>CAKXYN010000340.1:0-363556 GCA_935064755.1 Tragelaphus eurycerus | reverse complement strand
CAAAAAGGTTACCATAGTAACATTAGCTATCACATTCATCACCTTGCATAATTATAGTTCGTGTGTATGAGGTGAGAACATTTAAGATCTACTGTTAGCAATGTTCAGCATATAATCAATATTGTTAATTGCTGTCATCATACCATACATATGATCCATAGAAGTTTCTCATCTTAAAACTGGAAATGTGAACTCCTTGATCAGCATCACCCATGCTTTCACTCATCCGCAGCCCCCAGTAATCAATATTGTACTCTCTCCTCTGAGTTTTGTCTTAAAATCCACTTATGAGTGATACCATATAACTTTTTTTTTTAATCTGTTTCACTTAGGCTGATACCTTTAAAGCCCCTTTATATTGTCACAAATGGCAGGTGTTCCTTATTTTATATGGATGAATAATATTCCGATAGATATATTTTTCTCAATCCATTCATCCGCCAATGCACATTTTGGTTATTCCCATGTCTTGGCTATAGTGAATAATGCTTCAATAAACATGCAAGTGCTGAAATCTCTTCAGATTCCTGACTTCATATTCTTGATATATACACATAGTAGGATTGCTTACTCACATGGTACTTTTATTTTTCTGTGAAACTTCCATTACATCCATTGTGGATGAACAAATTTAGATTCCCACAAACAGTATAGAAGGGTTCCATTTTTGTCTGTCCGAACCAAAATTTCTTTGGAAGGAATGATGCTAAAGCTGAAACTCCAGTACTTTGGCCACCTCATGCGAAGAGTTGACTCACTGGAGAAGACTCTAATGCTGGGAGGGATTGGGGGCAAGAGGAGAAGGGGATGACAGAGGATGAGATGGCTGGATGGCATCACTGACTCGATGGACATGAGTTGGTGATGGACAGGGAGGCCTGGCGTGCTGCGATTCATGGGGTCGCCAAGAGTCAGACACGACTGAGCGACTGATCTGATCTGATTTGAACCAAAATTCACTGTCTTCTATATTATGTCATATGGCAATCCTAACAGGCATGAGGTGATATCTCATGATTTTCATTTGAATTTCCTCTTTGATTAGTGATATTGAGGAACTTACCATGTTCTAATTGGCATTTGTAGATTTTTTTCTAGAAATACATATGTTCAGGGTATTTGTTCATTTTTAATTGGGCTATTTCCTCTTACGTTATTTAATAGATGTTCCTTATGTATTTTAGATGTTCACTCCTTATGAGTATATGATTTTCAAATATTTGCTCTGACTCTATAGGTTATATTTTCATTTAAACTGTTTCCTTCCTTATGGAAAAATAGTCTGAATCTAGAACTTGAGATCCTGGACTTTAAGCTGGGATGAGACTTAACTGACCTGATAGTTTTGCCTACTCCCTCTAGGAGCCCTGAGCTGACATTTTACAAGTCTGACAACCTCACTGGACAGACAGTGTTTACATAGCTCTGTGTCTATACGGAGAAGGAAAAGAGACCCAGAAGGGCTTTGTCTTCTATCTATCCCTACCAAGGCATCGTTCACATACCTGAAGTCGTTTTGGACCCTCCTTAAAAGCCAAGCAATATACTGATTACTGGAGAGTGACATCACTCCTTGCCACATGGAAGACTTTTTAAATCAACTCCTGCCTGAATTCATTATGGTCAGATATAGAGCAGTGAATGGAAAGCTATAACCCTGTGTGTGGACAGATATACCCCGGTGTGTGATCACATCAAATACATATGCATATACATACACAAATGCATCCATATCAGTAGTCAGATACTAAGCCATGTGTTGTCAGATACAGACATGGATCTGTTCACTTACAGACTCAAACATCCAATTGGGTAGAAGCCTACATAACATTGAATACGTATGTACAGGTGGTCATAGTGATTTCTACGAGGTTGGATACAAATTTGAGAGTGTAGTAGGATACTTTTGTTGTTGAATATAGGCCTATGAATGTTGGGACACAGGCATATGCCTGTGGCTTTGAGAACTGAGCTGTTATTCATGCCAGCAAAGGATACTGATTCTTTCTGAGCAGCTCATTGAAAATGTGAATCATGTGTAAATAAGAGAGTCTTCTTTGTCAAAAAGGAAAACAAAGGAAAGGTCCATAAACACGTTCTGGAGATGATTGCACATGTTTATTGAGACACTAATCAGTCTTTCACAGTATGTGTCTTATTCTGGATGGAAAAACAAAATATTTAAACTTGTCATTTTCCTTAAAATAAATATGTAGAGTCATGACACTATAAGTTTATCTTTATGGGAAGATTTCGAGCTTTGCAAATTACCCCAAATTTTGGTGTCTCAGATGGTAAAGAATCTGCCTTACCGGGGTCCAGCCCCGGCTGATCCAGGGTCTTCAGAGGGTGGACGGCATCGGCGATTCATTTACATATCAATTAGAGACATTAAGAGTAATTAAAGGATAGCTCAATAGGAATATTCAGAGGAGAAAAGAGGCTGAGTAGCTTGGTTTACACAGGAGACCAATAAAACTTCAAGACAAGAAGTTTGCACCACTTGCGTAGGCCGCAAGCGCCCGTTCAAATAGCAGAAAGTGCCCCACCTTAGGCACTTTCTTGAGTGGGTCTTAGAAGCCCAGGCATGATTAGCAAGCTTGGTGGGTTCCGAGCTCCAGATGGAAACTTCAGCTGGAAATGGAAATAGAGAGGAAGAATGACATGGGGAGACCAAGCTCTGGTGAGCAAGGCCCGTAGCTTTATTTTCAACAGGGGCTTTTATACCCTAAGTTTCACATAGAGGATAATAGGGGATGCAAAGTCAGCAGTTTTTAATCCTTATCAAAAACCAGGGTTTCTTTCCTGCAAATTTATCGCGTACAAATGGTTCAAGTGATTTACATCATCTTCTGGCCAGAAGGCCTATTAACATTTTATGACTCTTGACAAAGGTTTGTCAACCACAAGACTTATTTTTTCTAAGAGTAATTATTTTAAGGTTTGGCGCCGTCTTCATCCGAAGTGTTAGATAAACTTGCATTCCTATGGGGGGAGGCGCAGTGGGTTTACAACAAAGAAAAGAATTTATTACCTTAAGGGTCTAAAGTTACTAGCACCAAGGCCACTACTTATTTTTTCTACAAACCAACTATATTAATTAATACACATTCAATGATACAAAACGGGGGATGTGAAAGCTTGGCAACAAGCATTGGCTCATTAATGAAATCTTTTACTAGTCTTATTCTGACAGTTTTTAACTCAATGAGAGGCTCTAAGCTATTTGAATATCGTAAGCTTCCCTTGCCCCTCGAGGCTGAGAAACTGTAAACAATCGTATGCATAGCTATAGGAGTCCAGGTGAACTTGTCAGGCCAGTTAGAGAGCTCTCTGAGGGGTTTGGATTTAAACACTCCTAATGCCCAGGAACATTATTAAGTTCCTGGAGCTGTAAGTTAACTCTTTAAAGAGAGCAAGATGGTGGTGGGGGACAGCCCCCAGTAAAGTCAGAGGTGAGAGCACAAAGCAATAAAGTAGGCAGACTCTGGTTTTTTGGGGGTAGATGCTCGAGAATATCCGGGGGGACTCCTGAGGCTAGATCTCGCATTTGCGTTTTGTCGAGCCTCCCTCCTCATGACCTTTGTCACGAGTAGAGTGCCTCTCCGCGGCGGCTCCCGACACTGCCTGACATGAAGAAGACCTGAATTCAATATCTGGGTTGGGAAGATTCCCTGGAGGAGGGAATGGCAATACACTCCAATACTCTTGACTGGAGAATTCCATGGACAGAGGAGCCTGGCAGGTTACAGTCCATGGGGTCGCAAAGAGTTGGACACGACTGAGCAACTAACAGTTTGTAGTGAAGGAGGGGAAGATTGAGGAGGAGAAAGAGGAGAAACTGCTCCGAAATTGAATATTCTAGGTAGTGTAAAATCTGACATACTAAAAAAATAATACCAAATTAACTGAAATTAATAATTATATTAGTAGAATATATTATCTGCAGAGGAAAAGAGGCTTAGATATTTCTTCATCGAAAACAAAATAAACGCTAATAGGTTGGAAATAGTGTTTCAAAAGTTGTTTTAAAAAACAAACAAGAGGTTAAAATTTACAAAATCATTACAAGTAAATGGAATTTTCCAAAAGAATGTGATATAAAAAATTTAAAAAGTTAATGAATATTAAAATATCATGGTTATATATTCTTCTAATTATCTATAAATACATAGGAAATAAGTTAGCAAATGTCAAAGAAGAGTAAATATCTATAATAAATATATGTATTTTTTCCTGTAAAAAGTGTTATTCAAAATTTATCAGTAAATATTCTCACTCTAATAGATCAAGAATTCATAAAACTGAAAAAGACTATAAAGTGGGTGCTATATCCCCTACATTGGGCAAGGAATAGAAAAAATTAAGTCAATGAAAAAATTTTTCCTGACTTCAAGGAATAGATAAATGAATACAGACAATTCACAAAGATATTTATCTCATAACTTGAAATAAAAAAACAAATTTGAAAATTAACTAAATTTCTCTGGTTTTTTGGGCTACTGTTAAAGAATGCCACCAACTTAGATAAACTAAATAATAAACAATTATTTTTCACAAGTTTAGTGGCTAGAAAAATAAAGGACCAAAACAGATTCCGTATTTGATGAGTCCCCCTTCCTAGTTCATAGACAGCCATCTTTTTTCTATGTCCTTACATAGCAAAAGGGTCATGTGAGCTCTCTGATGTCTCTTCATAATGGCATTAACCCCAATCAGGGATTCCCTCACAGCTCAGTTGGTAAAATATCTGCCTGCAATGCAGGAGACTACGATTTGATTCCTGGGTCGGGAAGATCCACTGGAGAAGGGATTGGCTCTCCACTCCAGTATTCTTGGGCTTCTCTTGTGCCTCAGCTGGTAAAGAATCCACCTGCAATGCAGGAGACCTGGGTTCTATCCCTGAGTTGGGAAGATCCCCTGGAAAAGGGAAAGGCTACCCACTCCAGTGTTCTGGCCTAGAGAATTCCATGGACTGTATAGTCCATAGAGTTGCAAAGAGTCAGACACAGTGACTGTCACACACACACACTATAACCCCAATCATCAGAATGCCACCTTCATGACTTAGTCATTTCCCAAAGGGCCCCTCCAAATACTACCACATTAGAAAGGAATTAAGGTATGATTCTAGAGAGGGACACAAAATTTTGTTTCTATCAGATCAGATCAGATCAGATCAGTCGCTCAGTCGTGTCCGACTCTGTGCGACCCCATGAACCGCAGCACGCCAAAAAGTCAAGAAACAAATAATTTAAGATTCGGTAAACCAAAAGTTTGCCATTATTTGGTGAATAGTATTGTGTTTGAGAAGTCTTTGACAAATACAATAAATATAAGAAATTTGAATATAAGAACTCTCTATGTGAAAGGTATAAAAATCAGGATATGAGGTTTTTCATTTAGTGTCATTTACAAGTGAAAAGCATCCATTGCCCCATATCCTTAGCCCCACACGAATCCAGGCTGAATAAGGGAGACAGAATAATAAGTTTCTTCAATCACGTGCTTCTAACCATATTAGAGGCAGTTAATATTTTATTTCAAGCCTGTTTCAGAGAATGAGGGAGGATTTTATGAATGATGTCTCTGTCAAATAAAACAATATAGTCTGGACTCTTCATTACCTGGTAATCTGTGTTAGTTATGTCCTCATGACGCAGGGAGGTAAAGAATTCTCCTCCGATGCAGGAGGCACAGGAAAGACAGGTTTCATTCCTGGGTCAGGAAGATCCCCTGGAGAAGGAAATGGCAACCCACTCCAGTATTCTAGCCTGCAAAACTCCATGGACAGAGGAGTCTGCTGAGCTATAGTCTATGAGGTCACAAAGAGTTGGATATGACTGAGCAACTGAGCACACGCATGTTGGTCTCATAAATGATTGACTTGTCTTAATTGAATCTGCGTTCCATTAATAAGAGAAACAAAAATGGCGTATATTTTCAGAATCTCAACAATGATATCACTTAAAATATCTGTTGTCAAGTTCCGTAATCCATATTTGAAGCTCATGAATGATGAATTATGCTAAATTTATGCATAAAGGACAGAGCCTGCAACTCTATAGAGGTTATGAAACACTATAAACAAAGAGACAGGGATATTGAAAAATAGTGGAGGTTTTACCAGAAATTCGAAAGTATCAGGGAAGGTGAAGCAATCATCTCTATGAAAATTTAACTCCTCACAAAGCTGGTAAGCTTCAGGAGACAACATGATTGTCCAATTGGAAAAATAAGTAAGATTTGATTATTTTTCTGCATTTATACCATGATTATTCAGATTATTTGTATAGCCTTTTCATGATAAATATTACAACTCTGAAACATTCTTTGACTTTAACATTCTAAATAACATAAGCAAAATAATATATGAAGAGTATCTTACAGATGCAAGAGTAACTCATGTGCCTCAAATATTAATATGTGCTGTCTTTGTGTGAAGAGCAGTGAACCAAGATTTTGTCATATTTCTTGTGTTATTTTTTTGAAATTTGTAATGAGCCCTATTAATTCTAAAAGGTCACTTTTTAAGAGAGAAACATAAAATCTTCCACTAATTACATAAATTTAAAATATTAACTATAGCTTAACTCATCGTATAGAAAATAAATTTGTAGACTCAAGAGATCTTTTACAACCATAAACTATAAATATTTTCTGAAGAAATGGTGGAAATCTTTTTAAAAATGTGTTTTCAACATAATATATACTTTGAACTAGAAAAAATAATGAAAATTTTAAAAGCATATTTTGATCATATTAAGATTCTTACCAAATAAATCTTTCATTATGCTCAAGTTATTAAAGCAGAGAAGATATTTTTTCCAGTTAAATAATCACACATGGCTTTCCTTGGAGGAACAGTGCTTCTTAAAAAAAAAAAAAAAAAAAGATTATATATATGCATGCCGCTTCATCATCTTCTTTTGCCTCTGTTCCAGAGCTTTTTCATGGCATTTTTCATCTCACCGCTTCTCAGAGTATAGATTAGAGGGTTCAGCATAGGGGTGATAATGGTGTAAAACACAGTCAAGTATTTATCAATGGGTAAAGTAGAAAGTGGTCTCACATACATAAAAACACAGGGCACAAAGAAGAGGACCACCACAGTGATGTGGGAGCCGCAGGTGGACAAGGCTTTGCGCCTCCCTTCTTGATTATGATTCTTCAGGGCACGCAGGATGACCCCATAGGAGAAGAGTAAGAGTGTGAAGATGACCACACAGATGGCCCCGTCGTTGGCCAGGACTGTGAGGGCAATAAACTGGGTGTCAGTGCAGGCCAGTTTTAACAAGGGGTACATGTCACATACAAAGTGGTCCATGACATTGGGGCCACAGAAGGGGAGGTTGTAAACAAAGAGAGGATGAAGGACAGCATGTAAAAACCCACCAGCCCAGGCCAAAAGCAGCAGTAGAACACACACTCGCTGATTCATGATTGTCAAATAATGCAAGGGCTTGCAGATGGCCACGTAGCGGTCATAGGCCATGACCATCAGGAGTAAAATCTCAGCACCACCAAATAAGTGCCCTATAAAAATCTGGGTCATGCAAGCTTGGAAGGAAATGTTTCTTTTCTCATAAAGTAAGTTTATAATCATATTTGGGGTGAATGTCGTAGAATAGACAGCATCCATAAATGATAAGTTGCCAAGAAAGAAGTACATAGGGGCATCCAGGGCTGGACTGACCGCCACAGTCAGGACAATGAGTAGGTTGCCCACCATGGTCACAATGTAGATGAGCAAGAAGGTGACAAATAGTATTTTCTGACCCTGGAGGCTCTGAGTGAGCCCCAACAGGACAAACTCAGTTACATTGTTCCTTTGTTCCATGGGTTCTTCTGTATGTCATATTTCAGAGTTCTGGAGAAAATTACCTGTAAATATGTATTATTAATAGTGACTTCCCAAAAGCTTAAGCTAATTTGTTTATTCAACAACTAGGCAGTAAAGTTTATTATGTGTCCAAATTTTCAGATGTTATAAGATTGATTAAAATACTATTTCTAATCTCAACAATCATATAGTCTAATGGAGAGGTGAGTGATTAGAGACATGTGTGGGAAAAAGCCACACTATTAAATACATGAGTTGCCACAACTAGCTTTCCATTTCGGAGCTCATTAAATTGTGTAATGTAGATAATATCTTTTAAACTGTGGTGTTGGAGAAGACTGTTGAGAGTCTCTTAGACTGCAAAGACATCCAACCAGTCCATCCTAAAGGAAATTGGTCTTGAATATTCATTAAAAGGATTGATGCTGAAGCTGAAACTCCAATATTTTGGCTACCTGGTGCGAAGAACTGACTCAATTGAAAAGACCCTGATGCTGGGAAAGGTTGAAGGTGGAAGGAGAAGGGGACGGCAGAGTATGAGATGGTTGGATGGCATCACCAACTCAATGGACATGAGTTTGAGCAAGCTCCAGGAGCTGGTGATGGACAGAGAAGCCTGGGGTACTGCAAAGAGTCAAACACGACTGAGCAACTGAACTAAACTGAAAGCCAGAATTACTTCTTATTTACTTTCCAGTTAATGGAAGTTATCTTGCACATTTAAGGAGTAGAAGAATCTTCTTAACAAATGATTAAAATCCCAAATAGATATATTTGACAATATTAATTTTTTATGGGTTTAGGAAAAGTACTAAAACAATAGATAAATGTAGTTTGTGGAAATTATTTACAGTCTAGAGGATATACACAGCTAAATCTAAAATAGACAAAAAAAATTAAACTATTAAATTATAATAGATATAAATAAAATTGTAACATAAAATATATAAACAAACAGTTAAAGGAAGAATACCTCTAAATGGTCATCAGATATATGATAGGCTGTTGACCCTCACCTGTGAACAAACAAGTAGGAATTGTGGTCACGGTTTGCTTGCTACACTCTTAATTTTTGTTCTTGAAAGTCAGTGAATCAAAGTCTACAGATGCTACCTCATCTTTTAATTTTAACAGATTAACATATTATATCTAGAGCACATATTAATTAAGCATATTATCAGATGTATAGAACAGACTTTTGGACTCTGGGACCGGGAGAGGGTGGGATGATTGGGGAGAATAGCATTGAAATATGTATAATAATATATCTGAAATGTATTAATTGTTCAAACTAATCACTGTCATGTTACAATTTGTTCATATTAGATGTTTGTAATGTTTCTGATAATCAATAAAAAAATAAAAATAAAAATATTTGCCCACAAAAATATCTCCAAATAGTTGCATTTAAAATTAATTTCTAAGAATAGTTTTGAGAAAGTTAATTTACTCCAGATCATTATAATATGAAAGTATTCAAGAAGAAAATTACGGAATAGACTTAATCTGCAGATTTTTCAGAAATTACAAAGGATTCCTAACATAGCTGATTATGAAAATCACAGAGGAGAACCCTTAAAAAACTTAGTTGTCAAACCATCAATGTACTCTTGCAAAATGTATAGCCTAGTTCAGAATTTTATGTGTAAATACACTTCCTGAGTTACCAGCATAAAGAGAAAGTCTTCCAATCCATGTTCTGGACTCCGATGCCATCTTCCTCGTCCTTCATGAACGCACTCCATCTCTGGGAACAGAGAGCAATATACATGTACCGTTACTGGACCTGGAACTGCTTCAACTCTTTTCAAGCTTGCAGGAAACCTAATTCATCTCTGTCATTCAGAGAAAATTACTTTTTCAAATCGTTGGGGTTCAAAGACAAATATCAGTGTCCTGTAACCTAAGGAATTTGAATCTTGATTGTCAACGAAAACTCAGAATATTCCTTGTTGGCAGGATTTATTCTGATAACAAATGTTAAATCAGCATTTTGATTGAGGAGAGCGAGAGGAAATTTCAAATTCTGTAAGAATTGTTTACAACAAAATTTTTGCTCTTTGTGTTTATACCAGTGGAAATGAAATAGTGAAAGAGCTTTTGCAACATTTGGATTCTCAGTCACTTATACTATCTTGTCTTTGTACAGCACCGTTGAACTTTGGATTTCCTGAAGAATAACTTCTTATATGCACTTTTTTATGATTTGGGTCCATCATTTCAATTTGAGAAGAAGCATGTCATGTAATTACTGCTACAGACAAATACTCTCTGAGGTAAGGGCACAGGGTCGTAAACACTTTGTCTACATTTAATTGTATCTCATATTATTGAGTCATTCAATTGCTTCATCTCCAAACATGACTGTTGTCTAATTAAATTCACTGGGACCATAATCATGAACTTGAGATAAACTCTTTATCTCCAGAGATACCACCAGGATAATCACTGTGTAGTACATGGCTTATAGAATCCTGTCCTCTGGGAGAAAATCATGAAAAACAACTTGAGGTCATCTCACAGAAATGGAAATGTCCAGTCTGGGCAGGAATAAAATATATCAAAACTTTCTTGTGTAACTCTTGACTTTCAAAACAGGAATACTGTTCAAATTTAGGTTTTATCTTTGAAGATATCTGAGCTGATTTCAATGTATTCTTTGAATGTTAAATAAAATTAATACATTCCTAGAAATGGATTATAAAAAATAAGAAAAAAATAAATTATTAGAATCAAGATTGAGGATAGGGTCATCACTACAAATTCTACAGACCTTAAAAAGATAATCAGGTGATATGATCAATTAATTTTGACAGTGTACTTGCCAACTGAAAGAAAATAGACCACTGCCATGAAAAACACAACTTCATGAACTAAGAGAAAAATAATTAAAAACTGAGATAATCTAATACTTAAATAAATTTACATGACTAGAATTCTATCTTTTGACCCCCCCAAAAAAGTTCATTCCCATATAGATTTGATCAACCAGTTCTATATAAAAGCTAATCTGGAAATAGTACACACTTTCTCAGAAGGGAGGAAGTTAATATACTTCCTAATACACTTTATGTGCCTAGTATAACCTTTATTAGTATAACACAAGGGTATCACAAGGAAAATATTTGCATGAATATCTCACAGTAACAAAGATACAAAATTCTGAACAGGATATTTACTTTGATTCTTTTGGATCATTCCTTTAAAAAAAAATCTTCATATGGTGTTTGAAGCAAGTCTTGAGAAGTGCTCAGTCTAGGGATAATCATGCCCCACTTAGGAAGTGCAGAATCTTCCTAAGTATTCAACCAAGAGCACTGCCCCAGTGAACCATGAGGCTTTCCAGCTGGTTAGAATAGGCTCTCTTCCTGGCCCAGCCTGAACATCAGCCCTCATCTCGCTAACCATCTGGGTAAATTTTTCCACGTCCTTAGGTATTCTTAAATGTATCTGATCAGTACTCTGGTGGATAGTTGAGAGGGATCCTCTTTTGTTGTTGTCCAGAATTCTGTCTCTCTCTCATCCCTCCCCGCCATCCTGGATTATAGGTGTATCATCTATAGTATTCTACTCTTGGAATTTTGGCTACCTTGGTCTCCTCAGATCCCTAACTTCATCTCCTCAACTCATACAATCTACATGAATATTTTGAGGTATCTCTCTCTGTAACACAATATGGAAATTTTTTAAAGGGAATAAACTGGAAAAAGTCTTGCAGGTCAATTTGTTTCCTATCTCTCAGTAATCACAATCACTGATTTTTCAAATCTAGTGTCTTGAAAATTATGATGTCATTTTTTTCTGGTTTGTTTCCTCGTTTGTCAAAATTCTACATGGATACTTAGATCAGTTTTAATCATAACTCCAAATAGCTGGAAATAGCCAAAATATTGAGAAAAGAATAAAGAAAAGGACGCAGAAACTGTGATACATCCATAAAATGAAATACTGCAGATTAACACACTGATATATATAAATCTCATATGCATGATGCTAAGATTAAGAAGCCATATTGAAGAGTACAGAGTAGACATAATCGTACAAACAGAAAATGCAAATAACTGCACCAAGACTGTTCGAATTGCTGAGCAAATCTGACAGCATTTCAGAACACAGAATCAGTATACAACAAGTTGCATTTACATATAATAACAAAATATTTTAAAAATTAAGAAAATAATCCAATTTACAGCAGCATCAAAAAGAATAAAATATATAATAATAAATTTAAGCAAGGAGGTGAAAGTATGATGCACTGAAAAATAAATGACTTAATGAAAGAAATTAAAGACACAGGTTAAGATATTTCATTTTCCAAAATTGAAAGAATAAACATTTGTAAAATGATCACTTTTACCAAGTCAGTGTGGAAGAGATCAGCAATTCAAGAAAACATGTAAAATTCGCTCATAAGCAGTTCATGGAAAAGGGCTACAAATAATTTGAATTGTGTGAAAAAAAATGCCTTAATGGATGGCATTCTGACAATAACAATGAACATCAATATTTTTGCTACATAAAACTGTTGACTCAGCAATTCCATTTCTAGGGGTTCATGTGCAGAAAACGTCACAATTTCATTGCAGAATTATTTAAATTTGAAAAAGACTAGGGAAAACATGAAGAAGGTCAGGTGAATTAATTGTAGTGTAGTTTTTTCAAACAAGTTAAGCGGTAGGAGGAAACTAGAATGAGTTAGACCTATAGAAATTAGTATCTAAAAATATTCAGGAGGTTGAACAGTAAAGGCACAATTTATATGCTGAAACAGAAATACAAATGTATGGAAATATCATGTGTTGAAAGTGAAAGTCACTCAGTTGTGTCGACCTCTTTGTAACCCTATAAACTATAGCCCATCAGGCTCCTCTGTCCATGGAATTCTCCAGGCAAGAGTGGTGGAGTGAGTTACCATTCCCTTCTCCAGAGGTTCTTCCCAACCCAGGGATCAAATTCAAGTCTCCTGCATTGCAGGCAGATTCTTCACCTCTGAGCCACCCGGAAAGCCCAGAATTTATACACTGAAACATAAGCACAGATAAGTATATGAAAATGTCCTGTATTTGCAGATTTTTACTTGAAGGATCCTAACAGCAGAGTGTAATGACTGCACAGGAAGGACTGGGAGAATCTGGTATGGGACGGGGAAGTTTTATTCTGTGTTGCTTCACTTTCTGTGTATGTGTGTTGTTGTTTTTCAGCACTTATACTAAGCATCATGCTTTCAATTTTTATTTTAAGAAATTGAAATATATTAACTTTCCTATGCATGATAAATGAAACTGAATAAAACGGATATTCTTACAGAACTAAATATTTTAACTAGTACAATAAATAAAATGAAGGGAAAAGTAAAAATATAATTAAAAAAAGAAAAAATGAGAAAATAGTCAAAGTAAAAGCAGACATTAGGTTAAAATCAGTTAACCTTATAAAATTTCATTGACAAATTCATTGCTTGTCATTTATTGACTCCTTAGTATAAATGCATCCTAGTTTTCCAAGTACAGTGATAAACCAGACATTACACAGTTTATATTTTAGCAGAAAATTGATATCAATAGCTTGAAATGGAGTTATTCTTTAACTATAATTATTGCTAATCCTTTAAAGAAATGGAAAGTTTGCATCAAATTTACAGACACTTTTACATTCCAAGATGCTTGGTCCTAATGTTGAATTACTAACTTCATGCTGGAAAATACACTAATTCCAAGGTGTAATTCTTGAGACCCATTAAAACTCCTTCACGGATTCAGTGAGAGTAGCTAAAACGATGAGTAGAAGATCTTGTGCTGGATTGTCTCAGGACTCACCGAGGCATCTTTCTGAGGGTCTTCAGTTGGATGTTCCCTGTCTCCTGACCTATAAATACTAATGCCGTCCAATGTCGTGTCCCAAGCTCGGATTTCTATACTTCAGTTCAGTTCAGTTGAGTCACTCAGTCATGTCCAATTCTTTGCGACCCCATGAATCACAGCACGCCAGGCCTCCCTGTCCATCACCACCCAGAGTTCACTCAGACTCACTTCCATCGAGTAGGGGATGCCATCCAGCCATCTCGTCCTCTGTCGTCCCCTTCTCCTCCTGCCCCCAGTCCCTGCCAGCATGAGTCTTTTCCATTGAGTCAACTCTTCACATGAGGTGGCCAAAGTACTGGAGTTTCAGCTTTAGCATCATTCCTTCCAAAGAACACCCAGGACTGATCTCCTTCAGAATGGACTGGTTGGATCTCCTTGCAGTCCAAGGGACTCTCAAGGGTTTCTCCAACAACACACTTCAAAAGCACCAATTCTTCAGTGTTCAGCTTTCTTCATAGTCCAATTCTCACATCCATACATGACCACAGGAAAAACCATAGCCTTGACTAGACGGACCTTTGTTGGCAAAATAATGTCTCTGCTTTTCAATATGCTATCTAGGTTGGTCATAACTTTCCTTCCAAGGAGTAAATGTCTTTTAATTTCATGGCTGCAATAACCATCTGCAGTGATTTTGGAGCCCCGAAAAATAAATTCTGACACTGTTTCCACTGTTTCCCCATCTATTTCCCATAAAATGATGGGACCAGATGCCATGATCTTCGTTTTCTGAATGTTGAGCTTTAAGCCAGCTTTTTCACTCTCCTCTTTCACTTTCATCAAGAAGCTTTTTAGTTCCTCTTCACTTTCTGCCATAAGGGTGGTGTCATCTGCATGTCTGAGGTTATTGATATTTCTCCCCACAATCTTGATGCCAGCTTGTGCTTCTTCCAGCCCAGTGTTTCTCATGATGTACTCTGCATAGAAGTTAAATAAGCAGGGTGACAATTTACACCCTTGATGTACTCTTTTGGAACCAGTCTCTTGTTCCATGTCCAGTTCTATCTGTTGCTTCCTGATCTGCATACAGATTTCTCAATAGGCAGGTCATGTGGTCTGGTATTCCCATCTCTTTCAGAATTTTCCGCAGTTTATTGTGATCTACACAGTCAAAGGCTTTAGCATAGTCAATAATGCAGAGATAGATGTTTTTCTGGAACTCTCTTGCTTTTTCCATGATCCAGCAGATGTTGGCAATTTGATCTCTTGCTCCTCTGCCTTTTCTAAAACCAGCTTGGATCATCAAAATGAACTGGGGAATATTCTGAAATAGATGGGAATACCAGCTGATGTTGGGGAGAAGGCAATGACACCCCACTCAAGTACTCTTGCTTGGAAAGTCTCATGGACAAAGGAGCCTGGTAGGCTGCAGTCCATGGGGTTGCAAAGAGATGGACATGACTGAGCGACTTCACTTTCACTTTTCACTTTCATTCATTGGAGAAGGAAATCTCAACCTATTCCAGTGGAGAATCCCAGGGACGGAGGATCCTGGTGGGCTGCCATCTATGGGGTCACACAGAGTCAGACATGACTGAAGTGACTTAGCAGCAGCAGCAGCAGCAGCGGATGTTGGCAATTTGATCTCTGGTTCCTCTGCCTTTTCTAAAACCAGCTTGAACGTCTGGTAGTTCATAGTTCACATACTGCTGAAGCCTGGCTTGGAGAATTTTGAGCATGACTTTACTAACATGTAAGATGAGTGCAATTGTGTAATAGTTTGAGCATTCTTTGGCATTTCCTTTCTTTGGGACAGGAATGAAATCTGACCTTTTCCAGGCCTGTGGCCACTGCTGAGTTTTCCAAATTTGCTGGCATATTGAGGGCAGCACTTTCACAGCATCAACTTTCAGGATTTGAAATAGCTCAACTGGAATTCCATCACCTCAACTAGCTTTGTTTGTAAGATGCTTTCTAAGGCCCACTTGACTTCACATTCCAGGATGCCTGGCTCTAGATCAGTGATCACATCATCGTGATTATCTGGGTCATGAAGATATTTTTATACAGTTCTTCTGTGTATTCTTGCCGCCTCTTCTTAATATCTTCTGCTTCTGTTAGGTCCATACCATTTCTGTCCTTTATTGAGCCCATCTTTGCATGAAATGTTCCCTTGGTATCTCTAATTTTCTTGAAGAGATCCCTAGTGTTTCCCATTCTGTTGTTTTCCTCTATTTCTTTGCATTGATCGCTGAGGAAGGCTTTCTTATCTCTCGCTATTCTTTGAAACTCTGCATTCAGATGATTTTATCTTTCCTTTTCTCCTTTGCTTTTCACTTCTCTTCTTTTCACAGCTATTTGTAAGGGCTCCCCAGACAGCCATTTTGCTTTTTTGCATTTATTTTCCATGGAGATGGTCTTGATCCCAGTCTCCTGTACAATGTCATGAACCTCCATCCATAGTTCATCAGGTACTCTGTCTATCAGGTCTACTCCCTTAAATCTATTTCTCACTTCCACTGTATAATCATAAGGGATTTGATTTAGGTCATACCTGAATGGTCTGGTGGATTTCCCTGCTTTCTTCAATTTCAGTCTGAATTTGGCAATAAGGAGTTCATGGTCTGAGCCACAGTCAGTTCCTGGTCTTATTTTTGCTGACTGTATAGAGCTTCTCCATCTTTGGCTGCAAAGAATATAATCAATTTGATTTCGGTGTTGACCATCTGTTGATGTCCATGTGTAGAGTCTTCTCTTGTGCTGTTGGAAGAGGGTGTTTGCTATGACCAGTGTGTTCTCTTGGCAAAACCCTATTAGCCCTTGCTCTGCTTTATTCTGTACTCCAAGGCCAAATTTTCCTGTTATTCCAGGTGTTTCTTGACTTCCTACTTTTGCATTCCAGTCCCGTATAATGAAAAGGACATCTTTTTGGGGTGTTAGTTCTAAAAGGTCTTATAGGTCTTCTTAGAACTGTTCAACTTCAGCTTCTTCAGCATTACTGGTTGGGTCATAGGCTTGGATCACTGTGATATTGAATGGTTTGCCTTGGAAACGAACAGAGATCATTCTGTCATTTTTGAGATTGCATCCAAGTACTACAAACCACACGTCCAAGGAGTGGTGGCTGCACGGGTGCAGGAGGGTCGAGAGGAGCTACTCCATGTTCAAGGTCAGGAGGGTGACCTCATTCAAGGTAAGGAGCAGCGGCTGCACTTTGCTGGAGCAGCCATGAAGAGATATCCCACATCCAAAGTAAGAGAAATCCAAGTGAGAGGGTAGGTGTTGTGAGAGGCCATCAGAGGGCAGACACACTGAAACCATAATCACAGAAAACTAGACAATCTGATCACATGGACCACAGCCTTGTCTAACTGAAGGAAAGTAAGCCATGCCCGTGGGGCCTCCCAAGACAGGTGGGTCATGGTGGAGAGGTCTGACAGAAGGTGGTCCACTGGAGAAAGGAATGGCAAACCACTTCAGTATTCTTGCCATGAGAACCCCATGAACAGTATGAAAAGGCAAAATGATAGGATACTGAAAGAGGAACTCCCCAGGTCAGTAGGTGCCCAATGTTCTAATGGAGATCAGATCAGATCAGTCGCTCAGTCGTGTCTGACTCTTTGCGACCCCATGAATCCCAGCACACCAGGCCTCCCTGTCCATCACCAACTCCCAGAGTTCACTGAGACTCACGTCCATCGAGTCAGTGATGCCAACCAGCCATCTCATCCTCTGTCGTCCCCTTCTCCTCCTGCCCCCAGTCCCTCCCAGCATCAGAGTCTTCTCCAATGAGTCAACTCTTCGCATGAGGTGGCCAAAGTACTGGAGTTTCAGCTTTAGCATCATTCCTTTCAAAGAAATCCCAGAGCTGATCTGCTTCAGAATGGACTGGTTGGATCTCCTTGCAGTCCAAGGGACTCTCAAGAGTCTTCTCCAACACCACAGTTCAAAAGCATCAATTCTTCGGCCCTCAGCCTTCTTCACAGTCCAGCTCTCACATCCATACATGACCACAGGAAAAACCATAGCCTTGACTAGATGAACCTTTGTTGGCAAAGTAATGTCTCTGCTTTTGAATATGCTATCTAGGTTGGTCATAACTTTCCTTCCAAAGAGTAAGCGTCTTTTAATTTCATGGCTGCAGTCACCATCTCCAGTGATTTTGGAGCCCAGAAAAAGAAAGTCTGACACTGTTTCCACTGTTTCCCCATCTATTTCCCATGAAGTGATGGGACCAGATGCCATGATCTTCATTTTCTGAATGTTGAGCTTTAAGCCAACCTTTTCACTCTCCACTTCCACTTTCATCAAGAGGCTTTTTAGTTCCTCTTCACTTTCTGCCATAAGGGTGGTGTCATTTGCATATCTGAGGTTATTGATATTTCTTCCAGCAATCTTGATTCCAGCTTGTGTTTCTTCCAGTCCAGCGTTTCTCATGATGTACTCTGCATATAAGTTAAATAAACAGGGTGACAATATACAGCCTTGACAAACTGCTGTTTCTATTTGGAACCAGTCGGTTGTTCCATGTCCAGTTCTAACTGGAGATCAGTGGAGAAATAACTCCAGAAAGAATGAAGGGATGGAGCCAAAGCAAAAACAATACCCAGCTGTTGATGTGACTGGTGATAGAAGCAAGGTCCAATGCTGTAAAGAGCAATATTGCATAGGATCCTGGAATGTTAGGTCCATGAATCAAGGCAAATTGGAAATGGTCAAACAGGAGATGGTAGGAGTGAACGTCAACATTCTAGGAATCAGTGAACTAAAATGGACTGGAATGGGTGAATTTAACTCAGATGACCATTATATCTACTACTGTGGGCAGGAATCCCTCAGAAGAAATGGAGCAGCCATCATGGCCAACAAAAGAGTCCAAAATTCACTGTATTACACACTTACAAATTATGAAAATAGGGAAGCTCGCACCTGGATACTGCAGTGAGTGTGGTTGGGATCAAGGATTAACCACCTGTTCTATCATGTAGGAATATGGAAGCTAGATTCAGGATGAAAGTTCTCTGCATGTACTTCTCAAAGTCCTTCCATGCCTCAAGTTTACAAAGATAATTATCTTTAAACATTTTAAAGTTATTTATTTCACATTTACATATATAACTCACATAGACTATACTCTTTAAAGTATAGTGTGACATGAAAATACACTGTCCCATCATAAGGATAAATAAGGACTTCCCTGCCAGTCTAGTGGTTAAGACTCTGCTTCTAATACAGGGGGCAGGGGTGCAGGTTCAATCCTTGGGTGAGGAATAAAACCCCATGTGCTTTGTGGCACAGACAAAAAATAAAAAAAAAAATTTAAATCATGATTTTAAAAAAATGATAAAGAAATTTTCCCAGTACATATATTGAATAACAATTCTGTCTCCCAATACCTTGCAACAGCATTATTCCCAGATACAAAAATATGCATATTTACTATTGCATTTCTTAGCTTTCTCTTTTGTTCAATCAGTGTACATATCCATGAGCCAGTACCATAGTGTTTAAATTACTACAGTGTTTCAGATACTATTGTGATATCGGAAAAAAATTCACTATTTAAAGCACCAATAGTGCTCGCTTCAGCAGCACATAATCTAAAATTGGAATGATACAGAGAAGATTAGTATGGCCCCTGTGCAAGGATGACATGCAAATTTATGAAGCGTTCCATATTTTTAAAATGGATTAAAGATATAAACATAAGACCAGAAACTATAAAACTCCTAGAAGAAAACATAAGCAAAACACTCTCTGACATAAATCACACCAGGATCCTCTATGACCCACCTCCCAGAGTAATGGAAATAAAAGCAAAAATAAACAAATGGGACCTAATTAAACTTAAAAGCTTTTGCACAATGAAGGAAACTATAAGCAAAGTGAAAAGACAGCCTTCAGAATGGGAGAAAATAATGGCAAACGAAGCAACTGACAAAGAATTAATCTCAAAAGTACACAAGCAACTCTTGAAGCTCAATCCCAGAAAAATACACGATCCAATCAAAAAATGGTCCAAAGAACTAAACAGACATTTCTCCAAAGAAGATGACTAGTTCAGTCGCTCAGTCGTAGCCGACTCTTTACAACCCCATGAATTGCAGCACGCCAGGCCTCCCTGTCCATTACCAATACCCGGAGTTCACCCAAACCCATGTCCATCGAGTCAGTGATGCCATCCAACCATCTCATCCTCTGTCATCCCCTCGTCCTCCTGCCCTCAATCTTTCCCAGCATCAGGGACTTTTCAAATGAGTCAGCTCTTCACATCAGGTGGCCAAAGTATTGGAGTTTCAGCTTCAACATCGGTCCTTCCAATGAACACCCAGGACTGATCTGCTTTAGGATGGACTGGTTGGATCTCCTTGCAGTCCAAGGGACTCTCAAGACCCTTCTCCAACACCACAGTTCAAAAGCATCAATTCTTCAGCGCTCAGCTTTCTTCAAAGTCCAACTCTCACATCCATACATGACCACAGATGGCTAACAAACACATGCAAAGATGCTCAACATCATTCATTATCAGAGAAATGCATATCAAAACCACAATGAGGTACCATTTCACACAAGTCAGAATGGCTGCGATCCAAAAATCTACAAGCAATACATGCTGGAGAGGATGTGGAGAAATGGGAATCCTCTTACACTGTTGGTGGGAATGCAAACTAGTACAGCCGCTATGGAGAACAGTGTGGAGATTCCTTTAAAAACTGGAAATAGAACTGCCATATGACCCAGCAATCCCACTGCTGGGCATACACACCAAGGAAACCAGAATTGAAAGAGACATGTGTACCCCATTGTTCATTGCAGTGCTGTTTACAATAGCTAGGACATGGAAGTAACCTAGATGTCCATCAGCAGATGAATGGATAAGAAAGCTGTGGTACATATACACAATGGAGTATTACTCAGCCATTAAAAAGAGTACATTTGAATCAGTTCTAATGAGGTGGATGAAACTGGAGCCTATTTTACAGAGTGAAGTAAACCAGAAAGAAAAACACAAATACAGTATACTAACGCATATATATGGAATTTAGAAAGATGGTAACAATAACCCTGTATGCAAGACAGTAAAAAAGACACAGATGTATAGAACAGTCTTTTGGACTCTGTGAGGAAGGTGAGAGTGGGAAGATTTGAGAAAATAGCATTGAAACATGTATATTATCATATGTGAAACAGATCACCAGTCCAGGTTTGATGCATGAGACAGGATGCTAAGGTGGGATGACCCAAAAGGATGGGATGGGGAGGGACATGGTGGGAGGGGGAGTCAGGATGGGGAACACACATAAACCCATGGCTGACTCATCTCAATGTATGGCAAAACCATTACAATATTGTAAAGTAATTAGCCTCCAATTAAAATAAATAAATTTTTAAAAAATAAAGCACCAATATTCACTCTATTATATTAGAGTATTTCAGTGAGTCAAGAATTTGATCAATTCAGCTAAATACTTCTGTCTCTACCCCTCTCATGATTGCAGTTATAAATCATCAGACTGAGGTCATCTAAAAAGTTTTTTCACTCCTACATCTTGTACCGAGACTTGGAAACCTGGAAATGGGGACTGAAATAGCTTGTACTCCTTGAGATCATAAGGGTGGGTCCTAATCTGATAGAACTGGCATCCTTATAAGAAGGGACAAAGAGCTGTCCCTTCTGAAGTAGAAGGGACAAAGAGCTTTCTCTTGCACAAGTGCACGAAGAAAGGCCATCCAAAGATAGAGTGAGAAGGTGCCCAGTGTAAGGTAGAAAGAGAGGATTCACCAGAAACCAACCTAGCAATCACCTTGACCCTGGATATCAGTGTGCAGAACTATGGGGAAATAAATGTCTCTTGTCTAAGCTCCGCAGTCTGTAGTATTTATGGCAACACATGCAGACTAAGGTGACAATGATAATGATTTTAATAAAAAAATCTATGTCTGGTGAACAGAGGCCTGAACTGAACAACCAGAATTCAACTCAGAAAAGTCATGTTCCTTCATCCAATTACCAGATGCAAATATTTTTCAAACCCAGAGACTTTTGAATTCACATATTCTTGAATAAGATGTATGCAATATGACCACAAATAGGTGGCATAAATCTTCATTCCAACCTTTCTCTAATGGATCTGATACCATTTAGTTTGTGGATCAGAACTCTCAATTCTCTGAAAATACAAATGCTTTCTCAATCAAATATTACTCAAAAATACTAACTCAGTGTAGTTTTACCAGACTAGCTTATTGAAACTCAATTTTAAAATGTAAATATGCAAAAATAGACATAGTTCTTATAAAAAATATCAATGAAGGAATCCTAGGCTTTTCAGATAGTAAAGTATATTCTAAATCTGTATACAATTACATTGTGTGTTAAATGGCACATGAATAAAGACATCAATGGAAGCTAGTGGAGGAATGAATTTGATGCAAACACACGCCTTATTTTGGAATACAAAGTTAGGATATTAAAGCTATGGGAAAAAATAATTATGCATCTATAATAATGACAGTATAGAAAAATAATTAAAATATAATCCCTACTTATCTCCTTATATCAAAGGAAAATGTGAACATAAAATGTTACAGACAAAAAATTGAATGTTGAAAAATGTGAAGAATATTTTGACAACATTGAGTTAGACCAATTCAAGATATAGAGGTAAAAAATATTGATAGAATTAATTTTGTAAATGTATGTTTTCATCCCAATCCCAAAGAAAGGCAATGCCAAGGAGTGCTCAAACTACCGAACAATTGCACTCATCTCACACGCTAGTAAAGTAATGCTCAAAATTCTCCAAGCCAGGCTTCAGCAATATGTGAACCGTGAACTTCCTGATGTTCAAGCTGGTTTTAGAAAAGGCAGAGGAACCAGAGATCAAATTGCCAACATCCGCTGGATCATCGAAAAAGCAAGAGAGTTCCAGAAAAACATCTATTTCTGCTTTCTTGACTATGCCAAAGCCTTTGACTGTGTGGATCACAATAAACTATGGAAAATTCTGAAAGAGATGGGAATACCAGACCACCTGATCTGCCTCTTAAGAAATCTGTATGCAGGTCAGGAAGCAACAGTTAGAACTGGTCATGGAACAACAGACTGGTTCCAAATAGGAAAAGGAGTACGTCAAGGCTGCATATTGTCACCATGTTTATTTAACTTATATGCAGAGTACATCATGAGAAATGCTGGACTGGAAGAAACACAATTTGGAATCAAGATTGCCAGGAGAAATATCAATAACCTCAGATATGCAGATGACACCACTCTTATGGCAGAAAGTGAAGAGGGGCTAAAAAGCCTCTTGATGAAAGTGAAAGTGGAGAGTGAAAAGGTTGGCTTAAAGCTCAACATTCAGAAAACGAAGATCATGGCATCTGGTCCCATCACTGCATGGGAAATAGATGGGGAAACAGTGGAAACAGTGTCAGACTTTGTTTTTCTGGGCTCCAAAATCACTGCAGATGGTGACTGCAGCCATGAAATTAAAAGACGCTTACTCCTTGGAAGGAAAGTTATGACCAACCTAGATAGCATATTCAAAAGCAGAGACATCACTTTGCCAACAAAGGTTCGCCTAGTCAAGGCTATGGTCTTTCCTGTGGTCATGTATGGATGTGAGAGCTGGACTGTGAAGAAGGCTGAGCGCCGAAGAATTGATGCTTTTGAACTGTGGTGTTGGAGAAGACTCTTGAGAGTCCCTTGGACTGCAAGAAGATCCAACCAGTCCATTCTGAAGGAGATCAATCCTGGAATTTCTTTAGAAGGAATGATGCTAAAGCTGAAACTGCAGTACTTTGGCCACCTCATGCGAAGAGTTGACTCATTGGAGAAGACTCTGATGCTGGGAGGGATTGAGGGCAGGAGGAGAAGGGGACGACAGAGGATGAGATGGCTGGATGGCATCACTGACTCGATGGATGCGAGTCTGAGTGACCTCCGGGAGCTGGTGATGGACAGGGAGGCCTGGCGTGCTGCGGTTCATGGCGTCGCAAAGAGTCGGACACGACTGAGCGACTGATCTGATCTGATCTGATAAATATTGGTACATGCCCAAAAATATTCTTCACTGTATTAAAAAAATTTTAAAAGAAGTCACAAGCAGGAAAAATAATAGTCCAAACACAGGGTAATAGGGATAATTAGTGTGTCATTCAATCATTAAAATCAGTATGGAAAAGTATTGGCAATCAAATACACACAAAAATTCATTAATAGGCAATTCACGAAAAAGGACTACAAATCATTTAAACATGGATGATACTCAAATTCAATTATGTTTATTGAATATCAATTAAAGTATACAAATGAAACAATTTGTTTAATCACATTTTCACATACCATAAATGTTTATCAAGAAGTAGTGGTTCAGCATGTTGTCAAATGTATTTTCCAAAGTGAGGAGAATAGTAAGTTTGTTCAGGCTCATAATGGCATTTTTGCAATAACTATGAATATCTACATTTTAAATACATATACCACTTAACAATCCCACTTCTAGAAATTCACGCTTAGAAAATTTTTAAAGGACTTTTTTGCAGAATTATTTATTGTAGAAAAAGAGAACAAACTTGAAGAAAACTGGATACCTAAATTTTAGAGAGTTTTAAAGAAGCTGAGCAGTATGAGAAAATTAGAATGAGTTAGATCTGTTAAGACTGTACGGAAAGATCTTCCAAAAACTGAGTTGCAAAATGCAAAATTCATACACAGAGACATACAGGAAAACACACATGAAAATATGCTTCTCTTTGCAAAAATTATTGTTTGAGTAATCTTAGAAAGTGACTGCATCTGGAAAAACGGGGATTCTGATATTGGTTGGACAGGAGGCACATTTTACCTGATTCTATTTCTGTAGGGATTCTATTTTTTAACATTTACTATTATACATCATACTTTCAATTTCCTATAAAATGGAAAATGTTACACTAAATTTTCATATGTAAGCAAATAAAAGTGAATGAAGAGGATAGAATATATAGTATAAAATATTTTAATTACTACAATAAAAAGTGAGGATAAAAGGTAAGAATCTGGTTACAAAAAAATGAGAAACTAATAAAAGTAATGCATATTAGTTAATTATTTTTGTAATTCTACCAATGCATTACATATGACTTATTGACTCTATTTTAAATGCATTTCAACTTTCCAGTTGCAGTGATAAACTAGACATTCATTTTACATTCAAGGAGGGAAACTACTATTAATAACATAACAAAATATTTTATTCTTTAATAAAACTCATGATAAATTCTTCAGAGAAAACAAAAGTTTTTATCAAAGCAATAGACTTTGATATTTGAAGTAAATTGCTAGTGTTAAACTACTTTCTCTGTAATGCATAATGCACTTATTTGCGACTTAACCTCACTTTTTTGGTCCAGAGCTTCTTTATAGCATTCATGATCTCAGAACTTCTTAGACTATAAATCAATGGGTTCAACATGGGGCTTATGACTGTATAAAACACACTCAATGATTTGTCAATGGGGAAGGTCTTAGCAGGTCTTGCATACATGAAAATGCAGGGAACAAAGAAGCAGACAACCACAGTGATGTGGGAACCACAGGTCTGGAGGGCTTTCCGCCGCCCTTCCTGACTCAGGTTCTTCAGAGAGTGCAGGATGACTCCATAGGAGACGAGCAAGAGCAGAAACAAAAGAGTGCACATCAGCCCTCCATTGGCCACCTCTAAAATGCCAATGATAAAGGTGTCAGTACAGACGAGTTTCAATAAGGGGAACATGTCACACATAAAGTGATCAATGATATTGGGACCACAAAATGGGAGCCCATAAACAGTGCTAAGTTGAATAATTGAGTGCAGAAAACCTCCAACACAGGACACCAGCAACAGCACAACACACACCCTTTTCCTCATGACAACCAGGTAATGCAAGGGCTTACAGATGGCCACATAGCGGTCATAGGCCATCACCAGCAGAAGGGATATCTCAGATCCACCAAAGAAGTGCTCTGTAAACAGCTGGGTCATACAGGATTCAAAGGATATGGTATTTTCCCCGGAGAACAAGTCTGAAATCAATCTGGGGGAAGCAGAAGAGGAATAAACTAGATCTATAAATGATAAACTAGCAAGAAAAAAGTACATTGGTGAGTTCAGTGTCTTACTGACAACTACGGTCACAACAATAAGCAGGTTGCCCACTACAGTCAAAACGTAGAAGAACAAGAACATAACAAAAAGGACTTTCTGCTCCTTTGGATTCTGTGTGAGGCCCAAGAGGATGAAATAAGTTACATTGTTCCTTGGTTCCATCTAGTCTGTATAGGTGCTGTGTTCACATGTTAGAAACAGTGTTCCTACAAAACAAGGAGAAATTTTTAAATGAATTATAATTTTCATCCTTTGTAATAAATTCAATTAAAAGAATGTGTGTGGACAGTCTTTTCATATCCAATGTGTTATTCATATTTTAATTGCCAAGTTGAATAAGGTAGAGTTGCTTGCCCTCATGATATAATACATGACTCTAAGGATCAGATAATTCCAGACCAATGTATTAAGGTATAAGGATGTTCACAGAAATTAAGAATCACAGTACAAGGATATATCAATCAAAATTAGAATCAGAGAATTTCCAGAAGAATTAATGCTTTAGTTGAATTTTTTTTAAGTCAATTAGCAAGAAAGGACAGGAATGGACTTCAGTGAAGTCACAAAGTGTAAAAATGAGACTCACTTAAGCTAATTTACATAATCAATGTGAGTAGATCAAATCATTAAAAGAAGGTTTCTGTCCTGAATTGTCCCAAATCTCACTGATACTTCTCAGGTCTTTAAGTGAATATTTCCCTTTTCCTGACAAATAAATACTGCAACAGCCTAATTTTGTGCCTCCAGACCCTGTGTTTCCCCTAATTTTCAAATTATATATTTCTAATTATGGACATCCAATTGAATCCAATTTAATATTTGTAAACTCTGGGAGTTGGTAATAGACAGGGAAGCCTGGCATGCTGAGGTTCATGGCATAGCAAAGAGTCGAACACAACTGAGCAACTGAACTGAACTAATATTTATAAAACAAACTTTTTTATTTTCCACAATAAATGTAGGCATTTCTATACAAAATTTGAAGAATTATTACCTATTTATCTTGCTAAATGGTATAATTTTCCATGTTATTGCTCAGATAAAAAATTTCAGTTCTCCTCACTTATTTTTCACTCTCATAAAAATTAAACAAATTCTACTGATTCCACTTTAAAAATATATCACAAATTGCAATCCCTTCTACTTTTTTTCTGCTGTACTTTTATTATTATTATTATTATTATTCCTGGTCACTGTGATAGTCTTCTACCAAGTCTCTCCATGTTTATTCTGGCCTCCAAAAATTGGTTCTCCTGAAGCAGTCCGAATTGTCCTTTTCAGTCTTATTCTGATGATATCACTCTGCTGCTCAAAAGTATTGCCGTATATCCCAATCATGCAGTCATAGTTTTATGTATCACATTTAATATTTATAGTAACATAGACTACAACCCCTGTATCATAACTGAAAAAGCTAAGGCTCAGAACATCTATTTTCATTTTCCCAAAGTCACACATTTTAAGTGCTATACCTGCAATTTAATCTAAGTTTCATTTATTTCAAAGTAAGTTAATTTCTTTCATAATAAATAGTCACTCAATTGTTAAGCTGTCTCCCAGTATTTTCCATTAGTCTTACCTTGTGGAGGCTTGTTCACAATCTGAAGAATGAGTTTTAACTCAATGTAAACCCTGAAATTCTTTCATCCAGTAGGACAGTAGAGGGAAAAGGATGCCTTATTACTTGAGGATAAATCTATGTCATTTGACTGTTCATTTTCTAAATGGATTCTTCTCCTTATTCAGAGGGTCATTTTTATATGCAGTGTAGATTGTTTGAAAATAATTCCATGATGTACACAGAAAAACAAAGGTGTATCACATTAGGAAATTTATCAGAATGGCCAACAAATCCTATATAAATATGGGAAGATAGCAACTAGTCATCTCCCAGGGAAATTTTTCATAAGTAACCTCTTTCCTAAAAACATTAAAAAGAAAAATAGCATTTGATTGTTTAGCCCTTCTCACTCTGTCACATTGACATGGCCAGATTGTATTTTTTAAGTCTAAGAAAGAACCTCCTGAAGAATTGATGCCAGTTACTAAGTGGATAGCCTTTTCTTCGACTTAAGAATGATGATCATGAAACATTCCATCCCTTCCAGTTGCAATTATTATTGAGTCTTAGATTTGGAATGTGTCCAAGACTGAATCTTGCTTAATTAATTCAGTGGGATTTTCCACAAAGTTTTTAAAGAACATCTGTATGTAAAGATATTAATAGGCCAAATCACATAATTCAAGTCAGAAAAGTGCAACATGGGAAAAAATAGTATTTTAGATATCTATCAGACCGCTGCCAATCAGGAATAAAATATCAATAAAATAAAATATCATTTTGCTTCAGTGAACTTACTTGTGTATTTCCCCACCTGCAATAGCAAGATTTTCTTTACTTTTGTTTAATATTCAATATAATCACCATAAAATCTGGTTACAAATGTAAAAATTATATCAAAAGAATTAAATATATTAAAATGGCAAAACCAATACAATATTGTAAAGTTAAACAAAATAAAAATTTTTTTAAAAATAAAATGTAGATATAAAGCTAATAATTTCAACAATTAATTTTTTTAAAAAGTAGGGCACCTCTGTAATGCCAGCAACTGTACTATAAGAGAGGACACAGCAATTAATAAAACTGGGCTAAAATCAATAAAAGTTTCTTTTTCCTGCATTCCTTTATTATTTTCTCATAATAAAATTAGACAATAAGGAAAGAGAATTAATTCATGGTTTGTAATATAAGAAATAGAGTACTGAATAGAAAATAAGAGGAAGAATTCTACTGTGGGTCATGTAATCAGAGACGGTCTTTCTTAAAAAGTGATGCTTAAACTGAGATTAAAAGGAAAGGAAATGGCTACTGTTAGAAGCACTGTTACAGAAAGCAAAATTAAATAAAAATTAATAACAAAATTATCTCACTTCAGAAAACAGAAGCTGTACTTAGGAAAATCTAAAATTTCCATGTCAGTACTATGTCAGTACTATGTTACAAAGGACTTGTGAGAGTGTGACCATTTGTCTTCTTCAAGATTTTAATGTGGAAGTTTTAAAGCTTTAATGTTGAAGAAGATGTTAACAATGGATCTGTCACATGTGGACTTACTATGTCAAGGTACATTCCTTCTCGTGGCATCTACAGGAGACAGTGATAAAGATCATCCACAAGAAAAAGAAATGCAAAAAAAAAAAAAAAAAAGGCTGTCTGAGGAGGCCTTACGAATAGCTGTGAAAAGAACTGAAATAAAAGACAAAGGAGAAAAGGAAAGATATACCCATTTGAATGCAGAGTTCCAAAGAATAGCAAGGAGAGATAAGAAAGCCTTCTTCAGCCATCAGTGCAAAGAAATAGAGGAACACAATAGAATGGGAAAGACTAGAGATCTCTTAAAGAAAATTAGAGATACCAAGGGAACATTTCATGCAAAGATGGGCTCAATAAAGGACAGAAATGGTATGGACCTAAGAGAAGCAAAAGATATTAAGAAGAGGTAGCAAGAAAACACAGAACTATACAAAAAAGATCTTCATGACCAAGATAATCACGATGGTGTGATCACTCACCTAGAGCCAGACATCCTGGAATGTGAAGTCAAGTGGGCCTTAGGAAACATCACTACAAACAAAGCTAGTGGAGGTGATGGAATTCCAGTTGAGCTATTTCAAATCCTGAAAGGTGATGCTGTGAAAGTGCTGCACTCAATAAACCAGGAAAATTTGGAAAACTCAGCAGTGGCCACAGGACTGGAAAAGGTCAGTTTTCATTCCAATCCCAAAGAAAGGCAATACCAAAGAATGCTCAAAATACCGCACAATTGCACCCATCTCACAAGCTAGTAAAGTAATGCTCAAAATTCTCCAAGCCAGGCTTTAACAATACGTGAACCGTGAAATTCCTGATGTTCAAGCCGGTTTTTGAAAGGGTAGACGAACCAGAGATAAAATTGTCAACATTTGCTGGATCATCAAAAAAGCAAGAGAGTTTCAGAAAAACATCTATTTCTGCCTTATTGACTATGCCAAAGCCTTTGACTATGTGGATCACAATAAACTGGGGAAAATTCTGAAAGAGATGGGAATACAAGAGCACCTGACCTGCCTCTTGAGAAATCTGTATGCAGGTCAGGAAGCAACAGTTAGAACTGGACATGGAACAACACACTAGTTACAAAAAGGAAAAGGAGTTCGACAAGGCTGTATATTGTCACCCTGCTTAGTTAACTTATATGCAGAGTACAATAAGAGAAACGCTGGGCTGGAAGAAGCACAAGCTGGAATCAAGATTGCTGGGAGAAATATCAAAAACCTCAGATACACAGATGACACTACTCTTATGGCAGAAAGAGAAGAAGAACTAAGGAGCCCCCTGATGAAAGTGAAAGAGGAGAGTGAAAAAGTTAGCTTAAAGCTCAACATTCAGAAAACTAAACATCTGGTCCCATCACTTCATGGCAAATAGATGGGGAAACAGTGGAAACAATGGAAGACTTTAGTTTTTTGGGCTCCAAAATCACTGCAGATGGTGACTGCAGCCGTGAAATTAAAAGGCTCTTACTCCTTGGAAGAAAAGTTATGACCAACCTAGAAAGCATATTAAAAAGCAGAGACATTACTTTGCCAACAAATTCCGTCTAGTCAAAGCTATGGTTTTTCCAGTGGTCATGTATGGATGTGAGAGTTGGACTGAGAAGAAGGCTGAGCACCAAAGAATTGATGCTTTTGAACTGTGGTGTTGGAGAAGACTCTTGAGAGTCCCTTGGACTGCAAGGAGATCCAACCTGTCCATCCTAAAGGAGATCAGTCCTGGGTGTTCATTGGAAGGACTGATGTTGAAGCTGAAACTCCAATATTTTGGACACCTGATGTGAAGAACTGACTCATTGGAGAAGACCCTGATGCTGGGAAAGATTGAAGATGGGAGGAGAAGGGGACGACAGAGGATGAGATGGTTGGATGACATCACTGACTCAATGGACATGAGTTTCAGTAAGCTCTGGGAGTTGGTGATGGTCAGGGAAATCTGGCATACTGCAGTCCATGGGATCATGACTGAGCAACAGAAATGGACTAAACTTACATTCCTTCTATTTCCGACTTGGTGAGAGTTGTTTATGAAAAGATGTTTAATTTTTATATGAACATGATCAAACCAAGGATAAATTAAGAAAATAATTTCACTTCCAAAGCACCAAGAAGAACAAAATATTAAGAGCAAACTTAACCAACGGGACAAAAGTCTTGTAAACTGAAAATCACAAAATGTTACTCAAAGTATTTGTAGAACACACACATATATGGGAAAACATTTATGAACTATAATATTAATAGTATTTAGATGTTAATATTACTTCAAGTGATCTAAAGATTCAGGACACTCCCTATCAAAACCAAAAATGTTTTTTGCAGAAGTAAAAAAATCATGATAAAATTCATATGGAATATTAAGGACTTCAAAATTGCCAAAACAGTTTTGAAAAGGGAGAAAGCTGGAGGTCTCATAATTCCTGACTCTAAAACATACTACAAAGCTACAGTAATCACAGCACAGGTATTGGGATAAAGATGGACAACAGACTAATGAGTAAAAAGAGTCTAGAAATAAACTTGTGTACATGTCCCAGATAATTTTCAATTGCCGAGAGTATTTTATGGGAAAAGGATATAATATGACACTGAGTGAAAAAAGAGGCAGTCACAAAAAAACAAATATTGTATGATTCCACATGAAAGTGAAAGTGAAGTCACTCAGTTGTGTCCAACTCTTTGCGACCCCATGGACTGTAGCCCACCAGGCTCCTCCGTCCATGGGATTCTCCAAGCAAGAATACTGGGGTGGGTTGCCATTCCCTTCTCCAGGGTATCTTCCTGACCCAGGGATTAAATCCAGGTCTCCCGCATTGCAGGCAGACACTTTAACCTCTGAGCCACCAAAGAATCAAATTATAGACCAAAAGTAGAATGGTGGTGGCCCACAGGTCAGTGATGGAAAATAGAGAATTTTGTTTAATGGTTTTAGAATTTCAGTTTGAGTAGTTGGCAAAGTTCTGGATATAGACAGTGGTAATATTTGCATAACAATGAGAACTAACTTAATGGCCACTTTAAAATGATTAAAGTTATGAATTTTATTATGTATATTCAGCCATAATTTAAGAAGTAAATTTATGAACTAAGGTGACCTCATTAATTGATTTATGATATGAACATAGAATATAGCATGATAGCCCAAAGTAAAGGCAAATATCATTGGCTTCAGATACATCTGGGTAATTTAAGAGGTAAATATGTCAATACAGTGACAAAACTACTAAAGTAAAATAGTTATTTTTAAATTTTTATTTTAATTTGGAGCATGCATGCTTGCAGGCTCGGTGGTTTCAGTTGTGTCCCACTCTTTGTAAACCTGTGGACTGTTGCCCGCCAGACTCCTCTGCCCATGGGATTTTCCTGATAAGGATACTGGACTGGGGGTGCCGTGCCCTCCTCCATGGGATGTTCCCAGTCCAGAGATCCAGCCCTCATCTCCTGTAGCTCTTGTATTGCAGGCGGATTCTTCAGCACAGAGCCACTGGGCAAGCCCATATTAGAGTACAGTGTTTAGCAATGTGCTGGTTTCAGGTCAGGTCTACAGCAAAGTGAGAGTTACACATATACATGTATCCACTGTTTTCACCCCCCCCCCCCCCCCCCCCCCCACCCACAAACTGGTCCATTCCTCCCTCTTTTCCCATTTAGTTTATTACAAAATATTGAGTAGAGTTCCCTGGGCTATACAGTAGGACTTGTCATAATCTATGTCAAATATGTGGTGATATAGTTGCTAAGTCATGTCCGACTCTTGGGATACCATGGATTGCAGCCCACTAGGCTCCTCTGTCCATGGGATTTCCCATACAAGAATACTGTAGTGGTTTACCATTTCCTTCTCCAGGGGATCTTCCCAGCTCATGGATGGAACCTGGATCTCCTGTACTGTAGGCAGATTCTTTACAGACTGAGCTACCAGATGTATTTGGGGCTTCTCTGATGGCTCAGTGGTAAAGAAACCACCTGCAATGCAGAAGACACAGGAGATGTGGGTTCCATCACTGAGTTGAGAAGATCCCCTGAAGGAGGGCATGGCAACTCACTCCAATATTCTTGCCTGGAAAATCCTACGGACAGAGGAGCCTGGTGGGCTACAGTCGCATAGGGTCACAGAGTCGGACATGACAGACGTGACTGAGCATGAGCAGGAGGGTGTTTTGTCAACTTTAAATTTTTTTGTAATCAATTCACCAAATATTGAGTACCTACATGAGCTAACACTTTCACCCCATAGGCTAGGCATTGTTCTAAGTACTCAGGATGCATCACAAGACAAAGACAAAAAAAAGAAGGCGGGGAGCAAGAAGGAAATGAAACCCAAACTATTTTGGAGTTTCCAAATCAGATTTTAGATGCAAGTTAGCAAACATATTTCAAGGATTTTTGTGCTCCTCCAGACTAGTGCAGATTGCCTGCTTTTGCAGGGGAAAGAGGGGATTTTATGACATGAAACTTCCCTTCTTACAAAGCAGTGGGAATACACACCACAGATTATATTTCAATTCCATGCTGCAAACAGAGATGCCAAAGTGACTGATGCAACACTGATTGGAAAGAGTTTACCCTCCGAGGAACAGGGACTGATTTATGTTACATGGAAGAGTGATGACTTAAATCGAAATTGTAATGACCTGAAATAAATAAATATGTTTGTATTTCAAAAGAACAAAATCTCTAGAACTGTATCTTAATGGCTTCTCTCTTCCTTGTTAACTAGATTTTATTTGTTGTTTTGTTTGTTTGTTGTTTCTGGTTGTGCCATGTGGCTTATGGGATTCTAGTTCCTTTACCAGGGACTGAAACCCTGACCCTTGTCAATGAAACCAGGTAGTCACAACCACTGGACTGCAGGAAATTCCTGAATACTAACTCTGATAGAAATTAATGTTCAACTGACAGTTGAGCAATACAGAAGCCTAAATAGTCTTTATAATGGTAAATAATGCTCAGCCTGGATCTTTCCTCTGAGTGCCTGTATTTCAAAATCAACATAATTTTGATAAGTAGTGTTCAGTTGTCCCCAGTCATAAACTTGTATTTTCTCTTTTCCATTTTAAAGAAAAACTCATTGTATATTGTTATAGACTCGCTTTTTCATTCCAGAAATTCCTCACAACAATTTCACCTCTAAATTACTGAGTGTGCAAGCTTAAGAAATTTAGTGAAGAAGTTATCATAATATGAAATGTAGCCAGGACTTGGGAACAGATACACCAATAAGCAAACACAAAGACTAAGATGACCAGAATGATGTGAGAGACACAGGTGGAGAGGACTTTGCCTCTCCCCTCCCAACAGATAAGTCTCTAGGGAGCACAAGATGACCACACAGGAGACCTTCAAGGGAAAACATTTAACAGGCAAATGAGCCCACTGCTGGTAGCAACAGAGACCACGCGTGTGAGCGTCCATGCAGACAAGTTTCAATAAAGACTGTCACACATTAACTGTCCATGACACTGGAACCACAGGCAGCTGCACTATGAAGAGAATCTGGGTGCTTCCAAGGACAAACCCTCCAGCTCGTGTTACTTGAAAGAGGAAGCCACATCTCTTTCACTCACGATGGTTTCACAGCACAGGGTTTTCCAGATGGCCACACAGTGCTTATTGTAATCACGATAGGCAGAATGATCTCAGCAGAGACAAAAGATGGTCAGCAAAGATTTGAGTCCTGAACTGACTGAAAGAGAAGGGCTTTTATTTGTTTTTTGTTTTCTTTGTTTTTACAGCAGTGTCAGCCAGCATTTTAGGTGTCATAGCTGAAAAACAACCGCAATTTATAAGGGATAAGAAAGAGATCTACAAGAAACACAGACAGGAACTCTAAACTCTACCCAAGCTGGCAATAGGTGACTTGCTGACTAAGATGAATAACAGTTTTTTAAACTCTTCTTAATTTCACCTTCCTAAGGTGAATCTTATTGAAAGTACTGCCTGAACATTGTTTTGTGACTAGCCTCTTCTAAATTTCTTTTAACTTAATTTTAATTTTAGTTTTAAACTATATCATTTATTTTATTTACATTAAATTTATCATTAATTTTTAATAATTTTGAAATAGAAATATGTAAGTCTAGGCATATTTGTGAGAAACAGTAGAAATGAGAGACTGCTAGTCTCCTCACAGATCAAAACATATTATGGCAATTATGTGTCAACCTGCACATGAATAAAGACATTATTGAAAAACAGAAGAGTGTCAAATTGGGTCCAAATACATTGGGATTTCAGGATATAATAATCATGATTTCAAAATAATGGCCAAAGATAATCATGTAACTATTTTTAAAAACCATAAAATATAGAGAAACCACTATAATTTCAATCCCCATTTAACTCCTATACCTAAATAAATTGGAGATGAATCAAAATTTTTAAAATAAGATATAAAAATGCTTTCAAAATTAAACATTGAAAAAAAATTAAGAATATTTGACACAAGTGGAATAGGGAAAATCTAAGCAAGGTAAAAAAATTTTTTTAATTTGAATACCAAATGTAAAACAATTACATGCAAAAAGCATTCTGCTGCTGCTAAGTCACTTCAGTCGTGTCCGACTCTGTGCGATCCCATAGATGGCTGTCCCTGGATTCTCCAGGCAAGAATACTGGAGTGGGTTGCCATTTCCTTCTCCATGCATGAAAGTGAAAAGTGAAAGTGAAGTCGCTCAGTAGTGTCCGACTCTAGCGACCCCATGGACTGGAGCTTACCACACTCTTCCGTCCATGGGATTTTCCAGGCAAGAGTACTGGGGTGGGGTGCCTTGCCTTCCCTGAAAAAGCATTCTACATAGTTTAAAAAGTTAAAAACATAACCAGAAAATATTCACTACACATGCAGTGGTAAAAGTGATCTTTTCTTTAGTATATAAATATCTCATAAAATTCAGTATGTAAAAGATTAATCATTGAATAAAATCGAGAAAAGTTGAATGAATATATGTATATGATTTTTATATTTATATACACATAAATTCACACAAAAATAATACAAATCAAAATAAACATATGGCTAATTACTTTACAATATTGTATAGGTTTTGCCATACATCAACATGAATCTTAGCCTCTAATTAAAATAAATAAATTTAAATTTATTTATTTTTTTGATCTTTACATCTTTCTTTTTTTAATTTTATTTTATTTAAATTTACAATATTGTATTGGTTTTGCCATATATCAAAATGAATCTGCCACAGGTATACATGTGTTCCCCATTCTGAACCCTCCTCCCTCCTCCCTCCCCATACCATCCCTCTGGGTCGTCCCAGTGCACCAGCCCCAGGCATCTCCGGTATCAGGCATCGAACCTGGACTGGCAACTCATTTAAAATATGATACTATACATATTTCAATGCCATTCTCCCAAATCATCCCACCCTCTCCCTCTCCCAGAGTCCAAAAGACTGTTCTATACATCAGTGTCTCTTTTGCTGTCTCGTATGCAGGGTTATTGTTACCATTTTTCTAAATTCCATATATATGCGTTAGTATACTGTATTGGTGTTTCTCTTTCTGGCTTACTTCACTCTGTATAATCAGCTCCAGTTTCATCCACCTCATTAGAACTGATTCAAATGTATTCTTTTTAATGGCTGAGTAATACTCCATTGTGTATATGTACCACTGCTTTCTTATCCGTTCATCTGCTGATGGACATCTAGGTTGCTTCCATGTCCTGGCTATTATAAACAGTGCTGCGATGAACACTTGCTTTAAATAAATTTAAATTTAAATAAATAAATAACGTGGAAAGCTAATCAAATTCAATTATATCAAAAGAGTTGTGGTTAAAGTATGAGTTACTTTAATCAGATGTCATATATACTTATTAGATACTGGTCATTGAGATGTGCACAAAAGAATTCTCATAGAGTGGACAGGACTGTAACTACTTAAACAACCTCAAGTATGGTAGCTTGGCAATAGCTATCAATATCAACATTTTTAATGCCTATATTACCTGATCAAATATCATAGGAGCAATCCTATGCCTATGAATTCATATGTGCACATATATAAAATATGTATTTATTGGAATATTATTTGTTATAAAAAGTTTAGCAACCATATGAAGAGAAATGTGCATATTAATTTTGTATAAATTTATAAGAAGAACTTTGCACCATAAGAAAAATTAAGCCCACATCTCCATTAGCTCTTGCTTTGCAGGTGGATTCTTTACCACAGAGACACCAGGAAAGCCCATATTAGGATATAGTGATTAGCCATGTCTCCATTGCTACAATTATCTACATTGCTAAAAAAGGACTACAGCAAAGTGACTGAGTTATACATATACATGTATCTACTCTTTTTCAAATTCTTTTCCTATTTAGTTTATTACAAAATATTGAGTAGAGTTCCCTATCCTATAGGATAAGCCTTGCTATAATCTATTTTAAATATAGTAGTGTGTATCTGGGGCTTCTCTGGTGGTTCACTGGTAAAGAATCCACCTGTAATGCAGAAGACACCAGAGACCTGGGTTCCATCTGGGTTGAGAAGATCCCTAGAGGAGGGCACGGCAACCCTCAAGCCTAGGTATATTTGTGAGAGACAATAGGAATGAGACACTGCTAGTCTCCTCCACAGATCAAAATGTGTTACATATATATGGCAATTATGTGTCAGCCTGCATGTGAAAAAAGAGATTAGTGAAACAGAAGAGTGTCTTGAATTGGATCAAAATAAACTGGGATTTCAGGAAACAAAAATCAGTATTTCAAGTTAATAGCAAAAAGATAGCTATGCAACTATTTTTATAAAACATAAAATATAGAGAAACCACTAAAATTTCAATACCTATTTAACTCCTATAGCAAAATAAATTCAAGTTTAATCAAAAGTTTTAATATAAGATATAAAAATGCTTTAAAAAATAAGCACTGGAAAAGAATTGAAGACTATTTGGCACAAGTGGAATGGGAAAATGTATCTTCCTAAGCAAGATACACAAATGAAAAAAATTGAATATAAAATGTTAAAAAAAAAAAAGTACATGCAAAAATCATTCTACATAGTTTAAAAAGTTAAAAACCTGGAACCAGGAAATGGAGAAGGAAATGTCAACCCACTATTGGGTTGACAGTATTCACAATTCAATGTCAGTATTCTTGCCTGGGAAATCCCATGGACAGAAAAGCCTGGTGGGCTACAGTCCACAGGGTAGCAAAAGAGTCAGACACAACTTAGCAACTAAATAACAACAAGAAATCTAACTTTTAAACCTAATTTGATGACATATTGTGCATGTATTTTAATCATCCCTTTTGAATTAACATTATATCATGCACTTTTTCTCACATCTTCAAATTTTCTTTGAAAACACAATTTTTAATAGCTGCATAATAACCCGTCTTATGAATAGATTGTATTCATTTACTTGTCAAATATTTTTGGTTGTTTAGGTTTCTGCTTTTCACTAAGTGAGTGGTACCATAGTCCTCAGTGTTTTTATTCTATTTGTTTAGCAGCTGGTGGCTCAGACGGTAAAGAATCCACCTGCAATGCAGGAGACCTTGGTTCAGTCCCTGGGGTGGGAGGATCCCCTGGAGAAGGGCACGGCTACCCACCTCAATATTCTGGCCTGGAGAATTCCATGGACAGAGGAGCATGGCAGGTTTCAGTCTTTGGGGTCACAACAAGTAAGACACAGCTGAGACACTTTCACACAACCAGAAGATATAAACTACTTGTGCAGGGGTAAAAGTAATCATTTCTTAAGATATAAATATCTCATAAAAATCAGTATGGAAAAGAGTAACCATTGAATTAAATTGGTAAAATTTTAATGAATATATACATATAGATTTGTTTATATGACTATATACATATAAACTCACAGAAAATTAATACAAATCAAATTAAATGTGTGGAAAGATGATCAAATTCAATTATATCAAAAGGGTTGTAGTTAAAGAATAAAAGTAACTTTAATCAGATGTCATAAATATTTGTCAGGTACTGATGATTGAGATGTGGACAAAAGAATTCTCATAGAGTGGATAGGACTGTAACTACTTAACCTCAAGTGTGGTAATTTGGCAATAACTATCAATATCAACATTTAAATGCATATATTACCTGACCATTCATTCAAATATCATAGGAACAATGTTATCCCTATAAAATTATATTTGCATATACATAAAACATATATTAATTAGAATATTATTTACCAGAGAAAAGTTTAGCAACCACATTAATAGAAATTTACATATTAATTTACTATAAATTTATAAGGAGAACTGTGCATCATAAGAAAAATTATATATATGTGTGTGTGTATATATATATATATGACTAGGCTTCCCAGGTGGCCCAGTGGTAAAGAATCTGCCAGCCAGTGCAAGAGATGAAGAAGACACGGGCTCGATCCTGGGTCAAGAAAATCCCCTGGAGTATGAATTGGCAACCCACTCCAGTATTCTTGCCTGGGAAATTCCATAGATGGAGGGGACTGGCAGGCTATACTCCATGGGATCTCAAAGAGTCAGAAACTACAAGCGACTGATCATGCATGTACAAAATATACGGACTTGTATGGAAACACCTTCAAGATGTTGTATAGTAAAAGCAAGTGTTACATATATAGAAAAAAGCAAATATATGTATGCTAATTACACTTGCATTTGTAAAGATTATTACCAGAAGAAAAGAAACAAATTTAGGGCCAACAATTAGGGCTGGAAAATGCTGAGAAAAAAGTAGGAAATTCATGTGACACTGCATAGCATATTGTTTTGTTTCCATTTATGCTGTTTATTGATATCTGTTTTACTTCAAATCTTCTTGTAAATAGAAAAGTATTAAGTTAAGGATTTTGTGTATAATGCCATGGAAGTATAGTAAAAAAAAAAAAAAAGGCAATATATATATAAAATAAATATTTTTAATTTTATCAATAAAAAGTTCATTTAAATGATAAGAATCTAAATAAAAATCATCCTGTCCTGAAAAAGAGTTGTTATTGTTGTTCAATCACTAAGTCCAACTCATTGCTACTCCATGAACTGCAATATCTTTTTTGCTCTTTCTTTTTTTTTTCATGAAAAAGAGTAAAAAATATAAGTCCATAAATTGGTTGGGCTTCCCAGGTGTCTCTAGTGGTAAAGAACTCAGCAGCCAATGCAGGAGACATAAGAGATGCCAGTTCAATCCTTGGGTCAGGAAGATCGCATGGAGGAGGGCATGGCAACCCACTCCAGTATTCTTGCCTGGAGAATTCCATGAACAGAGGAGCCTGATGAGCTACAGTCCCTAGGGTCACATAGATTCAGACATAACTGAAGCGACTGAGCATACATAAATTAGTTAAAAATCAGTGCAATAATTTTCTCATGAATTCATTATATATTTTTTTTTTTTTTTTTGCTATATAGGCTTTATACCATTCTGGGTACAGTTATAAACAAGTAATTATAGACCTTACATTCTAGTAAGGAGGAAAACTGTTATTAATAGCGCAGATGTATAATTGCAATCTTTAATTATGATTATCATAAATTTGTTGAAGAAAGAGAAATCAGAATCAAATTGTAAAATCTCTTCCCTGGTGGCTAATATTGTAAAGAATCTGCCTGCAATGGGGGAGACCTGGGTTCAATCGCTGGATTGAGAAGATCACATGGAGGAGAGCAAGGCAGTTCACTCCAGTGTCCTTGTCTGGAGAATCCCCATGGGCAGAGGAGACTGGCAGGCTACAGTCCATGCAGTTGCAAACAGCTGGACATGACTGAGTGACTAAGCACAAAATGACTTCTGCATTCAAAGGAAATGTCCCCTGATGTCAAATGATTCCTTTCATAGTAATTAATGCACTTAGTTAAAATGAGATATGATGTTCCTTCTCCAGACCTTCTTCATAGCATTAGTTAACTCAGAGTTTCTTAGGCTGTAGATTAATGGGTTCAGCATGGGACTTATGACTGTATAAAACACGCTCAATGATTTGTCAATGGGGAAGGTCTTAGCAGGTCTGGCATTTACAAATATAGCGGGAACAAAGGAGCAGACAACCACAGTGATGTGGGAACCACAGGTCTGGAGGGCTTTCCGCCTCCCTTCCTGACTCAGGTTCTTCAGAGATTGCAGGATGACTCCATAGGAGACGAGCAAGAGCAGAAACACTATAGTGCAGATCAGTCCCCCATTGGCCAGCACTAAGATGCCAGTGACATAGGTGTCAGTACAGACGAGTCTCAGTAAAGGGAACATGTCACACATAAAGTGATCAATGACATTCGGACCACAGAATGGGAGCCCATAAACAGTGCTAAGTTGAATAATTGAGTGCAGAAAACCCCCAACCCAGGACACCACTAGCAACACAACACACACCCTCTGCCTCATGATCACCAAGTAATGCAACGGCTTACAGATGGCCACATAGCGGTCATAGGCCATCACCAACAGAAGGATGATCTCTGATGCACCAAAAAAGTGCTCTGTAAACAGCTGAGTCATGCAAGATTCAAATGATATGATCTTATCCCCCAAGAACAAGTCTGAAATCATTCTAGGGGTAATACAAGAAGAATAAGTGACATCAATAAATGATAAGCTAGCAAGAAAAAAGTACATCGGTGAGTTCAGGGTCTTACTGACAGTTATAGTCACAATAATGACCAGGTTGCCCATCAGAGTCAAAATATAGAAGAACAAGAACATAACAGAAAGTACTTTCTCTTCCTTTGGATTCTGTGTGAGGCCCAGGAGGACAAAGTAAGTTACATTGTTCCTTGGTTCCATCCAGTCTGGACAGAAGCTGAGTTCAAGTATTAGAAGCAGTTGGTCTAAAAGACAATGGGAAAAAAAGACAAAAACACACTTATACTGGGGGAAAAAAACACTTAAAGGGGAAAACACTTAAATGTACAATTGTTTATTTACACATTCTCTTGAAGAATGTATATAGAACATCTATTTGAGTCTAATATGTCATGGACATTTTGATTCCAAGTTGAGTAAGGCATAGTTTCTTTCCCTCAGTGATATGGTACATAACACGGGATCAGGCAATTCCAGACCCAAGTTATATATGCCATCAAATTTGGCTTCCCTGGTGCCCAGATGGTAAAGAATCTGCTCACAGTGCAGGACACCTAGGTTTGATTCCAGGATTGTTAACATCCACTGGAGGAGGAAATGGCAACGCACTCCATTATCTTGCCTGGAAAATTCCATGGAGAGAGGAGCCTGGCAAATTATAGTCCAATCAGTCACAAAGACTCAGACATGACTGATCAACTTTTTTTTTTTTTTAATGAATATCACACAGTGCTTAGGATCATAGGTGCCTCAGATGGTAAAAGCATCTGTCTACAGTGAGGGAGACCCAGGTTTGATCTCTGGGTCAGGAAGATCCCCTGGAGAAGGAAATAACAACCCACTCCAGTACTCTTGCCTGGAAAACCCCATGAACAGAGGAGCCTTGTAGGCTACAGTCCATGGGGTCACAAAGAGTCAGACATGACTGAAACTTCACTTTCACTTTCCTTCACTTTAGGAGTATATCAAACTGTAATCAAAGAAGGCTTCCTGGAGGAAGCAATGCTTTGGTTGAATTTAAAAAAAAATAATTGAAAGCATAAAATAGATGGGAGAGAATTCCATGAAAAAGTGCACCATTTATAGAGTCAGAAAGTATAATAAAATAGAACCACTTAAGTTAATTTACAGTGTAGGTAGATCTAACTGTAAACAGAAGATCCTTGTCCTGAATTGTCTCAAACCTCACTGACACTTAGGTCTTTAGGTGGATATTTTCCTTTTCCTGACCAGTAGATGCTGCAACAGTCTAATTTTGGATCAGCCCCTGTTTTGCCCCTAATGTTCAAACATGTGTATGCAATAAGGCTGCATTCACCCTGATTATTTAATTTATATGCAGAGTACATCATGAGAAACCCCAGACTGAATGAAGCACAAGCTAGAATCAAGATTGCTGGGAGAAATATCAATAACCTCAGATATGCAGATGATACAACCCTTAAAGCAGAAAGTGAAGAATTATAGAGCCTCTTGATGAAAATAAAAGAGTAGAGTGAAAAATATGGCTTAAAACAACATTCAAAAAACTAAGATCATGGCATCCAGTCCCATAACTTCATGGCAAATAGAGGGGGAAACAGTGGAAAGAGTGACAAACTTTATTTTGGGGCTCCAAAATCACTGTAGATGGTGACTGCAGCCATGAAATTAAAAGACATTTGCTCCTTGGAAGAAAAGTTGTGACCAACCTAGACAGCATATTAAAAAGTAGAGACATAAATTTGCCAACAAATCGATCTATCTAGTCAAAGGTATGGTTTTTCCAGTAGACATGAATAGATGTGAGAGTTGGACTATAAAGAAAGGTGAGCACTGAAGAATTGATGCTTTTAAACTGTGGTGTTGGAGAAGGCTCTTGAGAGTCCATGAGACTACAAGGAGATCCAACCAGTCCATCCTAAAGGAAATTGGTCCTGAATGTTCACTGGAAGGACTGATGCTGAAGCTGAAACTCCAATACTTTGGCCACCTGATGTGAAGAACTGACTCATCAGAAAGACCCTGATGCTGGGAAAGATTGAAGATGGGAGGAGAAGGGGATGGCAGAGGATGAGATGGTTTGTTGGTATCACCAACTGAATGGACATCAGTTTGAATAAATTCTGGGATTTGGTGATGGACAGGGAGGCCTGGTGTGTCGCAGTCCATGGGATCGCAGTGTGGGACACGACTGAGCGACTGAACTGATATGCAGCATCTCTAATTTTGGCATAGTTTAATGGCAATGTAGTACTTATAAAGCTAACTTTTAAAAGTTCTACTATAAATATAAGAATTCCCTATACAAAATTTATTTTTCTGGGCTCCAAAATCACTGCAGATGGTGACTGCAGCCATGAAATTAAAAGACGCTTACTCCTTGGAAGGAAAGTTATGACCAACCTAGATAGCATATTCAAAAGCAGAGACATCACTTTGCCAACAAAGGTTCGCCTAGTCAAGGCTATGGTCTTTCCTGTGGTCATGTATGGATGTGAGAGCTGGACTGTGAAGAAGGCTGAGCACCGAAGAATTGATGCTTTTGAACTGTGGTGTTGGAGAAGACTCTTGAGAGTCCCTTGGACTGCAAGGAGATCCAACCAGTCCATTCTGAAGGAGATCAATCCTGGGATTTCTTTGGAAGGAATGATGCTAAAGCTGAAACTCCAGTATTTTGGCCACCTCATGCGAAGAGTTGACTCATTGGAGAAGACTCTGATGCTGGGAGGGATTGGGGGCAGGAGGAGAAGGGGACGACAGAGGATGAGATGGCTGGATGGCATCACTGACTCGATGGATGCGAGTCTGAGTGACCTCCGAGAGCTGGTGATGGACAGGGAGGCCTGGCGTGCTGCAGTTCATGGGGTCGCAAAGAGTCGGACACGACTGAGCGACTGATCTGATCTGATCTGATACAAAATTTAAACAGATGCTCCCTATTTGTCTATTAAATCCTATTATTTTCCATGTTATTTTTCAGACAAAAATTTCAATACTCTTCACTCATTGATACTCTCATAAAAATTTAATAATTCCTAATTATTCTATTTTCAAAATATATCACAAGTTTGATCATACCCTACTTGTTAATTTCTTCCTGGTCTACTGCAGTAGCCAAATCTCTCCATGTTTATTCTGGCCTCCAAAAGATGATTCTCCTGAAGCAGCCCAAATTGTCCTTTTAAATTTTATTCTGATGACACCATCCTGCTCCTGAAAAGTCTTAACCGTATATTCCAATCATGGACTCATAGTTTAATGTATCACATTTTATATTTAGAGTAACAAGAACTGGAATTCCCATTTATAATGGAAGAAACTAATGCTCAGAATATCTCATTCATTTTCCACAAATCACATATTTTTAAGGGTTACATCTAGAACTGAATCTAAGTTTGACTGAATCTAAGTTTGATTGATTTCAAAGTAATGTAATGTTTTTTATAATAAAGAACATCCCAGACTTGTGAGTCTGGTTCCCATGGTTTGCCATTAGTCTTACCTTCAGAGGCTTCTTCAGAATCTGAACGATGCCTTTAAGTTACTCGTAGACACTAAGAATTATTTTTCATCCAGTTTGATAACAGAGGGCAAAAGGCTGCCTTATTATTTGAGGATAAATCTGACTTCATTTGGCTGTCTGTCCACTTTCTTCATGGAGTCTTATGATTATTCAAGTCATTTTTATGTGAAGTGTAGATTATTTGAAAGGAATTCCAGGGTGCATACAGACAAACAAAAGTTTATCAGATTAGAAATTTATCAAAATGACCAAGAAATCCTATATATACATAGAAGATATCAAGTAGCCATTTCCCAGGAAAATTTTTCACAAGTACTTCTTTCTGCCAACTTGAAAAAGAAAAGTAGCATTTGGTTGTTAGCCCTTCTCATTCTGTCATGCTGGCATGGCCAGATTAGTTGCCCTAAGATTTTGAAAGATATTCCTGTGATTTTTTTTAAGTCATACTTTAAGTCTAAGAAAAGACCTCAGGAAAAACCAATGCCAGTTACTAAGTGGATAGCATCTTCTTACCCTTAGGGGTGAAGATCATGGGATATTTCATCCCTTCCAGCTGCAATTATCATTGAGTCTTGGAACTGGAATATGTCCAAGACAGATTCCTATTTAATTAATTCACTGGGACTTTCCCCAAAGTTTTTAAAGTTCATCTATATGTAAAGATTTTAATAGGACAAGTCACATAATTCATGTCAGAAATGTCCAACATGGGAAAAAAAACTTTATGAGAATGAGAACTTCATGAAAAAAAAAAGAATCATCAAGAGACTAAAGACAATCAAGATTTATATAAAAACCCAGTCATTTTACTCCAGTGAACAGATGTGTTATGTACTTCCCCACCTGCCATAGCATGATTTTCTGTCCTTTTATTTGAGATGTAATTTAATCACCTTAAATTTTGGTTAGGTATATGAAAGTTACATCAGAAAACACAGTTTAAATGCCTTAAAATAAAATATATAGTAGCTAATTTTAAATTCACCATCATGGTTATCTTGTTTGTTAAGATCTTTTTTGTATAGATTTTATGTGCATTCTTGCCACATTTTCTTAATATCTTCTGCTTCTGTTAGGTCTATAACATTTCTGTCCTTTATTATGCCCATCTTTTCAAGAAATATTCCCTTGGTATTTCTAAATTTTTTTGAAGAGATCGCTAGTCATTTTCATACTATTATTTTCCTTTATTTCTTTGCATTGATCACTTAGGAAGGCTTTCTCATCTCTCCTTGCTATTTTTTGGAACTAGCTATTTCCTTTGGAATTAAGAAAAGATGGCAAGAACACACAAAGAACTATACAAAAAAGATTTTTATGACCCAGATAACCACAATGGTGTGATCACTCAGCTATAGCCAAACGTTCTGGAGTCAAAAGTCAAGTGGGCCTTAGAGAGCATCACTACAAACCTCGTGGAGGTGATGGAATACCAGTTGAGCTATTTAACGACCAAAAGGATGACGCTGTTAAAGTGCTGCACTCGTTTCATATATGATATAATACATATTTTGATGCCATTCTCCCAAATCATCCCACCCTCTCCCTCTCCCACAGAGTCCAAAAGACTGTTCTATACATCAGTGTCTCTTTTGCTGTCTCATATACAGAGCTATTGTTACCATCTTTCTAAATTCCATATATATGCATTAGTACACTGTATTGGTGTTTTTCTTTCTGGCTTACTTCACTCTGTATAATAGGCTCCAATTTCATCTACCTCATTAGAACTAATTCAAAGATGGGGAACGCGTGTATACCTGTGGCAGATTCATGTTGATATATGGCAAAACCAATATAATATTGTAAAGTTAAAAAAATAAAATAAAATTTTTTTTTAAAATTTAAAAAAAAATGAAGACACCAAAAAAAAAAAAAGTCCTGCACTCAATATGCCAGCAAATTTGGAATACTCAGCAATGGCCACAGGACTGGAACAGCTATTTTCTTTCCAAACCCAAAGAAAGGCAATACCAAAGAATGTCCAAACTACCACACACTTGGACTCATCTCACACGCTAACAAAGTAATGCTCAAAATTCTCCAAGCCAGGCTTCAACAATACATGAATCAAGATGTTCAAGTTGGATTTAGAAAAAGCAGAGGACTTTCTTTTTGTCTTCTTCTTCTGGGACTCCTATGATTCGAATATTGTAACGTTTAAAATTGTCCTGGAGGTCTCTGAGATTGTCCTCATTTCTTTTAATTCGTTTTTCTTTTTTCTCCTCTGATTCATTTAATTCTGCCATTCTATCTTCTAATTCGCTAATTCTATCTTCTGCCTCTGTTATTCTACTATTTGTTGCCTCCAGAGTGTTTTGGATCTCATTTATTGCATTATTCATTATATATTGATTCTTTTTTATTTCTTCTAGGTCCTTGTTAAATCTTTCTTGCATCTTCTCAATGCTTTTCTCCAGGCTATTTATCCATGATTCCATTTTGCTTTCCAGATTTTGGATTAATTTCACTATCATTATTCGGAATTCTTTATCAGGTAGGTTCGCTATTTCTTCCTCTTTTGTTTGGCTTGGTGGGCATTTATCCTGTTCCTTTACCTGCTGGGAATTCTTCTGTCTCTTCATCTTGTTTAAATTGCTGAGTTTAGGGTGTCTTTACTGTATTCTGGTAGTCTGTGGAGTTCTCTTTATTGTGGCGTTTCTGCACTATATGTGGGTTTGTACCGGTGGCTTGTCGAGGTTTCTTGTTTATGGAAGCTTGTATCAGTGTTCTGGTGGGTGGGGCTGGATTTCTTTTCTCTGGTGGAATGAAGTTAGAAAAAAAAAGTCTTTGTTTCCTTTGTACACGATTGCAGTTGAATGAAAGAGATTATAAATGATTATAAAGGTTTGTAACTTCAGTAACTGGATTTCTCTATTGGTATAGTAAAGAATGACAGAAGACAAAAATAGCCACATTTATTGAACTGGAGCATCTTTTCTTGAGATATTTGATTTCTATATTACATTTTTAAAGGAATTTTCCTTTTGAAATTTTCTGATTAATTATAAAATTTTTTCCCAAAAGTTAGAATTATAGTAAAAAATAAAATCAATATATTTTATTATGCAGGGAAAAAAAGGTTAAAATTTGGAGTAAGTTTGGAATGTTCTTTGGAATGTTCTAATAAACTGTGATAGCATTGTAAAAAAAAAAAAAAGAAAGAAAGAAAGAAAAAGAAAAAGCAGAGGAACCAGAGATCAAATTGCCTACATCTGCTGGATCATCAAAAAACCAAGAGAGTTCCAGAAAAATATATATTTCTGCTTTATTGATTATGCCAAAGACTTTGACTATGTGGATCACAAAAAACTGTGGGAAATTCTTCAAGAGATGGGAATACCAGATCACCTTACTTACCTCCTGAGAAATCTGTATGCAGGTCAAGAAGCAACAGTTAGAACCGGACATGGAACAACAGACTGTTTCAAATATACATCAAGACTGTATATTGTCACCCTGCTTATTTAACTTCTGTGCAGAGTACATCATGCAAAATGCCTGGCTGGATGAAGCACAAGGTGGAATCAAGATAGCCAGGAGAAATATATAACCTCAGACATACAGATGACTCCATCTTTATGGAAGAAAGAGAAGAGAAACTGAAGAGCCTGTTGACAAAAGTGAAAGAGGAGAGTGAAAAAGCTGGCTTAAAACTCAACATTCATAAAACTAAGATCTTGGGATCTGGCCCCATCAATTCATGGCAAATAGATGGGAAAACAATGGAATCATTGAGAGACTTTATTCTCTTGGTCTCCCAAATCACAGCAGATGGTGACTGCAGCCATGAAATTAAAAGACACTGCTCCTTGGAAGAGGCTATAACCAACCTAGACAGCATATTAAAAAACAGAGACATTACTTTTCAGACAAAAGTCCATCTAGTCAAAGGTATGGTTTTTCCAGTAGTCATGTATGGATGTGAGAGTTGGACTATAAAGAAAGCTGCAAGCTAAGGAATTGATGTTTTTGAACTGTGGTGTTGGAGAATACTCTTGAGAGTCCTTTGGACTGCAAGGAGATCCAACCAGTCAATCTTAAAGGAAAACAGTCCTAAATATTCAGTGGAAGGACTGATGCTAAAGCTGAAACTCCAGTACTTTGGCCACCTGATGTGAAGAACTGACTCATTGGAAAAGACACTGTTGCTGGGAAAGATTGAAGACAGGAGGAGAAGGGGATGAAACAGGATAAGATGTTTGAAGCCAAAACCAACTCAATGGACATGAGTTTGAGTAAGCTCCCAGAGTTGGTGATGGACAGGGAAGCCTGGCGTGCTGCATTCCATGGGGTTGCAAAGAGTCGGACATGTCTGAGTGACTGAACTCTGCATAGTGAAGTAAGAGAGTGAAAGAGTCAGCTTCAGACTAAATATTAAAAAACTAAGATCACATCATCTGGCTCCATTACTGCATGGCAAATAGATGGGTAGAAGGTGGAAGCAGTGACAGATTTCCTCTTCTTGGGCTCCAAAATCATTGTGGATGGTGACTTCTGCCATGAAATCAAACAATGACTGCTTCTTGGCAGGAAAGCGATGACAAACCTAGCTAGTGTGTTGAAGAGCAGAGACATTACTCTGCCGACAAAGGTTCAGATAGTCAAGGCTATGGTCTTTCCAGTGGTCACATACCATTGTGAGAGCTGGACTGCTGGACCATAAAGAAGGCAGAACACCAAAGAATTGATGCCTTCAAACTGTGGTGCTGGAGAAGACTCTTGAAAGTCCCCTGAACAGCAAGAAGATCAAATCAGTCTATCTTAAGGAAGATCAACCCTGAAGGACTAATGCTGAAGCTGAAGCTCCAGCAGTTTCATCATCTGACACAAACAGATGATTCATTGAAAAAGTCCCTGATGCTGGAAAGACAGAGGGCAGAAGTAGAAGAGGATGTCAGAAGATGAGATGGCTGGATGGCATCACAGATGCAATGAACATGAACTTGGGGAAACTCCAAGAGAATGTGAGGAACAGGGGAGGCTTGTCATGCTGCATTCCAAGGAGTCACAAAGAGTTGGACATGACTGGATGACTGAAAACCACAACAGTCTGCAAAGAAGTTAAATTGCAGGGTGACAATATATAGCCTTGGCATACTCCTTTCCCATTTGGAACCAGTCTACTGTTCCATGTTGAGTTCTAACTGCTGTTTCTAGACCTGCATACAGGTTTCTCAGAAGCTGTGTTATGTGGTCTGGTATTCCCATCTCTTTAAGAATTTCCCACAGCTTGTTGTGATCTATGCAGTGAAAGGCTCAAGCGTAGTCAGTGAAGCCAGTGTTTGTATGAATTTCTTGCCTTTTCTATGATCCAAAGGATGCTGGCAATTTGATCACTAGTTCCTCAGGCTTTTCTAAATCCACACTGTATTTCTGAAATTTCTTGGTTCCCATACTGCTGAAGCCTAGTGAAGGATTTTGAGCATTACCTTGCTCACATGTGAAATGAGCATAGTTTTACAATAGTTTGAACATTCTTTGGGATTGACCTTCTTTGGAAATGGAACAAAAACTGACCTTTTCCAGTCCTGTGGCCATTGCTAAGTTTTCAAGATTTGTTGGCTTATTGAATACAGCAACTTAAACACCATCATCTTTTAGGATTTGAAGTAGCTCAGATGGAATTTTTTCACCCCCTCCCCCTCAGCTCTGTCCATAGTAATGCTTCCTAAGGACCACTTGAATTCATACTCCAGGGTATCTGCTTCAGGTGAGTGACCAGACCATCATGGATATCTGGGTCATGAAAACCTTTTTTTGTACAGTTTTTCTGCATATTTTTGCCATCTCTTCTTAATATCTGCTGCTTCTTTTAGGTTGATACCATTTCTGTCCTTTATTGTGCCTGTCCTTGCATGCTAAGTTCCTTTGGTAGCTTCAATTTTTTAGAAGAAATATCTAGTCTTTCCTACTCCATTGTTTTCATCTATTTATTTGCATTATCCACTTAAGAAAGCTTTCTTATCTCTCCTTGCTATTCTTTCAAACTCTGTGTTCAGTTGGGTATATCTTTCCCTTTCTCCTTTTACTTTCATGATTCTTCTCTCAGCTATTTGTAAGGCCTCCTCAGGTAAGCAATTTGCATTGTTGCATTTCTTTTTCTTGGGGGTGGTTTCGGTCACCACCTCCTGGGCAGTGTTACAAAGCTCTGTTGATAGTTCTTCAGACACTCTATCTATCAGATTTAATCCGCTAAATGTATTTGCCACTTCCACTGTATAATCATAAGTGATTTGATTAGGTCCAACCTGAGTGGTCTAGTGGTTTTCCTTACTTTCTTCAATGTAAGTATGAACTTTGCTAGAAGGAGCTTATAATCTGAGCCACAGTCAGCTCCTGCTCCCTTTGCTGACTGTATAGAACATTTCCATCTTTGGCTGCAAAGAATATAATCAGTCTGATTTTGGTGTTGACCATCTGGTGATGTCCATATGTAGAGTCTTCTCTTGTGCTGTTGAAGAGGGTGTTTGCTATTACCAGTTGGTTCTCTTGACAAAACTCTGTTGGCCTTTGCCCTGCTTCATTTTGTACTCCAAGACCAAACTTTCCTGTTTCTCCAGGTATCTCTTGACTTCCTACTTTTGCATTCCAATCCCCTATAATATAAGGAATTTTTTTTTTTTTTTGGGGGGGGGGGTGTTAATTCCAGACGTTCTTGTAGGTCTTCATATATCCATTTGACCTCATCTTCTTCAACATTAGTGGTTGGTGCATAGGTTTCGATTACTGTGAAGTTGAATGGTTTGCCTTGGAAATGAACTGAGATCATTATGTCTTTTTTGAGATTGCACCAAAATACTGCATTTCAGACCCTTTTGATGGCTATGAGGGCTACTCCATTTTTTATAAGGAATTTTTGCCCAACATAGCAGGTATAATCGTCATCTTAAGTAAATGTGCTCATTCTCATCCATTTTAGTTCACTGATTCCTAAGTTGTCAATGTTCACTCTTGTCATCTCCTGCATGGCCACACCCAATTTACCTTGACTCATGGACCTAACACTCCATACTGTTCATGGGGTTCTCAAGGCAAGAATACTGAAGTGGTTTGCCATTCCCTTCTCAAGTAGACCACATTTTGTCAGAACTCTCCACCATGACCTGTCCATCTTGGGTAGCCCTACACAGCATGGCTCGTGGTTTCATTTAGTTAGACAAGGCTGTATTTTGGGGGCCTCCAAAATCACTGCAGATGGTGACTCCAGCCATGAAATTAAAAAATGCTTGCTCCTTAAAAGAAAAGCCATGGACAACCTAGACAGCACATTAAAAAGCAGAAATATAACTTTGCCAACAAACCAGTCCATCTAGTCAAACCTATTGATTTGCCAGTAGTCATGTATGGATGTAAGAGTTGGACTATAAAGAAAGCTGAGCACCAAAGAATTGATGCTTTTGAACTGTGGTGTTGGAGAAGACTCTTGAGAGTTTACTGGACTGCAAGGAGATCAAACCAGTCAATCCTAAAGGAAATCAGTCCTGAATAATTGGAAGGACTGATGCTGAAGCTCTAATACTTTGACCACCTTATGGGAAGAATTGACTACCTTCAAAAGACCCTGATGCTGGGAAAGATTGAAGGTGGGAGGAGAAGGGGACGACAGAAATGAGATGGTTGGATGACGTTACCGACTCAATGGACATGAGTTTGAGTAATCTCTGGGTGATAGTGATGGTCAGGGAAGCCTGGCATGCTGCAGTCCATGAGATCACAAAGAGTCATACATGACTGAGTGACTGAACTGAAATGAAATGAAAAGGTGATGTTTAAGCTGTGATTGAAAGGGTAGGAATAAGCTGCCATTAAAAGCACTGTTACAGAAAGCAAAACTAAATAAAAATTCATAGATAAAATTATCTTACTTCAGTTGGATTAACCTAGAGCCTGTTATACAACATGAAGTAAGACAGAAAGAGAAAAATATTGTATAATAATAATGCATATATATGGAACCTAGAAAAATGGTACTGTAAAACCTATCTGCACAACTGCAATAGAGGTGGATACAGTGGAGGATGAAGAGGGTGGGACGAATTGAGAGAGTAACATTGAAACATATACATTACCATATATAAAATAGATTGCTAATGGAAAATTGCTGTGCAATACAGGAAGCTCAACCTGGTGCTCTGTGACAGCCTAGAGGGGTAGAATGGGGCGGGCAGTAGGAAGGAGGTTCACGAGGGAGGGGACGTACATATACCTATGGCTGATTCATGCTGATGTATGGCAGAAACCAACACTACATTGTAAAGAAATTATCCTCCAATTAAAAAAAAAAAAAAACTGTTAAATTATTAAAAGAGTTCAGGAGTATCTCAGCCACATGATAAATAAAAAATCCATATCCAGTCCATGTGTGTGTATGTTCAGTCATGTTCTACTCTTCATGACCACATGGACTGCAATCCACCATGTTCATCTGCCCACGGGATATTCCAGGCAACAATGTTGGAGTGAGTTGCCATTCCCTTCTCCAGGGGATCTTCCCAACCCAGAAATCGAACCCACTCCTCTTATTTCTCCTGCATGGGTGGGCGGATTCTTTTCTACTGAGTCACCTGGGAAGCTCCCAGCCAATCCATACACATGCATAAGTAAATAGACCCTATTTAGTATAAGGTCTTCCCAGGTGGTACAGTAGTTGAAACTTCACCTTCCAAAGCATGGGATGCGAGTTCAATCCCTGGTTGGGGAGTTAAGATCCCACATGACTCGCAGCCAAAAAGCCAAAACATACAACAGATGCAATATTGTAAAAATGTAAGAAATTCAATGAAGACTTTAAAAATGATCCACATTTTTAAAAAAAATTTTTTAAGGAAAATATAACAAAAAGAGATTGTTTCCTCAAAAGCAACAAAAGTATAAATGCTTAGTTCAGTTCAGTGGCTTAGTCATGTCCGACTCTTTGTGACCCCATGAACCACAGCACGCCAGGACTCCCTGTCCATCACCAACTTCCAGAGTCCACCCAAACCCATGTCCATTGAGTCAGTGATGCCATCCAACTAACTCATCTTCTGTCGTCCCCTTATCCTCCTGCCCTCAATCTTTCCCAGCATCAGGGTCTTTTCAACTGAGTCAGCTCTTCACATCAGGTGGCCAAAGTATTGGAGTTTCAGCTTCAACATCAGTCCTTCCAATGAACACCCAGGACTGATCTCCTTTAGGATGGACTGGTTGGATCTCCTTGCAATCCAAAGAACTCTCAAGAGTCTTCTCCACATCACAGTTCAAAAGCATCAATTCTTCGGCACTCAGCTTTCTTTAGAGTCCAACTCTCACATCCACACATGACCACTGGAAAAACCATAGCCTTGACTAGATGGACCTTTGTTGACAAAGTAATGTCTCTGCTTTTTAATATGCTATCTAGATTGGTCATAATTTTCTTTCCAAGGAGTAGGCATATTTTAATTTCATGGCTGCAATCACCATCTGCAGTGAATTTGGTGCCCAGAAAAATAAAGTCTGACACTGTTTCCACTGTCTCCCCATCTATTTGCCATGAAGTGATGAGACTGGATGCCATGATCTTAATTTTCTGAATGTTAAGCTTTAAGCCAACTTTTTCACTCTCCTCTTTCACTTTCATCAAGAGGCTCTTTAGTTCTTCTTCACTTTCTGCCATAAGGGTGGTGTCATAGAATTAACATTAAACTAGAACCACACAAAACTTACATTTAAAGTATAATATATACTTAAGAAGTTCAAGAATACTGCATATTTTTGGATAGGAAAATAATTGAAAAGATAACAATTTATTCCCCAACATTATCTATGTATTCAATTCAATCCCAATAAATATCACCACCGAAACTTAAAAGCAAAACAAAAACAGAAGTACCTCACAAGAGCTGTACTTGGAAAAATCTAAAAATTTTATATAAAATTATATGTAAGTACTATATTAAAAAATGTGTGCCTGCTCGTCCTGTTCCAGATTTTAATAGGAAGCTATAAACTTTTAAATGTGAGTGTATTAGCTGTGGATCTCTCATATTTGGACAGTATCATGTTGAGTTACATTCCTATTTGCAGCTTATTGAAAGTATTTTTGTGAAGTGATGTAAAAGTTTATATGATCATAAACAACTCAAGGAGAAAGTAAGGAAATAATTCCACTACAACATCAGAAAGAATAAAATAGTTAAGAGTAAGCTTAACCAAGGAGACAATAGTCTTGTAGATTGAAAACTATAAGCATTACTCAGAGATATTATAGAACACACACATACATGGGAAGACATTTATGAGCTGGAATATTTAACAGTATTAAGAAATTAATACTACCTCAAGTGATATAAAATATAGTGCAATCTCTATCAAAACACCAAAAATATTTTTAGAAAAAATAGAAAAACCCATGCTAAAATTTATATGGAATCTCAAGGACTAAAAATTGCCAAAGCAATATTGAAACAAAGATGAATAACAAATTAATGAAATATAATATACAGCCTAAAAATAAATCTCTAAATAATAATCTCTAATATTTAATAAATTTCAACAAGGGTGTCAAGAACATTTAATGGAAAAAGGGTTTTATATGACACTAATTGAAAAAGGCAGTCATACACACACACATACACACAAAAGCAGATTTTGTATGATTCCAACTGGGAGTTGGTGATGGACAGGGAGGCCTGGTGTGCTGCGATTCATGGGGTCGCAAAGAGTCAGACACGACTGAGGCACTGATCTGATCTGATCTGATCTGAACTGACTGAGGCAAATAAAATAGATGAATAGAAAGTAGAAGGGAGGTTGCCTGGGTCTCTGTGAGTGAAAATAGGAAATTTTCTTTAATAGTTGTGGACTTTTAGTTTGTGAAGTTGGACTAGTTCTCGAGATAAACATTAATAACATTTATACAACACTATGAATAATGCTGTGAAAGTGCTACACTCAATATGCCAGAAAATTTGGAAAACTCAGCAGTGGCCACAAGATTGGAAAAGGTCAGTTTTCATCCCAATCCCAAAGAAAGGCAATACCAAAGAGTGCTCAAACTACCACACAATTGCACTCATCTCACACGCTAGTAAAGTAATGCTCAAAATTCTCCAAGCCAGGCTTCAGCAATATGTGAACCGTGAACTTCTGATGTTAAAGCTGGATTTAGAAAAGGCAGAGGAACCAAAGATCAAATTGCCAACATCCGCTAGATCATGGAAAAAACAAGAGAGTTCCAGAAAAACATCTATTTCTGCTTTATTGACTATGCCAAAGCCTTTGACTGTGTAGATCACAATAAACTGTGGAAAATTCTGAGAGAGATGGGAATACCAGACCACCTGATCTGCCTCTTGAGAAATCTGTATGCAGGTCAGGAAGCAACAGTTAGAACTGGTCATGGAACAACAGACTGATTCCAAATAGGAAAAGGAATATTGTCACCATGTTTATTTAACTTATATGTAGAGTGCATCATGAGAAATGCTGGACTGGAAGAAACACAAGCTGGAATCAAGATTGCTGGGAGAAATATCAATAACCTCAGATATGCAGATGATATCACTCTTATGGCAGAAAGTGAAGAGGAACTCAAAAGCCTCTTGATGAAAGTGAAAGTGGAGAGTGAAAAGGTTGGCTTAAAGCTCAACATTCAGAAAACGAAGATCATGGCATCCGGTCCCATCACTGCATGGGAAATAGATGGAGAAACAGTGGAAACAGTGTCAGACTTTCTTTTTCTGGGCTCCAAAATCACTGCAGATGGTGACTGCAGCCATGAAATTAAAAGACGCTTACTCCTTGGAAAGAAAGTTATGACCAACCTAGATAGCATATTCAAAAGCAGAGACATTACTTTACCAACAAAGGATCGCCTAGTCAAGGCTATGGTCTTTCCTGTGGTTATGTATGGATATGAGAGCTGGACTGTGAAGAAGGCTGAGCGCCGAAGAATTGATGCTTTTGAACTATGGTGTTGGAGAAGACTCTTGAGAGTCCCTTGGACTGTAAGGAGATCCAACTGGTCCATTCTGAAGGAGATCAGCCCTGGGATTTCTTTAGAAGGAATGATGCTAAAGCTGAAACTCCAGTATTTTGGCCACCTCATGCAAAGAATTGACTCATTGGAGAAGTCTCTGATGCTGGGAGGGATTGGGGGCAGGAGGAGAAGGGGACGACAGAGGATGAGATGGCTGGATGGCATCACTGACTCGATGGATGTGAGTCTGAGTGACCTCCGAGAGCTGGTGATGGATAGGGAGGCCTGGCGTGCTGCAGTTCATGGGGTCGCAAAGAGTCGGACATGACTGAGCGACTGATCTGATCTGATCTGATCTGATGAATTAAATTAATACCACCTTAAGATGGTGAAATAAACATGGTGACAATATACAGCCTTGACGTACTCCTTTTCCTATTTGGAACCAGTCTGTTGTTCCATGACCAGTTCTAACTGTTGCTTCCTGACCTGCATACAGATTTCTCAAGAGGCAGATCAGGTGGTCTGGTATTCCCATCTCTTTCAGAATTTTCCACAGTTTCTTGTGATCTACACAGTCAAAGGCTTTGGTTATATGCAGAGTACATCATGAGAAATGCTGGACTGGAAGAAACACAAGTTAGAATCAAGATTGCTGGGAGAAAAATCAATAACCTCAGATATGCGGATGACACCACCCTTATGGCAGAAAGTGAAGAGGAACTAAAAAGCCTCTTGATGAAAGTGAAAGTGGAGAGTGAAAAGGTTGGCTTAAAGCTCAACATTCAGAAAACGAAGATCATGGCATCCGGTCCCATCACTACATGGGAAATAGATGGAGAAACAGTGGAAACAGTGTCAGAATTTATTTTTCTGGGCTCCAAAATCACTGCAGATGGTGACTGCAGCCATGAAATTAAAAGACGCTTGCTCCTTGGAAGGAAAGTTATGACCAACCTAGATAGCATATTCAAAAACAGAGACATCACTTTGCCAACAAAGGTTCGCCTAGTCAAGGCTATTGTCTTTCCTGTGGTCATGTATGGATGTGAGAGCTGGACTGTGAAGAAGGCTGAGCGCCGAAGAATTGATGCTTTTGAACTGTGGTGTTGGAGAAGACTCTTGAGAGTCCCTTGGACTGCAAGGAGATCCAACCAGTCCATTGTGAAGGAGATCAACCCTGGGATTTCTTTGGAAGGAATGATGCTAAAGCTGAAACTCCAGTATTTTGGCCACCTCATGCGAAGAGTTGACTCATTGGAGAAGACTCTGATGCTGGGAGGGATTGGGGGCAGGAGGAGAAGGGGACGACAGAGGATGAGATGGCTGGATGGCATCACTGACTCGATGAATGTGAGTCTGAGTGACCTCTGGGAGTTGGTGATGGACAGGGAGGCCTGGCGTGCTGCGGTTCATGGGGTCGCAAAGAGTCGGACACGACTGAGCGACTGATCTGATCTGATCTGAAGATGGTGAAAATTGTAAATTTTATTATGTAACAGTTCAGTTCAGTTCAGTCACACAGTCATGTCGGACCCTTTGCGATGTCATGAATTGCACCACACCAGGTTTCTGTGTCCGTCACCCAATTCCTGTCCACTCACAATTCCCAGAGCTTACTCAAACTCATGTTCATTGAGTTGATAATGCCATACAGCCATCTCGTCTTCTGTCTTCCCACTCACCTCCCGCCTTCAAGCTTTCCCAGCATCAGGGTCTTTTCCAGTGAGTCAGTTCTTTGCATCAGGGGGTCAAAGTATTGGAGTTTCAGCTTCAGCATCAGTCCTTCCAATGAATATTCAGGATTGATTTCCGTTAGGATGGACTGGCTGGATCTCCTTGCAGTCCAAGGGACTCTCAAGAGTCTTCTCCTATACCATAGTTCAAAAGTGTCAATAGTTTACACTCAGCTTTCTTTAATGTCCAACTCTCACATCCATACATGACTACTGGTAAAACTATAGCTTTGACTAGATGGACCTTTGTTGGCAAAGTAACATCTCTGCATTTTAATATGCTGTCTAGCTTGGTCATAATTTTCTTTCAAAGAATAAGCATCTTTTAATTTCAGGGCTGCAGTTACCATCTGCAGTGATTTTTGAGCCAAAAAAGTTAAGTCTCTCCCTCTTTATTTTATTCCCCCATCTATTTGCCATGAAGTGATGGGATTGGATCCCATGATGTTAGTTTTTCAAATGTTGAGGTTTTTTTCTTTTTTTTTTTTCTTTAAGCAGTTCTGTTTATTAGACATGTAGGTTTTTTCTGCTGTTTTAACTCTTGTAAGTGGCACAACTGTGAACATCATTTTTTGTTTGTTTCATTAATTTTTTGTTTTTATTTTTTAATTAATTTACTTGATTTAATTGGAGGCTAATTAATGCTGAGCTTTAAGCCAACTTTTTCTCTCCTCTCTTTCACTTTCATCAAGAAGCCCTTTAGTTCTTCACTTTCTGCCATATATGTGGTGTCATCTGCATATCTGAGGTTATTAATATTTCTCCTGGCAATCTTGATTCCAGCTTGTGCTTCATCCAGCCCAGCGTTTCTCATGATGTACTCTGCATATAAGTTAAATAAGCGGGGTGACAATATATAGCCTTGATGTACTCCTTTCCCAATTTGGAACCAGTCCTTTGTTCCATGTCTGGTTCTAACTGTTGCTTCTTGACCTGCATACAGATTTCTCAGAGGCAAGTAAGGTGGTCTGGTATTCCCATCTCTTTAAGAGTTTTCCACAGTTTCTTGTGATCCACACAGTCAAAGGCTTTGGCATAGTCAATAAAGCAGCAGTAGATGTTTTTCTGGAACTCTCTTGCTTTTTCAATGATCCAGCGGATGTTGGCAATTTGATCTCTGATTCCTCTGCCTTTTCTAAATCTAGCTTGAATGTCTGGAATTTCACAGTTCACATATTGTTGCAGCCTGGCTTGGAGAATTTTGAGGATTAATTTGCTAGCGTGTGAGATGAGTGCAACTGGGTGGTAATTTGAACATTCCTTGGTATTGTCCTTCTTTGGGATTGAGTAAAAACTGACCTTTTCCAGTCCTGTGGAAAATAATAATTTATTATGTTTAGTTGACCATAATTTAAAAACAAATTTAAGAACTAAGGTCACCTCATTAATTGATTTATAATGTGAATCTGGACTAGAGTACAATAGGCAAATAACACAATAGCCCCCAATATATGCAAATACTCTTGGCTTCAGATACACATGGATAATTTTTTTTAAGAGATAAACCTTTCAATCCAGTAGAGAAGGAAATGGCACCCCACTCCAGTATTCTTGCCTGGAAAAGTCCTTGGACAGAGCAGCTTGGTGGGCTATAGTCTATGCAGTCACAAAGTCGGGCACGACTAATCAACTAACACTTGGTTTCGTGTCAATCCAATGACAAACTATTAAATTAGAACCTCTAGCTTCAAATTTTTAGTTTATATTTAAGTATAGTTGATTAACAATGTGTTAGTTGCAGGTGTACTGCAAAGTGACTCAAAATATATGTATATAGGTAGGTAGATAGATATATATATATATGTGTGTGTGTGTGTATATCCACACCTGTATCTAGGTATCTATTTTTTCTCAACTTTTTTTTTCATTTAGGTTTTTACAAAATAGTGAGTAGAGTTCCCTGTGTTATATAGTATGTCTTGTTGACTATCTACTTTAAATATAGTAGCATATATTTGTCAATCTCAAATTTTTTTATAATCAATTCAGCAAATATTAAGTACCTACTATGGACTAGGCACTGTTCTAAGTACTCAGGATGCATCAAAAAAGAAAGGAGACCCAAATAAGCCTGGGCAAGAAAGAAAGAAATGAAATCCAAATTCTGAAGTTTCAAAATCAGATTTTGGATGTAAGTTAGCAAATATATTTGAAGAATGTTGTGCTCCTCCAGATGCGTTCAGATTGCCTGGTTATACATGGCGAAGAGAGGACTTTATAAAGTGAACGTCCCTCTCTTCAAAGCAGTGGAAATATACACAACACGGATTATACACCACAGACTGGACTTAAACTCTACCCTGCAAAGAAAGGCACCAAAGTGACTGGTAGACCCGTGATTGGGAAGAGTTTACTCTCAGAGTGACAGGGAATAATCTATGTTATGTGGAAGAGTGACAACTTAAATAAAAACTGTATTTAGTCAAAACAAAATAAACATGTTTGCATTTCAAAAAGTAAAATCTCTATAACTGTATCCTAACAACTTCTCTTTTTTGATTATTTGTTAACTAGTTTTTATTTATATGTTTTTCTTGTTATTGCTTGTTTGTTTCTGGTCATGCTATGTGAACTGTGGGATCCTACTTTTACCAGGGACTGAATCCAAGCCCTAGGCAATGAAAGTCTGTAGTCCCAACCCACTGGAAACCCAGGGAATCTCAGAACCATAATGAATTCTGAACTGGGCAACATGTAAATTTAAATACAATTTCATAATGGTTAGTGATTTCCTGCCTGGACCTTACCCCTGAGTACTTAGATGTCAAAATCACCATACTTTTCATAAGCAATGTTCAGTTAGCCCTGAACCATAAAATTGTATTTATTTTCTATTCACCATTTAAAATACAAAGCCATTTCATATTGTTACGATTATTTCCCAAGCTCACATTTTCTCTCCAAAAAATCCTCATAGCATTTTTTTCACCTCTAAATTTCAGAATGAGTAAGTTTAAGAAGCTTAACAAAGGAGTTATCATGATACAAAATGAGCCACGCCTTCAGTGCAAATAAGCAGGGCACAAAGATGACTATGACCACAGTGATGGGAAAGACACAGGTGAAGAGGACTTTGCCTCTCCCCTCCAACCTATAAGCCTCTATGCAGCACAAGCTGACCACATGGGAGACCACCGGAGGAAAAATATTCAACAGATAAATGAACCCCCTGTTGGCAGCAAGAGAAGCCAAGCGTGTGACAGAGTCCATGCCAACAAGTTTCAATAAAGGGTTTAGATTACACATGGATGGTCTGTGACATGGGAGCCACAGACAGGCAGCACACTGTGAAGAGAATCTGGGTGGTTGCAAGGACAATCCTATAGGTCCTATACCTGGAAGAGTAAGCCGCATCCCTTCCTGTACTGTAAAACCATCACGTCACTCATGGTATGATGGTTTTGAAAGGTTGCTGCTACCAGCAGGAAACAACAGTGGGATTTGTGGCCTCCAGAGGAGAGGAATTCAATCCAGGGCCAGAGACAAGGCTTGATCACTCTGAGCTTTTTGTGTAGCAAGGTTTTATTAAAATATAAGAGACAGAGAAATCTGACATAGACATCAGAAGGAGACAGAGTACCACCTTGCTAGTTTTTAGCAAGAAGTTATATGCCTATTAGCAAGTTCCTAATTAGAGAAAGGAAATGCCTGAAAACAGAGAGTTGTACCAGGCCCCTCACCTACAACATGCATTTTGAGATAGCACTGGCTTTTTTACTCTTGTCTTTCACTTTCATCAAGATGCTGTAAGTAGTTTAAAAAGATAAAAACATATAATCAGAAAATATTAGTTACACATGCAATGGTAAAAAGATCTTCTTTTCTTCCTTCTATTTTATTTTTAAAATTAGGAAAGTATGATAACACATTTACAGGAGACTTGGAAAATACGGAACAAAGTTACATACAGTTCCATTGTGTGTGTGCTGTGTGCTCAGTTACTCTGCTGCAGCTGCCGCTAAGTCGCTTCAGTCGTGTCCGACTCTGTGCGACCCCAGAGACGGCAGCCCACCAGGCTCCCCCGTCCCTGGGATTCTCCAGGCAAGAACACTGGAGTGGGTTGCCATTGCCTTCTCCAATGCATGAAAGTGAAAAGTGAAAGTGAAGTCGTTCAGTCGTGTCCAACTCTTCACAACCCCATGGACTGCAGCCTACCAGGCTCCTCCATCCATGGGATTTTCCAGGCAAGAGTACTGGAGTGGGGTACCACTGCCTTCTCCTGCTCAGTCACTCAGTCATGTCCAATCCTTTGTGACCTCATGGACTGTATCCCATGAAGCTCATCTGTCCATGGGATTTTCCAGGCAAGAGTACTGTAGTGGGTTGCCATGCCTTCCTCCAAGGGATCTTCCAAACCCAGGAATGGAATCCACATCTCCTGTGTCTCCTGCATTGCAGGCAGGGTTCTTTACCGGCTGAGCCATCAGGGAAGTTCATAGTTCCACTATATATTACAATTATTTTTTAAGTACATAAATTAACATTGTTATTTGGAATTTCAATATCAAAACTCAAAAATTAATAACACACTCTAGTGAGTGGGTTCTTCAAAGCGAGTGACCAAAGTATTGGAACTTCAGCTTCAGCATCAAAAAAAATAAAAAAATAAAAATCAATTTAAACATATGGAAAAAAGTCCAAACTCAATTATATCAAAAGGGTGGTGGTTAAAATGTAAAATTAACTTTAATCAGATGTCATAAATATTTATCAGTGACTGGTCTTGAGAATGTGGACAAAGACTTCTCAGTGTACAGGATTGTAGCTGTTAGAACAACCTCAAGAATGGTAGTTTGGCAATAACTATCAATTTCAATATTTTAAATGCATATACTACTTTACCACTGATTCAAATACCATAGCTACAGTTCTATGCCTATGAACTATATTTGTACATACTCAAAACCATATGTTCATTGGAAAATTATTTATCATAGAAAAATTTAGCAGCCATGTAAACAGAAATGGACATATTAATTTTAATTTTATCATATAAAATTATGAGGAGTATTGTGCAGCATAAAAAAGGTTATGAGATTTATAACCTTTATAGATATACATATATAAAGATATCTATATCTTTATATATATATATATCTTTGAGATATATATATTGACTCCTACAAAAACATTTTTTCAAGACATTGCATAGTAAAAGCAAGGATTATATACAAAGAAAGTAACAAACATACATATGTTAAACACATTTGCATTTGCAAAGATTATTTCCAAATGAAAATTAAGAAACAAAATTAGGGTTTACATTTATGAAGACTAGAAAATGCTGAGAGAAAAATAAGAAATTTGGAAATTTATTTGAGACTTAATCCTATATTGTTTGGGCTTCCCTGATAGCTCAGTTGGGAAAGAATCCGCCTGCAATGCAGGAGATCTCAGTTCAATTTCTGGAGTGGGAAGATCCACTGGAGAAGGGATAGGCTACCCACTCCAGTATTCTTGGGCTATCCTTGTGTCTTAGCTGGTAAAGAATCTGCCCACAATGTGGGAGAGCTGGGTTTGTTTCCTGGGTTGGGAAGATCCCCTGGAGAAGGGAAAGGCTACCCACTCGAGTATTCTGGCCTGGTGAATTCCATGGACTATACCGTCCATGGTGTTGCAAAGAGTCCATCATGACTGAGCAAATTTCACTTTCTTTCAATCCTATATTGTTTGGTTTTCATATATGCTGTTGATTAATCCATATTTTACTTTGAATTTTCTTGTAAACAGTAAAATATTTCAGTTAAAATTTGGGTGCATAATGTGATGGAAATACAGCAAAGAAGACAATCTATATAAAATTACAATTTTTAAGTTATATAAATAAACAAGCTCACTTAAATGACAAGAATTTAAATAAAAATTACTCCTTGTCTGAACAAGAGTAAAAAAGATGAAAGCATAAATGATCAAAAATCAGTGTAACTATATAATAGTAACCTTGCAAGTTAATTATGTATTATTAATATCTTGCTGCATAGGCATTAAATCTTGCTAGCTACAGTGATAAATATGTATTTATAGGCTTTATACTCTAATAGAGAGGAAAACTGTCTTAACAGCACAGTTGTATACTTGCTGGGGTCCAGCCCCGGTGGATCCAGGGAATTTGAAGGGGAGACGGCATCGGCAGGGGTCAGGAAATGATTAATTAGGCGTTAATTAAAGATATAAAGGGTAATAAAATGAGGATAGCTCAGTGAGGAAATTCAGTGAAGAAAAGCGGATGAAATAAGGATAGCTCAGTGAGAACATTTTGTGGAGAGAGGAGGCTGAATAATTCAGCCAGAAGGTAAGAGAAAGAAAGACATGGGGAGACCAAGCTTCGGTGAACAAGGCCCCACACTTTATTTTTCAAAGTAGTTTTTATCCCTTAAGTTATGCACAGAGGATAATGGGGAAGGGGTGGAGTCATGCAGGGACAGCAGTCCCTGAGCCAGGCTTTCAAACGTATCACACGCAAAATTTAGGTGAGTTACATTATCTTCTGGCCCAGAGGCCTGTTAACATTTTAAGAAACTTACTTTTCTCTAAAGGTGATTATTCTAAAGTCAAGCACCACCCTCCAAAAGCATTGGAGTTGCATTTCTATAGGGCAAAGGTGTGGTGGGTTGTAACAAGAAAAAGAATTAACTCAAGGGTCCAAGGTTACAAACATTAAAGCTACTACTTACATTTCTATAAACCAATTATATCAATCAATACACTGCCAAGGACACAGTAGGTAAGGGATATGGAGACTTAACAGCAAACATTGGCCCAACAAGTGAAAAACCCTTCACCAATACAATTTCTAATCAATCTTTTAACTGCTCGATGAAATCTGTATTTAGACAGTTTAGAACATCTCATGCCTCTCATAGCTGGGAGGCTCTGAACAATCACATGTGGCCGGAAAAGCCTATTCAGGCAGGCTAGAGGATTTCCCAAAGAGTTTTTAGGTTGAAACACTGTCACACCCAGGAATTATTAACTGGAGCTGTAAGTTAACTCTTTTTTCAGAGAGGTAGTGGGGGACAGCCCCCTGTAAAGTCAGAGGTGTAGGTGAGAACACAAAGCAGAAAGTAGGCAGACTCTGGTTTTGGGGGGGTAGATGCTCGAGAATTTCCAAGGGGGCTCTTGAGGCTTATCTCGCCTTTGCGTATGCCGAGCATCCTTCCTCATGACCTTTGTCATGGGTGGAGTGCTGATCCAAGCTGGCTCCCAACATATAATTATCTTTAGTTATAATTATAGTAAAGTTTTTGCAAAAAAGAGAAATCAGCATCAAATTTTAAAACGACTTCTGCATTGTAAGGAAATGGACCCTGATGTCAAAAGACTCCCTTCATGGTGGATGATGTACTTATTTAATATGAGATATGATGTTTCTTCTCCAGAGCTTCTTCATACCATTAGTCAACTCAGAATTTCTTAGACTGTAATTAATGGGTTCAGCATGGGGGTTATGACTGCATATAACACATTCAATAATTTGTCAATGGGGAAGGTCTTAGCAGGTCTTGCGTTTATGAAAATACAGGGAACAAAGAAGCAGACAACTACAGAGATGTGGGAACCAGAGGTCTGGAGGGCTTTCCACCTCCCTTCCTGACTCAGGTTCTTCAGAGAGTGCAGAATGACTCCATAGGAGACGAGCAAGAGCAGAAACACGATAGAGCAGATCAGTCCCCCGTTGGCCAGCACTAAGATGCCAGTGACATAGGTGTCAGTACAGACGAGTTTCAGTAAAGGGTACATGTCACACATACAGTGATCAATGACATTGGGGCCACAGAATGGGAACCCATAAACAGTGCCAAGTTGAATTACTGAGTGCAGAAAACCTCCAGCCCAGGACACCACCAACAGCACAACACACACCCTCTGCCTCATGATCACCAAGTAATGCAAGGGCTCACAGATGGCCACATGGTGGTCACAGGCCATCGCCAACAGAAGGAAGACCCCTGATCCAGAAAAAAAAAAGGGGGGTGCTCTGCAAACAACTTGGCCATGCAAGATTCAAAGGATATGATTTTTTTCCCCAAAGAACAAGTATGAAATCAACCTGGGGTTAATAGAAGAAGAATAAGTGACATCGATAAATGATAAGCTAGTAAGAAAAAAGTACATCAGTGAGTTCAGGGTCTTACTGACAGTTATAGTCACAACAATGAGCAGGTTTCCCATCACAGTATAGAAGAGCCAGAACATAACAGAAAGGATTTTCTGCTCCTTTGGATTCTGTATGAGTCCCAGGAGAACAAAGTAAGTTACACTGCTCCTTGGTTCCATTTCATCTGTACAGAAGCTGACTTCACATCTGAGAAGTAGTTTACCTACCAAAAAAAAGGAGGGGGGAACACTTAAAGACAGAAGAGACTTAAATGTTTAAATTTTTATTTATCCATTTATTAGAAGATATGCATCGGAGAAGGCAAAGGCAACCCACTCCAGTACTCTTGCCTGGAAAATCCCATGAACAGAGGGGCCTGGTAGGCTGCCGTCCATGGGATCGTGAAGAGTCAGACACGACTGAGCGACTTCACTTTCACTTTTCACTTTCATGCATTGGAGAAGGAAATGGCAACCCACTCCAGTGTTCTTGGAGAATCCCAGGGACGGGAGCCTGGTGGGCTGCCGTCTATGGGGTCACACAGAGTCGGACACAACTGAAGCAACTCAGCAGCAGCAGCAGCAGAAGAAGAAGATATGCATGGAGCATCTATTTGTGTCCAGTATGTCATGGACATTTTTACTACCAACTTGAATAAGGCATAGTTTCCTTTACTCTAGTGCTAGACACATAATGAAGAATCAGGCAATTCCAGACCCATGTAACGTGGAAGGCAATGGCAACCTACTCCAGTACTCTTGGCTAGAAAATCTCATGGACGAAGGAACCTGGTAGGCTGCAGCCCAGGGGGTTACTAAGAATCAGACACGACTGATAAATACTGCAACCATCTAAATTGTGTCCCCAGAGTCTCTAACTCTCCTCTAATTCTCAAACTTAGATATGTGCCATGCATGGAATTTCCCAGGCAAGAATACTGGAGTGGTTGCCATTTCCACCTCTGAGAGATCTTCCCAATCCAGGGATCTAACCCTTATCTTCTGCCTCTCCTCCACTGGCAGGCGGATACTTTACCACTAAGCTGCCTATATGCAGCATCGCTAATTTTGGACAGCCGATTGATTGGCAATTTAGTACTTATTAAACTTTTAAATTGTCCACAATAAACATAATGGTTTCCTGTATAAGCTGCCTATATGCAGCATCGCTAATTTTGGACAGCCGATTGATTGGCAATTTAGTACTTATTAAACTTTTAAATTGTCCACAATAAACATAATGGTTTCCTGTATAAAATTTAAAGAGGTGCTCTGCATTTATCTCATTAAATACATTCATTTTCCATGTTGTTGTTCAGACAAAAAAAAATCAGTACTCTTCTCATTTATTAATTTCATAAAATCTTAATAAATCCTATCAAATCTACTTTCAAAATATATTACAAATATGATCATCCCCAACTTCTTAATTTCTTCCTGCTCCACTGAAATAGCTTTCTACCAAGTCTCTCCATGTTTATTCTGGCCTCCAAATAATTGGTTCTCCTGAAGCTGCCCAAATTGTCCTTTTTAATCTTATTCTGATAGCATCTCTCTTTTACTCAAAGTTCCTGCAATATATTCCAAACACATACTCATATCTTAATGTAACACATTTAATATTTTCTGTAATAAGAACTGAAATCCTCATTTCATAACTGAAGAAGCTAAAGCTCAGAACAACTAATTCAGTTTCTCAAGTCACATTTTAAAGTGATATACCTAGAATTGAGTCTAAGTTTGATTTCAAAGTAATTTAATTTCTACATAATAATTTCTCACAATTGGGAGACTGGCTCCCACTGTTTACTGTTAGTTTTACCTTGTGGAGGCTCGTTCAGAATCTGAAGAATGACCTTAAATTACTCATAAACACACTGAAATTATTTTTCATCCGGTTTGGCAACAGAGGGCAAAAAGCTGCCTTATTACTTGAAGATATAGTTTATTTTGTTTGACTGTTCATTAACTTCACTGAGTCTTCTGATTATTCAGAAGGTTATTTTTATGTGCAGTATATATTACTTTAATGGAATTCCATGGTGCACACAGAAAAGAAAAGTTTATTACGTTAGGAAATTTAAATTCTATATATACATAGAAGATATCAAATAGTCATATGGCAGGGAAATTTTTCACAAGTAACTTATTCCTGCTAATGTAAAAAAAAAAAAAAAAAACTTGCTTTTTACTCTTTATCCTTTTTCACTCTGTCATGTTAGCATGGACAGAGTAGTTGATTGAGATTTTGAAAAAATTTCCTAACTATTTTTAAGCCATGCTTTAAGTCTAAGAAAGGACCTTCTAAAAAATTTGTCAGTTACTAAGTGGGTAGCATCTTCTTCCTGTTAGGGATGAAGATCACAAGATATTTCATCCCTTCCAGCTGCAATTATCATTGAGTCTTGGAATTGGCATGTGTCCAGGACTAATTCTTGCTTAATTAATTCACTGTGATTTTCACCAGAGTTTTAAAGGAACATCTATATGTAAAGTTATTAATAACCCAAATCACAAAATTAATGTCAGAAAGGTGCAGCATGGACAAAGAGCTCCAGAATCATGAGATTCCTGCAAATCAAGAAGGAAATATCAACCCAGTCATTGGGTTTTAGTGAAATTATTTGTTATATATTTCCACACCAGCCATAGCAAGATTGTTTCCTTTTATATAATATCCAATTTAATTATCTTAAATGTTGCTTTTATATATATATATATGTATATATATATAATATCCAAAAACACAATTAAATGTATTAAAATTTTATATATAGTAAATAATCCAATTATTAATTTTCAAAAAGTTGATGATACCTGCATTTCACCAGCAACCTTGCTATAAGTGAGGACAAGAATTAATAAAACCAGGGGGGAAATCATGTAAACTTTCTCCTGCGTGGATCTAATTTTGTTATAATAAAGTCATACCAAAAAAAAAAAAAAGGAGACAATTTTAATAAAGAAGTTGCAGTTTTATTCACTGCTTAAAAAAAGAAATAGGGTATAGTGACAGAAAATAAGAGGGACAATTCTACTGGGGATAAAGTAATCCAAGACGAGCTTTCTTAAAGGTAATGAATGCTCAAGCTGAGTTTGGAAGTGTAGGACGTGACTTCCATCAGAGACACTGTTACGGAAATTATACATATGACTTTATATATGATACGGAGCCTGGAAAATTCCATGGACAGAGGAGTGTGGAGAGCTCCAGGCCATGGGACACGACTCAGCACACACACACACACAACATACCCACAGACTCAGAGAATAAACTTACGCTTGTTAGAGTGGAAGAACTTGGGGAAGAGATAATTAGGGATTTTGGAGTTGACATGTACACACTGCAACATTTAAATTAAATAATCAACAAGGTCCTACTATATAGCACAGGGGACTCTGCACAGTTATATGGCAACCTGGATGAAAGGGGAGTTTGGTGGAGAATGGATGCTTGTATATATAGGCTGAGTTCTTTCATCTGCTATCCACATGAAATTATCACAACATTGCTTATTGGCTACCCTTCAATATAAAAATAAGTTTTTTTTTTTTTTAATAAGCCCTGTTACAGCAATTGAAAGTATATAAAAATTAATAAAATTATTTCACTTCAGAGATGACAGGAGCTATACTTAACACAACTTTAGAATTTTCACAGGAATTTTTATGGCAGTACTATGTTAAAAAGGACTTGTGCCCTCTTGTCTTATTCCAGATTTTAATGGGGCAGCTTTTAACCTTTCCACGTAGAGCTGTGCATCTGTCACATATGGACTTTATTATGCCAAGCTACATTCTTTCTATTTCCAATTTGTTGAGAGATTTTTATGAAATGATGCTGAACTTCTACACGATCGTGAAAAACCCAAGAACAAATTAAGAAAATAATTACACTTACAAGAGCACCAAAAAGAATAAAATATTTAGGAATAAACTTAACCAAGGAGACAGTCTTGTAAACTGAACACTACAAAATGTATCTGAGTGATATTATCAAATACACACATACATGGAAAGATATTTATGATCTGGGATACGTAACAGTATTAAGATATTAATAATACCCCTACAAGTTATTAAGATGTTAATAATACCTTCAAATTCAGTGCAACCCTTATCAAAATCCCAAAATAGTTTTTATACAGGCATAAAAATTCATACAGAATCTCAAGGACTCCAAATTGCTGAAACAATTTTGAAAGGAAGTAGAAAGTTGTAGGTCTCACGCTACCTGATCCTAAAATATATTATACAAAGTATGGGAATCCCAGCACAACCATTGAAATAAAGATAGACAATATACTAATGGAATAAAATAGATGGTCTAGAAATAAAGCTTTATATACATCCTAAATAATTTTCAGCAAGAGTGTCAAGAGAGTTTGTTGGATAAAGGGTAGTATATTGATGCAAAGTGAAAAAGGAAATCACACAGAAAAACTAATATTGTGTGACTACATTTGATTGAGACACTTAATTAGTCAAGTTTGTAGACAGAAAATAGAATGGTAGTTGGATGGTGCTCAGTAAGTGGAAACAGGAAATTTTATTTGATGGTTGTGAAATTACAGTTTGACAAGTGGGAAACATTTTGGAGATGACAACCATAATGTTGGCACAACACTATGAATTAAGGTAGTAACACTTTTAAATGGTTAAAACTGTATATTTTGTTATGTATATTTGACCACAATTTTAAAAATGAATTGAAGAACTCAGGTGACCTCATTAATTGGTTTATGATATGAACATAAACTATAGCATGAAAGCCCAAACTGTCTGCAAATATCACTGCCTTTAGATACACCTGGGTTTAAGAGGTAAACGTGTCAATCTAAGGACAAAACAACTAAATTAAAATCTCTATTTTTTAATAATTTTATTCTTTAATTTATTTATTTATTTACTTCAATTGGAGGATAATAGTCTCTGCTGCATACATGTGTCCCCTCCCTCCTGAACCCCCACCCTCTCCCCCCAATCCACCCCTCCAGGTTGGCACAGAGCACTGGCTTGGCTGCCCTGTGTCTTACATCAAACTCCCCCTGGTTGTCTGTTTTACACACGGTAAGGTGTGTGTGTCAATGCTACTTTCTCAAATCATCCCACTCTCTCCTTCTTCCACTGAGTCCAAACATCTGTTCTTTACAACTGTCTCCTTTGCTGCCCCTCACATAGGACCATCAGTACTATCTTTCTAGATTCCATATATATACTTTAATACGCAATATCTATTTCTGACTTACTTCATGCCTATAATAGGCTCTAGCTTAATCCACCTCATTAGAACTCACTTAAATGTGACCCTTTTTATAACTGAGTAATTATTCCATTGGGCATATATACTACAACTTTCTTATCCATTCATCTGCCAATGGACATCTAGGAATCCAATGATAAAACTAGTAAATTAAAATTTCTGCTTTTTAATATTTAATATCTATTTTATATTGGATTATAGTTGACCAAAAAATATTAGCTTCAGGTGTTCAGCAGAATGAGTGAGTTGTACATATATGTGAACCTATTCATTTTCTAATTCTTTTCCGATTTAAGTTATTATAGGATGTTGAATAGACTTCCCTGTTCTACATATGGTAGGTCCTTGTTGATTATCAACGATAAATATACTAGTGTGTATTGTCAATGCCCAAGTGTTACATAGTAAACTCAACCAACATTGAGTATCTACCTTAGGCCAGGCATTGTTCTAAGTACTCAGGATTCACCAATAAACAAAGCAGACCAGAAAACAGGAGGGTTTGGAGTCTGAAAATCAGATTTTAGGTGCAAGACAGCAAATATTTTTGAAGTATTTTGTGCTCCTCCAGAATAGTTCAGATTGACTGGTTATGCAGGGGAAGAGAGTGTTTTATAATGTGAAACTTCCTCCCTACAAAGCAGTGGGAATATACACCCAGATTACACACCACAGGTTGGACTTCGACTCCACTCTGCAGAGACACCAAAGTGACTGATGAAACTCTGAGTGGGATGTGTTTACCCTCAGAGTGGCAGGGAATAAATTATGCTACGTGGAAACGTGATGACTTAAATAGAAATTATAATGAGTCATAGTAAAATAAACATTTGCATTTCAAAAAAAATTTACAACTGTATTACAGAAAACTCTTTTTTTCAATATTCATTGCCTGGGTTTTTTGTTTGTTTGTTTGTTTTTTGTGTGGCTTTTTTATGTGTGTGGCTGTGTGGTGTAGCCTGTGGGATTCTAGTTCTCCTAGCAAGGACTGAACACAGGCCCTTGGCAATGAAAGTATGTAGTCCCAACTTCTGGACTGGCAGGGAATTTCCAAATTCTAACTAATTCTGACAGTAAATATAATTTAACTACCAACTGAGAAATAATTCTCTATCTGGAACTTGCCTCTGTGTGGCTATATGTCAAAATCAGCATGCTTTTGTTGAGTAGTGTACAGTTGTCGCCAATCATAAAATTCTATTTTCTCTTTTCCATTTTAAAGACAAACTCACTTTTTACTACTGTGATCTTTTCCCAAAATCACTTTTTCATCCCAGAACTTCCTCATAGCATTTTCACATCTAAATTTCTGAGTGTGAACTGTAACTTTAACAAATGACTTATTATGATATAAAATGTACCCAAAGCTCAGGTACAAATGCACAAATAAGCAATACACAAAAACTAAGATGAGCATAGTGATGTGAGAGTTACAGGTTGAGAGGGCTTTGTATGGAGCAAAGTGTTATTAATAGCAAAGCTGTATAATAATGATCTTTAATTGGAATGATCATAAACTCTTTGAAGAAAGAGGATTCTTTGCACTTAAAGAAAAAATTTTAAATCGAATCAAATTTTATTTTTTTAATTTAATTTTATGTTATTTTTTAACTTTACAATATTGTATTGGTTTTGCCATATATCAAAATGAATCCACCACAGGTATACATGTGTTCCCCATCCTGAATCCTCCTCCCACCTCCCACCCCATACCATCCCTTGGGTCATCCCAGTGCACCAGCCCTAAGCATCCAGTATTGTGCATCAAACCTGGACTGGTGACTCATTTCATATATGATATTATACATGTTTCAATGCCATTCTCCCTAATCATCCCACCCTCTCCCTCTTAACCCTGTATACAAGAATCAAATTTTAAAATGACTTCTGCATTCTAAGGAAATGGAACCTGCTGGCAAATGAATCCCTTCATGGTAGCTCATGCACTTATTTAATATGAGATATGATGTTTCTTCTCCAGAGTTTCTTCATAGCATGAGTTAGCTCAGAACTTCTTAGACTGTAGATTAATGGGTTCAGAATGGGGGTTATGACTGTGAAAAACACGCTCAATAATTTGTCAACAGGGAACGTCTTAGCAGGTCTCACATACATGAAAGTGCAGGGAACAAAGAAGCAGACAACCACAGTGATGTGGGAACCACAGGTCTGGAGGGCTTTCCGCCGCCCTTCCTGACTCAGGTTCTTCAGAGAGTGCAGGATGACTCCATAGGAGACGAGCAAGAGCAGAAACACTATAGTGCAGATCAGTCCCCCATTGGCCAGCACTAAGATGCCAGTGACATAGGTGTCAGTACAGACGAGTTCCAATAAGGCATACATGTCACACGTATAGTGATCAATGACATTCGGGCCACAGAATGGGAGCCCACAAACAGTACTAAGTTGAATTACTGAGTGCAGAAAACCTCCAACCCAGGACACCACCAGCAGCACAACACACACCCTCTGCTTCATGATCACCAAGTAATGCAAGGGCTTGCAGATGGCCACATAGCGGTCATAGGCCATCACCAGCAGAAGGAAGACCCCTGATCCAGCAAAAAGATGCTCTGCAAACAGTTGTGTCATGCAAGATTCAAAGGATATGTTTTTTTCCCCAAATAACAACTCTGAAATCAATCTGGGGGTGATAGAAGTTGAGTAAGTGACATCCATACATGATAAGCTAGCAAGAAAAAAGTACATCGGTGAGTTCAGGGTCTCACTGACAGCTATAGTCACTATAATAAGAAGGTTTCCCATCAGAGTCAAAAGGTATATGAACAGGAACAAAACAGAAAGGACTTTCTGCACCTTTGGATTCTGTGTGAGGCCCAGAAGGACAAAGTAGGTTACATTATTTCTTGATTCCATCTAATCTGGACAGGAGCTGACTTCACATATTAAAGCAGATTACTTAAAAAAAAAAAAAAAAACAAGAAGGATAACACTTAACGGGGGAAAATGCTCAAATGTAAAAGAATTTTTATTTATTCATTCATTGGAAGAACGTCAATAGAACATCTATTTGTGTCTAACGTGTCATAGAAATTTTGATTACCAGGTTGAATAAGGCATAGTTGTTTTTTGTTTGTTTGTTGTTTAACCTCAGTGATATGACCCAGAACAACAACAACAACAAATTCCTGACACACGTATGAAGTCCCATTAAATGAACACAGGGCCGAGGAGTCAGAATATAGGAGTATATCAAGTGAGTGTCACAGAAGTCTTTCAAGAGGAAGTAATGCTTCAGCTGAGTGTAAAAAATAATGGAAAGTATAGAGAAATAAAGCCATGAAAAGGTGCAGCATTTATAAAGACACAAAGTATAACACATGAAACATACTCAAGGTAATACACATAATCAGTGTGGGTAGATGAATGTGTGAATAGATGAATTCTTTATCCTGAATTGTCTCTAACCTCACTGACACTTATTTGGTCTCTACGTGGTTATTTCCCTTTTTTGGTCAATAAATTAGACTGCAGCAGTCTAATTTTGTATCGTCAGGCCTTACCTTTCCCCAAAATTTCAAACATTTATTTGCAACATCTCTAATTTAGAAATCCAACTGAATAGCAATTTAATATTTATAAAACATAACTTCTAAATTTTCCACAATAAACATGAGCATTTTCTAAATATAATTTAAAAAGGATTCCTTATTTATCTCATTAAATATTATAATTTTCATGTCAGTGTTCAGAAACAAAATTTCAGTGCTCTTTACTCATTTGTCACTCTCATGAAACTTAAATAAATCATACTAACTCTACTTTCCGAATATATCACAAATTTGATCATTCCCTACATCTTAATTTCTTCCTGTTCCACGGTAACAGCCTTCTGCTAAGTCTCTCCACATTTACACTGGCCTCAAAAGTCAATTCTCCTGCTGCAGCCCAAAATGTCCTTTTTAATCTTCTTTTGATAATATCACTCTAGTATCCAAACTCCTACAGTATATTCCAATCACTCACTCATAGTTTAATATAACATATTTAATATTTACAGTAGCAAGAACTGCAATCCTTATTTCATAAGTGAAGAACTTAAGGTTCAGAATACCTAATTCATTTTCTCAAGTACACTTTTTTAAGTCATATACCTAGAATTGAATTTGTTTGATTGATTTTAAAGTAATTTATTTTCTCATATAAGAAATAAGGTGTCACAACTGTGAGCTTGGTTCCCACTATTTAATGTGAGTCTTACCTTCTGGACGCTTGTTCAGAACCTGAAGAATAACTTGAAGTTATTCATAAACACTTGGAATTATTTTTCATCCAGTTTGACAAAGAGGACAAAAGGCCACTTTATTACTTGAGCATATAGTTTATTTGACTGTCCATCCATTAGCTTCATGGAGTCTTCTGAGTATTCAGGTCATTTTTAAGTGCAGTGTAGATTATTTGAAAGCAATTCCACCGTGCACACACTGAAAAACAAGTTTATTGCATTCGGAAATATATCAAAATGTCCAGCATATACTACATACACATGGAAGAAATCAACTAGTTATTTGGCAGAGAAATTGTTCACAAGTAACTTCTTTCTTCATAACTTCAAAAATATAAATAGCATTTGACGGTACAGTTCTTTTCACTCTGTCATATTAACATTACCAAACTAGTTGAGATTTTGAAAGACATTTCTGTGATTCTTCAGAGAAGGCAATGGCACCCCACTCCAGTATTCTTGCCTGGAAAATCCCATGGACGGAGGAGCCTGTTAGACTGCAGTCTATGGGGTCGCAAAGAGTCGGACACGACTGAGCAACTTCACTTTTCACTTTTCACTTTCATGCATTGGAGAAGGAAATGGCAACCCACTCCAGTGTTCTTGCCTGGAGGATGCCAGGGACGGAGGAGCCTGATGGGCTGCCGTCTATGGGGTCTCACAGAGTCGGACATAACTGAAGCGACTTAGAAGCAGCAGCAGCAGCAGCCTGTGATTCTTTTTAAGTCATGCTAAGTCTAAGAATCAGATCAGATCAGTCGCTCAGTCGTGTCCGACTCTTTGCGACCCCATGAACCGCAGCACGCCAGGCCTCCCTGTCCATCACCAGCTCCCGGAGGTCACCCAGACTCACACCCATCAAGTCAGTGATGCCATCCAGCCATCTCATCCTCTGTCGTCCCCTTTTCCTCCTGCCCTCAATCCCTCCCAGTATCAGAGTCTTCTCCACTGAGTCAACTCTTCGCATGAGGTGGCCAAAATACTGGAGTTTCAGGGGACCTCCTTAAAATTTTATGGCAGTTACCAAGCGAATAGCATCTTCTTCCTTTTAGGGGTGAAGATTATGGGCTATTTCATCCCTTCCAGCTACAATTATCACTGGGTCTTGGAATGTGTCCAAGGCTGATTCTTGTGTAATTAATTCACTGGGATTTTCCACAAAGGTTTTAAAGAACATCTATAGGGAGTCCATCGGAAAAGCAAGAGAGTCCCAGAGAAATATCTATGTCTGCTCTATTGACTATGCCAAAGCCTTTGTGAGGATCACAATAAACTGGGGGAAATTCTGAAAGAGATGGGAATATCAGACCACCTGACCTGCCTCTTGAGAAACCTGTATGCAGGTCAGTAAGCAACAGTTAGAACTGGACATGGAACAGACTGGTACCAAATAGGAAAAGGAATATATCAAGGCTGTATTTTGTCACCCTGCTTATTTAACTTATATTCAGAGTACATCACAGAAGAAGCACAAGCTGGAATCAAGATTGCTTGGAGAAATATCAATAACCTCAGATATGCAGATGACAGCACCCTTATGGCAGAAAGTGAAGAGGAACTAAAGAGCCTCTTGATTACAGTGAAAGAGGAGAGTGAAAAAGTTGGCTTAAAGTTCAACATTCAGAAAACTGAGATCGTGGCATCTGGTCTCATCACTTCATGGGAAATAGATGGGAAAACAGTGGAAAAGTGTCTGACTTTATTTTGAGGGGCTCCAAAATCACTGCAGATGGTGATTGCAGCCATGAAATTAAAACATGCTTACTCCTTAGAAGAAGAGTTATGACCAACCTAGACAGCATATTAAAAAGTAAAGACATGACTTTGTCAACAAAGGTCCGTCTAGTCAAGGCTATGGTTTTTCCAGTAGTGGTGTACGGATGTGAGAGTTGTACTATAAAGAATGCTGAGCACTGAAGAATTGATGCATTTGAATTGTGGTGTTGTGGAAGACTCTTGAGAGTCCCTTGGACTGCAAGGAGATTCAACCAGTCCAACCTAAAGGACATCAGTCCTGGGTGTTCCCTGGAAGGACTGATGTTGAAGCTGAAACTCCAGTCCTTTGGCCACCTGATGCAAAGAGCTGACTCAATTGAAAAGACCCTGATGCTGGGAAAGATTGAGAGCAGGAGGAGCAGAGGATGACAGACAACGAGATGGCTGGATGGCATCACCAACTCGACAGATATGGGTTTGTGTGGACTCCAGGAGTTGGTGATGGACAGGGCCTGGCGTGCTGCAGTTCATGGGGTTGCCAGGAGTCAGACACGACTGAGTGACTGAATAGAATTGAACTGATAGGGGCTTTCATAAGTGGCTCAGAGACAAAGAATTCACTTGCCAATGCATAAGATGCAAGTTTGTCCCCTAGTTTGGTTTATGATATGAACATGAACTATAGCATGATAGCCAACGTGTCTGGCTTTACATACACCTGGGTTTAAGAGGTAAATATGTCAATTTAATGACAAAACAACTAAATTAAAATCTCTATTTTTTAATAATCGTATTCTTTATTTATTTATTTACTTCAATTGGAGGATAATAGCCTCTGCTGCATATTTGTGTCCCCTCCCTCCTGAACCCCCACCCTCTCCCCCCTGATCCACCCCTCCAGGTTGGCACAGAGCAATGGCTTGGGTGCCCTGTGTCTTACATCAAACTCCCCCTGGTTGTCTGTTTTACACACGGTAAAGTGTGTGTTCCAATGCTACTCTCTCAAATCATCCCACTCTCTCCTTCTTCCACTGAGTCCAAACATCTCTTGTTCATGACTGTCTCCTTTGCTGCCCTCCACATAGGATCATCAGTACTATCTTTATAGATTCCATATATATACTTAATACACAAGATCTATTTGTGAATTACTTCACGCTTATAGTAGGCTCTAACTTAATCCACCTCATTAGAACTGACTTAAATGTGTTCCTTTTTATAACTGAATAATTATTCCATTGGGTATATATACTACAACTTTCTTATTCATTCATCTGCCAATTAACATCTAGGAATCCAATGACATAATTCAGATCAGATCAGATCAGTCGTTCAGTCGTGTCCGACTCTTTGCGACCCCATGAACTGCAGCACGCCAGGCCTCCCTGTCCATCACCAGCTCCCGGAGGTCACTCAGACTCGCATCCATCGAGTCAGTGATGCCATCCAGCCATCTCATCCTCTGTCGTCTCCTTCTCCTCTTGCCCTCAATCCCTCCCAGCATCAGAGTCTTCTCCAATGAGTCAACTCTTCGCATGAGGTGGCCAAAATACTGGAGTTTCAGCTTTAGCATCATTCCTTCCAAAGAACTCCCAGAGCTGATCTCCTTCAGAATGGACTGGTTGGATCTTCTTGCAGTCCAAGGGACTCTCAAGAGTCTTCTCCAACACCACAGTTCAAAAGCATCAATTCTTCGGCGCTCAGCCTTCTTCACAGTCCAGCTCTCATATCCATACATGACCACAGGAAAGACCATAGCCTTGACTAGGCAAACCTTTGTTGGCAAAGTGATGTCTCTGATTTTGAATATGCTATCTAGGTTGGTCATAACTTTCCTTCCAAGGAGTAAGCGTCTTTTAATTTCATGGCTGCAGTCACCATCTGCAGTGATTTTGGAGCCCAGAAAAAGAAAGTCTGACACTGTTTCCACTGTTTCTCCATCTATTTCCCATGTAGTGATGGGACCGATGCCATGATCTTTGTTTTCTGAATGTTGAGCTTTAAGCCAACCTTTTCACTCTCCACTTTTACTTTCATCAAGAGGCTTTTTAGCTCCTCTTCACTTTCTGCCATAAAGGTGGTATCATCTGCATATCTGAGGTTATTGATATTTCTCCCAGCAATCTTGATTCCAGCTTGTGTTTCTTCCAGTCCAGCATTTCTCATGATGTACTCTGCATATAAGTTAAATAAACATGGTGACAATATACAGCCTTGACGTACTCCTTTTCCTATTTGGAACCAGTCTGTTGTTCCATGACCAGTTCTAACTGTTCCTTCCTGACCTGCATACAGATTTCTCAAGAGGCAGATCAGGTGGTCTGGTATTCCCATCTCTCTCAGAATTTTCCACAGTTTATTGTGATCTACACAGTCAAAGGCTTTGGCATAGTCTATAAAGCAGAAATAGATGTTTTTCTGGAACTCTCCTGCTTTTTCCATGATCCAGAGAATGTTGGCAATTTGATCTCTGGTTCCTCTGCCTTTTCTAAATCCAGCTTGAACATCAGGAAGTTCACGGTTCACATATTGCTGAAGCCTGGTTTGGAGAATTTTGAGCATTACTTTACTAGCGTGTGAGATGAGTACAATTGTGCGGTAGTTTGAGCACTCTTTGGCATTGCCTTTCTTTGGGATTGGGATGAAAACTGACCTTTTCCAATCTTGTGGCCACTGCTGAGTTTATCAAATTTGCTGGCATATTGAGTGCAGCACTTTACAGCATCATCTTTCAGGATTTGGAATAGCTTCACTGGAATTCCATCACCTCCACTAGCTTTGTTCATAGTGATGCTTTCTAAGGCCCACTTGACTTCACATTCTAGGTTGTCTGGCTCTAGGTCAGTGATCACACCATCGTGATTATCTGGGTCGTGAAGATCTTTTTGGTACAGTTCTTCTGTGTATTCTTGCCACCTCTTCTTAATATCTTCTGCTTCTGTTAGGTCCATACCATTTCTGTTCTTTATCGAGCCCATCTTTGCATAAAATGTTCCTTTGGTATCTCTGATAATCTTGAAGAGATCCCTAGTCTTTCCCATTCTGTTGTTTTCCTCTATTTCTTTGCATTGATCGTTGAAGAAGGCTTTCTTATCTCTTCTTGCTATTCTTTGGAACTCTGCATTCAGATGTTTATATCTTTCCTTTTCTCCCTTGCTTTTCGCTTCTCTTCTTTTCACAGCTATTTGTAAGGCCTCCCCAGACAGCCATTTTGCTTTTATGCATTTCTTTTCCATGGGGATGGTCTTGATCCCTGTCTCCTGTACAATGAAATGTCACGAACCTCATTCCATAGTTCATCAGGCACTCTATCTATCAGATCTAGGCCCTTATATCTATTTCTCACTTCCACTATATAATCATAAGGGATTTGATTTAGGTCATACCTGAATGGTCTAGTGGTTTTCCCTACTTTCTTCAATTTCAGTCTGAATTTGGCAATAAGGAGTTCATGATCTGAGCCACAGTCAGCTCCTGGTCTTGTTTTTGCTGATTGTATAGAGCTTCTCCATCTCTGGCTGCAAAGAATATAATCGATCTGATTTCGGTGTTGACCATCTGGTGATGTCCATGTATAGAGTCTTCTCTTGTGTTGTTGGAAGAGGGTATTTGCTATGACCAGTGCATTTTCTTGGCAAAACTCTGTTAGTCTTTGCCCTGCTTCATTCCGTATTCCAAGGCCAAATTTCTATTTTTAAATATTCAATATTTATTTTATATTGGATTATAGCTGACTAACAACATTAGCTTCAGGTGTTCAGCAAAGTGAGTGAGTTGTACATATACACGTAGCTATTATTTTTCAAATTATTTTCCCATTAGGTTATTATAGAATGTTGAATAGAGTTCCCTGTGCTATATATGGTAGATCCTTGTTGGTTATCAATTTTAAATATACTAGGGTGTATTGTCAATACCCAAGTACTATGTAATCAACTCAGTCAACATTGAGTATCTATCATAGGCCAGGAATTGTTCTAAGTATTCAGGATTCATCAATATACAAAGCAGACCTGAAAGAAGTTTGGAGTCTGAAAATCAGATTTTAGGTGCAAGAGAGCAAACATTTTTGAAGTATTTTTTGCTCCTCCAGACTAGCCCAGATTGCCTGGTTATTCAGGGGAGGAGGGCATTTTATAATGTGAAACTTCCTCCCTACATAACAGTGGAAATGTACACCCAGATTACACACCACAGACTGGACTTCAACTCCACTCTGCAGAGACACCCAAGTGACTGATGAAACACTGAGTGGGGTGGGTTTATCCTCAGAGTAGCAGGGAGTAAATTATGCTACATGGAAGCGTGATGACTTAAATAGAAACTGCAATGAGTCATAGTAAAATAAACATTTGCATTTCAAAAAAACTTTAGAACTGTATTATGGCAAACTCTTTTATTCAATATTTCATGCCTAGGTTTTGTGTCTGTCCGTTTGTCTGTTTTGTGCAGCTTTTTTATGTGTGTTGCTGTGTGGTGTACTTTGTGGGATTCTAGTCCTTCTGCCAGGAGCTGAACACAGGCCCTTGGCAATGAAAGTGTATAGTCCCAACCTCTGGACTGGCAGGGAATTTCCATATCCTAACTAATTCTGAGAGTAAATAAACATTAACTACCAACTGGGTAATACATAAATCTAAATATAATTTTATAATGGGAAAACACTCTCTATCTGGAACTTGCCTCTCTGTGGCTATATGTAAAAATCAAAATGCTTTTGTTAAGTAGCATACAGTTGTCTTCAATCATAAAATTGTATTTTCTCATATAAATCAATGGAATAAAATAGAAAGCCCAGAGATAAATCCACACACCTATGGACACATTATCTTTGACAAAAGAGGCAAGAATATACAATAGAGAAAAGACAATCTCTTAACAAGTGTTGCTGGGAAAACTGGTCAACCTCTTGTAAAAGAATGAAACTAGAACACTTTCTAACATCATGCAAAAAAAACTCAAAATGGACTAAAGATCTAAATGTAAAACCAGAAACTATAAGACTCCTAGATGAAAACATGGGCAAAACACTGTCTGACATAAATCACAGCAGGATCCTTTATGACCCACCTCCCAGAGTAATGGAAATAAAGGCAAAAACTAACAAATGGGACCTAATTAAACTTAAAAGCTTTTGCACAATGAAGGAAGCTATAAGCAAGGTAAAAAGACAGCCTTCAGAACGGGGAAAAAAATAATAATAAATGAAGCAACTGACAAGAATTAATCTCAAAAATATACAAGCAGTACATGCAGCTCCATACCAGAAAAAAAAATGGCCCTACCAAATATATGGGCCAAAGAACTAAGCAGATATTTCTCCAAAGAAGACATACAGATGGCTAACAAACACATGAAAAGATGTTCAGCATCACCATTGTCAGAGAAATGCAAATCAAAACCACAATGAGGTACCATTTCACACCAGTCAGAATGGCTGCTATCAAAATGTCTACAAACAATAAATGCTGGAGAGGGTGTGGAGAAAAGGGAACCCTCTTACAATGTGAACTAGTACAGCCACTATGGAGAACAGTGTGGAGATTCCTTACAAAACTGGAACTAGAACTGCCATATGATCCAGCAATCCCACTGCTGGGCATACACACCGAGGAAATCAGAATTGAAAGAGACACATATACACCAATATTCATCACAGCATTGTTTACATAGCTAGGACATAGAAGCAACCTAGATGTCCACTGGCAGACAAATGGATAAGAAAGCCATGGTACATATATACAATGGAATATTACTCAGTTATTAAAAAGAATGCATTTGAGTCAGTTCTAATGAGGGTAGATGAAACTGGAGGCTATTATACAGAGTAAGTAGACCAGAAAGAAAAACACTAATACAAAATATATATATATATATATATATATATATATGGATATATATATGGAATTTAGAAAGATGGTAACAATGACCGTATATGCAAGACAGCAAAAGAGACACAGATGTGAAGAACAGACTTTTGGACTCTGTGAGACAAGGTGAGGGTGGGATGATTTGAGAGAATAGCATTGAAACATGTACATTACCATATGTGAAATAGATTGCCAGTCCAGTGTCAATGAATAAGACAGGGTGCTCAGGGCTGGGGCACCGGGAGAACCCTGAAGGATGGGATGGGAAGGAAGGTGGCAGTGGGGTTCAGGATGGGGAACACGTGTACACCCTTGGCTGATTCACGTCAAGGTATGGCAAAAACCACTACTATATTTATAGTAATTTACTATATTGTAAAGTAATTAGCTATCAATTAAAATAAATAAATATATTAAAAATAAAATAAAATTGTATTTTCTCTTTTCCATTTTAAAGACAAACTCGCTTTTTATTGTTATGAGTATTTCCCAAAGTCACCTTATCATCCCAGAACTTCCTCATAGCATTTTCACATCTAAATCTCTGAGCTTGAAGTTTAAGAAGTTTAACAAGGGCCTTATCGTGATATAAAATGTACCCAAGCCTTAGATAGAAATGCACAAACACTAAGATGACCACAGTGATGTGAGAGACACAGGTGGAGAGAACTTTGCATCTCCCTCCCAGCTGTGTCTCTAGGGAGGACAAGAGGACCACATAGGAGACCAACAGGGGAAAATACTTTAATGGATAAATGAAGCAATGATGGGCAGCAACAGAGACCAAGGGTGTGAATTCCATGCAGACAAGTTTCAACAAAGGGGTTAAGGCACACAAGAATGGTCTCTGATATTGAACCACAGACAGGCAGCTACACTATGAAGATTTGTGTGGTTGCAATTACAACCCTCCTGTTCCTATTACTTGAAAGAGGAAGCCACATCCCTGTCACTCATGATGGTTTCACAGTCCGGGGTTTTGCAGATGGCCACATAGTGCTCATTGGCAACCACTATGGGCGGGAAGAGCTCAGCAGCAAAAGGTGTTCAGCAAAGACGTGAGTCCTGGACTTACTGGAGGAAATGATTTTTTTCTTAAGCAAGTGTCAGTTGGTATTTCAGAGTCATAGATGAAGAACAGCAGAAGTCCACAAGGGACAGAAGCACAATCAGGCACTCTAATTCCTGCTTTACCCAAATTTACAACAGATGACTTTTAACTGAAAACATCTTTTCATACCTGGGTCACAGTTTTATACTCTAAAGACATCAACTCCTCTAAAATGACCCTTCTTAAAATGAATCTTATTGACAATAACAACTGAATATTATTTTGTGAATAAACTATTTTAAATTTATTTTAACTTCATTTTAAACTCAGAGGAGGCAATGGAAACCCACTCCAGTACTCTTTCCTGAAAATCGCATGGACTAAGGAGCCTGGTAGGCTGCAGTCCATGGGGTCGCGAAGAGTCGGGCACGACTAAACAACTTCACCTTCACTTTTCACTTTCATGCATTGAGAAGGAAATGGCAACCCACTCCAGTGTTCTTGCCTGGAGAATCGCAGGGATGGCGGAGCCTGGTGGGCTGCCGTCTATGGGGTCGCACAGAGTCGGACATGACTGAAGCGACTTAGCAGCAGCAGCATTTTAAACCATATTATTTATCTTATTTATATTCAATTTATTATTTTATTTGTAATAAATTGGAATGGATATATACAAGCCTAGGCATATCTCTGAAAAAGAATAGTAATGAAGGACTGCTAGTCTCTTTACTTATCAAAATGTGTTATATATCATAGCAATTATATTATGTGCCAATCTGCACATGAGTGAAGAGATCAATGAAGAACAATAGTCTTGCCTTAGATCCAAATACATTGTTCTTCAGGATACAATAGTCAGGATTTTAAATCAATGGCAAAAATATATTTACGTGACCATTTAAAAGAAACCTAAAATTTAGAGAAACAACTAAAGATTCAATCCATATTTATCTGCAATAGCAAAATAAATTCAAGACAAATCAAAAGTTTCCATACGATATCAAAAATGTTTTAAAAAATAAATACTAAAAAAGAATTGAAGAATTGTCACAAGTGAAATGAGAAAATTCTTCATAAGCAATATACAAAAAACCTGAATATAAAGTATAAAAATATTACATGCAAAAAGAACTCTACATAGGATAAAAATTTAAGAACATATAAACAGAAAATATTAATTATATATACAATGTAAAAGAAATCATTTCTTTAATATATAATTTCATAAAAATCTAAAATTGAATGCAGTAAAGACATACATATAAAATATCTACCAAAAAATAAATACAACTCAAGTTAAATGTATTGAATGATGCCCAGCTAAATTATATAAAAAGGGTAGCAAAGTATTATAATAACTTTAATCGGTTGTTATAAATATTTATCAGGTAGTCTTGAAAATATGGACAAATGAATTCTCACTGACAGTGGACAAAACTGTAATTGTTATACAACCTCCAGAAAAATCGTTTGTCAATAACTATCAATATCAACATTTTAAATGTATATGTTACCTGATCATTGATTCAAATATCAAATCAACAATTTATGCTTAGGTAATCATATTTGTACATATTCAAAACATATATTTATTTGAAAACTGCTTATTATAAAAAAGTTTAAAAGCACATGAAAAGGAATGGGCATATGAATTTTAATTTAAATTTATAAGAAGTATTGTGAAACATGAGAAAAGTTAAGGAATATGTTTGAGCTGTCATTGAAATAGCTTTAAGATGTGGCATAGTAAAAGCAAGTGTGATATATATATAAAAAGCAAATATGTATAGGGCATATACACTGGCATTTGCAAAGATTTTTACTAGATGAAAATTAAGAGGAAAAAAAAAAAGAGATTCTACCTCTTACAGTGAAGATTGGAAAATATTGAGAGAAAAGGGAGAAATTTGTTTGACACTTCACCCCATATTATTTGTTTTTTTATATTGTTTATTATCTATTTTACTTCTATTTTCTTATGAACACTAACAGTATTAAAGTAAAACATTTGTGTATAATGCAACTGAAATACACTAACAAAGGGGCTGATATAGAATTAAATATTTTACATTGTAAAAATTAAAAAGTTTATGTAAATTAAGAGAAACTAAATAAAAATTATCTTTTCTCTGAAAAAGAGTAAAAAAGCTAAATGCATACATTGACTAAAAATCAGTGTTATTATATAATCCTTTTACCACTTAATCATTATTTATTATTAAGACCTTACCATACAGACATTACACATTTCTAGGTAAAGTGATAAAGACGTAACTATGGACCTTACATTCTAGTATGGAGGAAACTGTTATTTATAGCACAGCTGTACAACTGTAATCTTTAATTGCAATTATCATAAACTCTTTGAAAACAGAGAATTTTTTTTAATGAAAAAATTTTAAATCAGAATCAAATTTTAATTTGACTTCTGCATTCTAAGGAAATGGAACCTGCTGGCAAATGACTCTCTTCATGGTAGATCATGCACTTATTTAATATGAGATATGATGTTTCTTCTCCAGAGCTTCTTCATAGCATGAGTGAACTCAGAACTTCTTAGACTGTAGATTAATGGGTTCAGAATGGGGGTTATGACCGTGAAAAACACGCTCAGTAATTTGTCAACAGGGAACGTCTTAGCAGGTCTCACATACATGAAAATGCAGGGAACAAAGAAGCAGACAACCACAGCGACGTGGGAACCACAGGTCTGGAGGGCTTTCCGCCGCCCTTCCTGACTCAGGCTCTTCAGAGAGTGCAGGATGACTCCATAGGAGACAAGCAAGAGCAGAAACACGATAGAGCAGATCAGCCCTCCATTGGCCAGCACTAAGATGCCAGTGACATAGGTTTCAGTACAGACGAGCTCCAATAAAGGGTACATGTCACACATATAGTGATCAATGACATTTGGGCCACAGAATGGGAGCCAATAAATAGTGCTAAGTTGAATAATTGAGTGCAGAAAACCTCCAACCCAGGACACCACCAGCAGCACAACACACACCCTCTGCCTCATGATCACCAAGTAATGCAAGGGCTTGCAGATGGCCACATAGCGGTCATAGGCCATCACCAGCAGAAGGAAGACCCCTGATCCAGCAAAAAGGTGCTCTGCAAACAGTTGGGTCATGCAGGATTCAAAGGATATGTTTTTTCCCCCAAATAACAGCTCTGAAATCAATCTGGGGGTTATAGAAGTTGAGTAAGTGATATCTATACATGATAAGCTAGCAAGAAAAAAGTACATCGGTGAGTTCAGGGTCTCACTGACAGCTATAGTCACTATAATAAGAAGGTTTCCCACCAGAGTCAAAAGGTATATGAACAGGAACAAAACAGAAAGGACTTTCTGCACCATTGGATTCTGTGTGAGGCCCAGAAGGACAAAGTAGGTTACATTATTTCTTGATTCCATCTAATCTGGACAGGAGCTGACTTCACATATTAAAGCAGTTTACTTAAAAAAAAAAAAAAAAGGGATGATAACACTTCAATGGGGAAAATGCTCAAATGTAAAAGAATTTTTATTTATATTTTAATTCATTGGAAGAAATTCAATAGAACATCTATTTGTGTCTAACGTGTCATAGAAATTTTGATTACCAGGTTGAATAAGGCATAGTTGTTTTTTGTTTGTTTGTTGTTTAACCTCAGTGATATGACCCAGAACAACAACAACAACAAATTCCTGACACACGTATGAAGTCCCATTAAATGCACACAGGGCCGAGGAGTCAGAATACAGGAGTATATCAAGTGAGTGTCAAAGAAGTCTTTGAGGAAGTAATGCTTTAGCTGAGTGTAAAAAATAATTGAAAGCACAAAGAAATAAAGAAAGCCATGAAAAGGTGCAGCATTTATAAAGACACAAAGTATAATACATGAAACACACTCAAGGTAATACACATAATCAGTGTGGGAAGATGAATGTGTGAATAGATGAATTCCTTATCCTGAATTGTCACTAACTTCACTGACACTTCTTTGGTCTGTACGTGGTTATTTCCATTTTTTGATCAATAAATTAGACTGCAGCAGTCTAATTTTGTTGTCTCCATGCCTTACCTTTACTCTAAATTTCAAACGTTTATTTGCAATATGTCTAATTTAGAAATCCAACTGAATAGCAATTTAATATTTATAAAACATAACTTCTAAATTTTCCACAATAAACATGAGCATTTTCTAAATATAATTTAAAGAGTATTCCTTATTTATCTCATTATATGTTATAATTTTCATGTCAGTGTTCAAAAACAAAATTTCAGTGCTCTTTACTCATTTGTCACTCTCATGAAACTTAAATCATACTAACTCTACTTTCAGATTATATCACAAAGTTGATCATTCCCTACTTCTTAATTTCTTCCTGTTCCTCAGTAACAGCCTCCTGCTGTCTCTCCACATTTATACTGGCCTCAAAAGTCAGTTCTCCTGCTGCACACCAAACTGTCATTTTTAACCTTCTTCTGATAACATCACTCAACATCTCCAAACTCCTACAGTATATTCCAATCACTCACTCAGAGTTTAATATAACACATTTAATATTTACAGTAGCAAGAACTGTAATCTTAATTTCATAAGTGAAGAACTTAAGGTTCAGAATATCTAAATCATTTTCTCAAGTACACATGTTTAAGTCGTATACCTAGAATTGAATTTTTGATTGATTTTAAAGTAATTTATTTTCTTATATAAGAAATAAGGTCTCAAAACCTTGAGATTGGTTCCCACTATTTAATGTTAGTCTTACCTTCTGGACGCTTGTTCAGAACCTGAAGAATAACTTGAAGTTACTCATAAACACTTGGAATTATTTTTCATCCAGCTTGACAAAGAGGACAAAGGGCCACTTTATTACTTGAGCATATAGTTTATTTGACTGTCCATCCATTTGCTTCATGGAGTCTTGTGATTATTCAGCTCATTTTAAGTGCAGTGTAGATTATTTGAAAGCAATTCCACCGTGCACACACTGAAAAACAAGTTTATTGCTTTAGGAAATATATCAAAATGTCCAGAATATACTACATACACATAGAAGAAATCAACTAGTTATTTGGCAGGGAAATTGTTCACAAGTAACTTCTTTCCTCCTAACTTCAAAAATATAAATAGCATTTGACTGTCCACTCCTTTTCACTCTGTCATATTAACATGACCAAACTAGTTGAGATTTTGAAAGACATTCCTGTGATTCTCTTTTAAGTCATGTTCTAAGTCTAAGAATGGACCTCCTTAAAATTTTATGGCAGTTACTAAACGAATAGCATCTTCTTCCTTTTAGGGGTGAAGATCACAGGCTATTTCATCCCTTCCAGCTGCAATTATCACTGGGTCTTGGAATGTGTCCAAGGCTGATTTTTGTGTAATTAATTCACCGGGATTTTCTCAAAAGTTTTAAAGAATATCTATAGGGGTTCATCGAAAAAACAAGAGAGTTCCAGAAAAACATCTATTGCTGCTTTATTGACCATGCCAAAGCCTTTGGCTGTGTGGATCAAAATAAAATGTGGGAAATACTTCAAGAGATGGGAATACCAAACCACCTGACCTGCCTCTTGAGAAACCTGCATGCAGTTCAGGAAGTAACAGTTAGAACAGGACATGGAACATGGAACAACAGTCTGGTTCCAAATAGGAAAAGGAGAATGTCGAGGCTGTATATTGTCATCCTGCTTATTTAACTTCCCTGGTGGCTCAGAGGTTAAAGCATCTGCCTCCAATGCGGGAGACCCGGGTTCGATCCCTGGGTTGGGAAGATCCCCTGGAGAAGGAAATGGCAACCCACTCCAGTACTCTTGCCTGGAGAATCCCATGGACGGAGGAGCCTGGTAGGCTACAGTCCACAGGGTCGCAAAGAGTCGGACACGACTGAGCGACTTCACTTCACTTCACTTATTTAACTTATGTGCAGAGTACATCACGAAAAATGTTGGGCTGGAAGAAGCACAAGCTGGAATCAAGATTGCCAGGAGGAATATCAATAACCTCAGATATGCAGATGACAGCACCCTTATGGCAGAAAGTGAAGAAGAACTGAAGAGCCTCTTGATGAAAGCGAAAGAGGAGAGTGAAAAAGTTGGCTTAAAGCTCAACATTCAGAAAACTAAGATCATGGCATCTTGTCCCATTGCTTCATGGCAAATAGATGGGGAAACAGTGGAAACAGGGTCAGACTTTATTTTTGGGGGCTCCAAAATCACTGCAGATGGTGACTGCAGCCATGAAATTAAAAGATGCTTACTCCTTGGAAGGAAAGTTGTGACCAACCTAGACAGCATATTAAAAAGCAAGACATGACTTTGTCATCAAAGGTCGGTCTAGTCAAGGCTATGGTTTTTCCAGTAGTCGTGTACAGATGTGAGAGTTGGACTATAAAGAAAGCTGAGCACCAAAGAATTGATGCTTTTGAACTGTGGTGTTGCGGAAGACTTGAGAGTCCCTTGGACAGCAAGGAGATCCAACCAGTCCATCCTAAAGGAGATCAGCCCTGGGTGTTCATTGGAAGGACTGATGTTGAAGCTGAAACTCCAATCCTTTGGCCACCTGATGCAAAGAGCTGACTCATTTGAAAAGACTTTGATGCTGGGAAAGATTGAGAGCAGGAGGAGCAGGGGATGACAGGGGATGAGATGGCTGGATGGCATCTACAACTCGACAGATATGGGTTTGGGTGGACTCTGGGAGTTGGTGATGGACAGGGAGCCCTGGCGTGCTGTGGTTCATGGGGTCGCCAAGATTCAGACACGACTGACTGAATGTAAATGAACTGATAGGGGCTTTCCTGGTGGCTCAGTGATGAAGAATTCACTTGCCAATGCATAAGATGGAAGTTTGTCCCCTAGTTTGGTTTATGATATGAACATGAACTCTAGCATGATAGCCACCGTGTCTGGCTTTAGATACACCTGGGTTTAAGAGGTAAATTGTCAATCTAATGACAAAACAACTAAATTAAAATCTCTATTTTTTAATAATTTTATTTTTAATTTATTTATTTACTTCAATTGGAGGATAATAGCCTCTGCTGCATTACTTGTGTCCCCTCCCTCCTGAACCCTCACCCTCTCCCCTCTGATCCACTCCTCCAGGTTTTCACAGAGCACTGGCTTGGGTGCCCTGTGTCTTACATTAAATTCCCTTTGGTTGTCTGTTTTAGACAGTAAACTGTGTGTTTCGATGCTAATCTCTCAAATCATCCCACCCTCTCCTTCTTCCACTGAGTCCAAACATTTGTTCTTTATGACTCTCTCCTTTGCTGCCCTCCACATAGGATCATCAGTACTATCTTTCTAGAGTCCATATATATACTTTAATACACAAGATCTATTTCTGACTTACTTCATTCCTATAATAGGCTCTAGCTTAATCCACCTCATTAGAACTGACTTAAAGGTGTTCCTTTTTATAACTGAGTAATTATTCCATTGGGTATATATACTACAACTTTCTTATCCATTCATCTGCCAATTAACATCTAGGAATCCAATGACATAATTACTAAATTAAAATTTCTATTTTTAATATTCAATATTTATTTTATATTGGATTATAGCTGACTAACAACATTAGCTTCAGTTGTTCAACAAAGTGAGTGAGTTGCACATATACACGTATCTATTATTTTTCAAATTCTTTTCCCATTGAGGTTATTATAGGATGTTGAATAGAGTTCCCTGTGCTATATATGGTAGATCCTTGTTGGTTATCAATTTTAAATATACTAGTGTGTATTGTCAATGCCCAAGTATTACATAGTCAACTCAACCAACATTGAGTGTCTACCATAGGCCAGGCATTGTTCTAAGCACTCAGGATTCATCAATAAACAAAGCAGACCTGAAAGAAGAAAGTTTGGAGTCTGAAAATCAGATTTTAGGTTCAAGATAGCAAATATTTTTGAAGAATTTTGTGTTCCTCCAGACTAGCTCTGATTCCCTGATTATTCAGGGGAGGAGGGCATTTTGAAATGCATAGGAAACTTCCTTCCCTACAAAGCAGTGGGAATATACACCCAGATTACACACCACAGCTTGGACTTCGACTCCACTCTGCAGAGACACCAAAGTGACTGATGAAACTCTGAGTGGGATGGGTTTACCCTCAGAGTGGCAGGGAATAAATTATGCTACATGGAAGAGTGATGACTTAAACAAAAACTGTAATGAGTCATAGTAAAATAAACATTAGCATTTCAAAAAAATTTATAACTGTATTATGGCAAACTCTTTTTTTCAATATTCCATGCCCGTTTGTCTGTTTTGTGTGGCTTTTTTATGTGTGTGGCTGTGTGGTGTACCTTGTGGGATTCTAGTCCTTCTACCAGAGGCTGAACATAGGCCCTTGGCAATGAAAATGTGTAGTCACAACCTCTGGACTGGCAGGGAATTTCCAAATCCTAACAAATTCTAACAGTAAAAAAAAAAGTTAACTACCAACTGGGTAATACATAAACCTAAATATAATTTTATAATGGGAAATCACTCTCTATCTGGAACTTGCCTCTGTGTGGCTATATGTAAAAATCAACATGCTTTTGTTAAGTAGCATACAGTTGTCTTCAATCATAAAATTGTATTTTTTCATATAGATCAATGGAATAAAATAGAAAGCCCAGAGATAAATCCACACACCTATGGACACATTATCTTTGACAAAGGAGGCAAGAATATACAATGGAAAAAAGACAATTGCTTTAACAAGTGGTGCGGGGAAAACTGGTCAACCTCTGTAAAAGAATGAAATTAGAACACTTTCTAACACTATGCAAAAAAATAAACTCAAAATGGACTAAAGATCTATATGTAAGACCAGAAACTGTAAGAGTCCTAGAGGAAAACATAGGCAAAACACTCTCTGACATAAATCACAGCAGGATCCTCTATGACCCACCTCCCAGAGTAATGGAAATAAAGGCAAAAATAAACAAATGGGACCTAATTAAACTTAAAACTTTTGCATAATGAAGGAAACTATAAGCAAGGTAAAAAGACAGTGTTCAGAATGGGGAAAAAAATAATAGCAAATGAAGCAACTGACAAAGAATTAATCTCAAAAATATATAAGCAGTTTATGCAGCTCCATAGCAGTAAAAGCAAATGGCCCTATCAAAAAATGGGCCAAAGAACTAAGCAGACATTTCTCCAAAGACATACAGATGGCTAACAAACACATGAAAAGATGCTCAGCATCACTATGCTCAGAGAAATGCAAATCAAAACCACAATGAGGTACCATTTCACACCAGTCAGAATGACTACTATCAAAATGTCTATAAACAATAAATACTGGAGAGGGTGTGGAGAAAAGGGAACCTTCTTACAGTGTTGGTGGGAATGCCAACTAGTACAGCCACTATGGAGAACAGTGTGGATTGCTTAAAAAGCTGGCAATAGAACTGCCATATGACCCAGCAATCCCACTGCTGAGCATACACACCAAGGAAATCAGAATTGAAAGAGACACATATACACCAATATTCATCACAGCATTGTTTACATAGCTAGGACATAGAAGCAACCTAGATGTCCATTGGCAGACAAATAGATAAGAAAGCCATGGTACATATACACAATGGAATATTACTCAGCTATTAAAAAGAATGCATTTGAGTCAGTTCTAATGAGGGTGGATGAAACTGGAGGCTATTATACAGAGTGAAGTAAGCCAGAAAGCAAAACACTAATACAAGATATTGATATATATATGTGTGTGTATATATATGTACATATATATATATATATATATGGAATTTAGAAAGATGGTAACAATGACCCTATGTGCAAGACAGCAAAAAAGACACAGAGGTAAAGAAAAGACTTTTGGACTCTGTGAGAGAAGGTGAGTGTGGGATGATTTGAGAGAATAGCATTGAATCATGTGTATTACCATATGTGAAATAGATCACCAGTCCAGTGTTGATGCATGAGGGATGGGATGGGAAGGGAGGTGGGAGTGGGGTTCAGGATCGTAATACATGTACACCCTTGGCTGATTCACGTCAAGGTATTGCAAAAACCACTACTATATTGTATAGTAATTTACTATATTGTTAAGTAATTAGCTATCAATTAAAATAAATAAATACATTAAAAATAAAATAAAATTGTATTTTCTCTTTTCCATTTTAAAGACAAACTCACTTTTTATTGTTATGAGTATTTCCCAAAGACACTTTATCATCCCAGAACTTCCTCATAGCATTTTCACATCTAAATCTCTGAGCTTGAAGTTTAAGAAGTTTAACAAAGGCCTTATCATGATATAAAATGTACCCAAGCCTTGGATAGAAATGCACAAATAAGCAGGGCACAAACACTAAGATGACCACAGTGATGTGAGAGACACAGGTGGAGAGAACTTTGCGTCTCCCTCCCAGCTCTGTCTCTAGGGGGGACAAGAGGACCACATAGGAGACCAACAGGGGAAAATACTTTAATGGATAAATGAAGCAATGATGGGCAGCAACAGAGACCAAGGGTGTGAATTCCATGCAGACAAGTTTCAACAAAGGGGTTAAGGCACACAAGAATGGTCTCTGATATTGAACCACAGACAGGCAGCTACACTATGAAGATTTGTGTGGTTGCAAGTACAACCCTCCTGTTCCTATTACTTGAAAGAGGAAGCCACATCCCTGTCACTCATGATGGTTTCACAGTCCAGGGTTTTCCAGATGGCCACATAGTGCTCATTGGCAGCCACTATGGGCGGGAAGATCTCAGCAGCAAAAGATGCTCAGCAAAGACATTAGTTCAGGTCTTCCTGAAAGAGATGATTGCTTTCTTACAGCAAGTGTCAGTTGGTATTTCAGAGACAAAGATGAAGAACAGCAGTTGTCCACAAGGGACAGAAACACAAGCAGGAACTGTAATTCCTGCTTTACCCAAATTTACAAAAGGTGACTTTTAACTGAAAACATCTTTTCATACCTGGGTCACAGTTTAAAACTCTAAAGACATCAACTCCTCTAAAATGACCCTTCTTAAAATGAATCTTACTGAAAATAATAACTGAATACTATTTTCTGACTAAACTATTTAAATCTATTTTAACTTCATTTTAAACTCTGAATAGGCAATGGCTCCAGCAATATGTGAACCGTGAACTTCCTGATGTTCAAGCTGGTTTTAGAAAAGGCAGAGGAACCAGAGATCAAATTGCCAACATCCGCTGGATCATGGAAAAAGCAAGAGAGTTCCAGAAAAACATCTATTTCTGCTTTATTGACTATGCCAAAGCCTTTGACTGTGTGGATCACAATAAACTATGGAAAATTCTGAAAGAGATGGGAATACCAGACCACCTGATCTGCCTCTTAAGAAATCTGTATGCAGGTCAGGAAGCAACAGTTAGAACTGGTCATGGAACAAAAGACTGGTTCCAAATAGGAAAAGGAGTACGTCAAGGCTGCATATTGTCACCATGTTTATTTAACTTATATGCAGAGTACATCATGAGAAATGCTGGACTGGAAGAAACACAAGTTGGAATCAAGATTGCCGGGAGAAATATCAATAACCTCAGATATGCAGATGACACCACTCTTATGGCAGAAAGTGAAGAGGGGCTAAAAAGCCTCTTGATGAAAGTGAAAGTGGAGAGTGAAAAGGTTGGCTTAAAGCTCAACATTCAGAAAATGAAGATCATGGCATCTGATCCCATCACTGCATGGGAAATAGATGGGGAAACAGTGGAAACAGTGTCAGACTTTGTTTTTCTGGGCTCCAAGATCACTGCAGATGGTGACTGCAGCCATGAAATTAAAAGACGCTTGCTCCTTGGAAGGAAAGTTATGACCAACCTAGATAGCATATTCAAAAGCAGAGACATCACTTTGCCAACAAAGGTTCGCCTAGTCAAGGCTATGGTCTTTCCTGTGGTCATGTATAGATGTGAGAGCTGGACTGTGAAGAAGGCTGAGCACCGAAGAATTGATGCTTTTGAACTATGGTGTTGGAGAAGACTCTTGAGAGTCCCTTGGACTGCAAGAAGATCCAACCAGTCCATTCTGAAGGAGATCAATCCTGGAATTTCTTTGGAAGGAATGATGCTAAAGCTGAAACTCCAGTATTTTGGCCACCTCATGCGAAGAGTTGACTCATTGGAGAAGACTCTGATGCTGGGAGGGACTGAGGGCAGGAGGAGAAGGGGACGACAGAGGATGAGATGGCTGGATGGCATCACTGACTCGATGGATGCGAGTCTGAGTGACCTCCGGGAGCTGGTGATGGACAGGGAGGCCTGGCGTGCTGCGGTTCATGGGGTCGCAAAGAGTCGGACACGACTGAGCAACTGATCTGATCTGAGGCAATGGCAACCCACTCCAGTACTCTTGCCTGAAAAATACCATGTACAGAGGAACCTGGTAGGCTGCAGTCCATGGGGTCGCAAAGAGTCCAGCACAACTGAGCGACTTCACTTTCACTTTTCACTTTTATGCATTGAAGGTGGAATGGCAACCCACTCCAATGTTTTTGCCTGGAGAATCCCAGGGAAGGGGAAGCCTGGTGGGCTGCCATCTAGGGGGTCACACAGAGTCAGACACGACTGAAGCAACTTAGCAGCAGCAGCATTTTAAACTATATTATTTATCTTATTTATATTCAATTTATTATTTTATTTGCAATGACTTGGAACAGAGATATACAAGCCTAGGCATACCTCTGAAAAAGAATAGTAATGAAGGACCGCTAGTCTCTTTCTTATCAAAATCTGTTGTATCATAGCAATTATATTATGTGCCAATCTGCACATGAATAAAGAGATCAATAAAAAAAGAATAAAGTCTTGAATTAGATCCAAATACATTGGACTTCAGGATACAATAATCAGGATTTTAAATCAATGGCAGTTCTATTTCCAGTTTTTTAAGGAATCTCCTCACTGTTCTCCATAGTGGCTGTACTAGTTTGCATTCCTTCCAACAGTGTAAGAGGGTTCCCTTTTCTCCACACCCTCTCTAGCATTTATTGCTTGTAGACTTTTGGATTGCAGCCATTCTGACTGGTATGAAATGGTACCTCATTGTGGTTTTGATTTGCATTTCTTTGATAATGAGTGAGGTTGAGCATCTTTCCATGTGTTTGTTAGCCATCTGTATGTCTTTGGAGAAATGTCTGCTTAGTTCTCTGGCCCATTTTTTGATTGGATCGTTTATTTTTCTGGAATTGAGCTATAGGAGTTGCTTGTATATTTTTGAGATTAGTTGTTTGTCTGTTGCTTCATTTGCTATTATTTTCTCCCATTCTGAAGGCTGTCTTTTCACCTTGCTTAGAGTTTCCTTTGTTGTGCAGAAGCTTTTAAGTTTAATTAGGTCCCATTTGTTTATTTTTGCTTTTATTTCCAATATTCTGGGAGGTGGGTCATAGAGGATCCTGCTGTGATTTATGTTGGAGAGTGTTTTGCTTATGTCTCCTCTAGGAGTTTTATAGTTTCTGGTCTTACATTTAGATCTTTAATCCATTTTGAGTTTATTTTTTTGCATGGTGTTATAAAGTGTTCTAGTTTCATTCTTTTACAAGTGGTTGACCAGTTGTCCCAGCACCACTTGTTAAAGAGATTGTCTTTAATCTATTGTATATCCTTGCCTCCTTTGTCAAAGATAAGGTGTCCATGGTCTATTGATTTATCTCTGGGCTTTCTATTTTGTTTCATTGATCTATATTTCTGTCTCTGTGCCAGTACCATACTGTCTTGATGACTGTGGCTTTGTAGTAGAGCCTGAAGTCAGGCAGGTTGATTCGTCCAGTTTCATTCTTCTTTCTCTAGATTGCTTTGGCTATTCAAGGTTTTTTGTATTTTCATACAAATTGTGAAGTTATTTGTTCTAGCTCTGTGAAAAATACCATTGGTAGCTTGATAGGGATTGCATTGAATCTATAGATTGCTTTGGGTAGTATACTCATTTTTACTATATAGATTCTTCCACATCATGAACATGGTATATGTCTCCATCTATTATTGTCCTCTTTGATTTCTTTCATCAGTGTTTTATTTTTTTTTTTTTTACTTTACAATATTGTATTGGTTTTGATACATCCACATCCACATGCATCTGCCACAGTTGTACACATGTTCCCAATCCTGAACCCCCGCTTCCACCTCCCTCCCCATACCATCCCTCTGGGTCATCCCAGCGCACCAGCCCCAAGCTTCCTGTATCCTGCATCAAGCCTTGACTGGTGATTCATTTCTTAAATGATATCATACATGTTTTAATGCCGTTCTCCCAAATCATCCCTCTTCCACAGTCCAAAAGACTGTTCTATACATCTGTGTCTCTTTTGCTGTCTCGCATACAGGGTTGTCGTTACCATCTTTCTAAATTCCATATATATGTGTTATAGTTTTCTATATATAGGTCTTTAGTTTCTTTAGGTAGATATATTCTTAAGTATTTTATCCTTTTAGTTGCAATGGTTAATGGAATTGTTTCCTTAATTTCTCTTTCTATTTTCTCCTTATTCATGTATAAGAATGCAAGGGATTTCTGTGTGTTGATTTTATATCCTGCAACTTTACTATATTCATTGACTAGCTCTAGTAATTTTCTGGTGGAGTCTTTAGGGTTTTCTATGTAGAGGATCATGTCATCTGCAAACAGTGAGAGTTTTACTTTTTCTTTTCCAATTTGAATTCCTTTTATTTCTTTTTCTGCTCCTGCTTTATGACCCAGCAATCCCATTGCTGGGCATACACACCGAGGAAACCAGAATTGAAAGAGACACATGTACCCCAATGTTCATTGCAGCACTGTTTATAATAGCCAGGACATGGAAGCAACCTAGATGTCCATTGGCAGACAAATGGATAAGAAAGCTGTGGTACATATACACAATGGAGTATTATTCAGCCACTAAAAAGAATACATTTGAATCATTTCTAATGAGGTGGATGATACTGGAGCCTATTATATAGAGTGAAGTAAGCCAGAAAGAAAAACACCAATACAGTATGCTGCTGCTGCTGCTAAGTCGCTTCAGTCATGTCCTACTCTGTGCGATCCCATAGACGGCAGCCCACCAGGCTCCTCCATCCCCGGGATTCTCCAGGCAAGAATACTGGAGTGGGTTGCCATTTCCTTTTCCAATGCATGAAAGTGAAAAGTGAAAGTGAAGTCGCTCAGTCGTGTCCGACTCTTAGCAACCCCATGGACTGGAGCCTACCAGGCTCCTCCGTCCATGGGATTTTTCCAGGCAAGAGTACTGGGGTGGGGTGCCGTTGCCTTCCCCCCAATACAGTATACTAACACATATACATGGAATTTAGAAAGATGATAACGATAACCCTGTACGCGAGATAGCAAAAGAGACAGAGATGTATAGAACAGGCTTTTGGGCTCTGTGGGAGAGGGAGAGGGTGGGATGATTTGGAAGAATGGCATTGAAATATGTATATTCATATGTGAAGTGAATCACCAGTCCAGGTTCAATGCAGGATACAGGATGCTTGGGGCTGGTACACTGGTATGACCCAGAGGAATGGTATGGGGAGGGAGGTGGGAGTGGGGTTCAGGATGGGGAGCATGTGTACATCCGTGGTGGATTCATGTTGATGTATGCCAAAACCAATACAATATTGTAAAGTAATTAACCTCCAATTAAAATAAATAAATTTAAATTTTAAAAACATTTAAAAAAATAAATCAATGGCAAAAAGATATTTACATGACCATTTGAAAGAAACCTAAAATTTAGAGAAACAACTAAAATTAATCTGCAATTAAAAAAAATTTATATTAAAAAAATTCAATCTGTATTTATCTCCTATTTTTCCAGTGGTCACGTATGGATGTGAGAGTTGGACTGTGAAGAAAGCTGAGCACCGAAGAATTGATGCTTTTGAACTGTGGTGTTGGAGAAGACTCTTGAGGGTCCCTTGGACTGCAAGGAGAGCCAACAAGTCCATTCTGAAGGAGATCAGCCCTGGGATTTCTTTGGAAGGAATGATGCTGAAGCTGAAACTCCAGAACTTTGGCCACCTCATGCGAAGAGTTGACTCACTGGAAAAGACTGATGCTGGGAGGGATTGGGGGCAGGAGGAGAAGGGGACGACAGAGGATGAGATGGCTGGATGGTATCACTGACTCGATGGACATGAGTCTGAGTGAACTCCAGGAGTTGGTGATGGACAGGGAGGCCTGGCGTGCTGCGATTCATGGGTCGCAAAGAGTCAGACACTTTGAGCAACTGAACTGAACTGAACTGAACTGATAGCAAAATTAATTCAAGACAAATCAAAAGTTTCCATATCATATCAAAAATGTTTTAAAAACTAAATACTAAAAAAGAATTGAAAAATTGTGACAAGTGAAATGAGAAAATTCTTCATAAGCAATATACAAAAAACTCAATATAAAGTATAAAAATATTACATGCAAAAAGCACTTTGCATAGGTAAAAATTTAAGAACATATAATCAGAAAATATTAATTATATATACAAGAGATCATTTCTTTTTTTTTTTTTGCTTAACTTTACAATATTGTATTGCTTTTACAATACATCAAGATGGATCCGCCGCCAGTATACACGTGTTCCCCATCCTGAAACCTCCTCCCTCTCCCCTCCCCACACCATCCCTCCAGGTCGTCCCAGTGCTCCAGCCCCAGGCATTTGTTATCGGGCATCGTACCTGGACTGACGACTTGTTTCAGATATAATATTATACATATTTCAATGCTATTTTCCCCAATCATCCCACCCTCTCCCGGTCCCAGAGTCCAAAAGTCTGTTCTATACATCAGTGTCTCTTTTGCTGTCTCGTAAATAGGGTTATTATTACCATCTTTCTAAATTCCATATATATGCGTTAGTATACTGTATTTGTGTTTTTGTTTCTGGATTACTTCACTCTGTATAATAGGCTCCAGTTCCATCCACCTCCTTAGAACTGATTCAAATGTATTCTTTTTAATGGCTGAGTAATACTCCATTGTGTATATGTACCACTGCTTGCTTATTCATTCATCTGTGGATGGACATCTAGGTTGCTTCCACATTCTGGCTATTGTAAACAGTGCTTCTATGAACATTGGGGTACACGTGTCTCTAAAATCAAAAATTGAATGAAATAATGACATACATATAAAATATCCACCAAAAAATAAATACAACTCAAGTTAAATGTATTGAATGATGCCCAGCTAAATTATATCAAAGGGGTAGCAAAGTACAAAAATAACTTTAATCAGTTGTTATAAATATTTATCAGGTACTGGTCTTGAAAATATGGGCAAATGAATTCTCACTGACAGTGGACAAGACTGTAGTTGTTACACAACCTCCAGAAAAATAGTTTGTCAATAACTATCAATATCAACATTTTAAATGCATATGTTACCTGATCATTGATTCAAATATCAAATCAACAATTTTATGCCCAGCCAATGGCACCCCACTCTAGTACTCTTGCTTGGAAAATCCCATGGACGGAGGAGCCCATTAGGCTGCAATCCATGGGGTCGCTAAGAGTCGGACACGACTGAGCGACTTCACTTTCACTTTTCACTTTCATGCATTGGAGAAGGAAATGGCAACCCACTCCAGTGTTATTGCCTGGAGAATCCCAGGGACGGGGGAGCCTGGTGGGCTGCAGTCTATGGGGTCGCACAGAGTTGGACACGATTGAACTGACTTAGCATAGCAATGATATTTACACATAGTCAAAAACATATATTTATTTGAAAACTGTCATAAAAAATTTAAAAGCACATGAAAAGGAATGGGCATATTAATTTTAATATAAATTTATAAGAAGTATTGTGAAACATGGGAAATTTAAGGTATATGTTTGAGCTGGCATTGAAATAGCTTTAAGATGTGGCATAGTAAAAGCAAGTGTGTGATATATAGAAAAAGCAAATATATATAGGGCAAATACACTGGCATTTGCAAAGATTTTTACTAGATGAAAATTAAGAAAAAAAATTAGATTCCACCTCTTAGCATGAAGATTAGAAAATATTAAGAAAAAAGGGATAAATTTGTTTGACACTTCACCTCATATTATTTGGTTTTATTTATTTTATTATCTATTTTACTTCAATTTCTTGTGAACACTAACAGTATTAAAGTAAAAAATTTGTGAATAATACAACTGAAATATACTAACAAGGGGCTTATTTAGAATTAAATATTTTAAATTGTAAAAATTAAAAAGTTTACTTAAATTACAAGCAACTATATAAAAATTACCATCTCTGAAAAAGAGTAAAAAAGCTAAATGCATAAACTGAATAAAAATCAGTGTTACTATATAATAGTTTTCCCACTTAATCATTATTTATTATTAACTTCTTTCCATACAGGCATTATACATTTCTAGGTACAGTGATTAAGAAGTAATCATGGGCCTTACATTCTAGTATGGAGGAAACTATTATTAATAGCAGCTGTATAATTGTAATCTTTAATCACAATTATCATAAACTATTTGAAGACAGAGACATTTTCTTTTTAAAGAAAAAATTTTTGATCAGAATCAAATTTTAAAATGAATTCTGCATTCTAAGGAAATGGAACCTGCTGTCAAATGACTCCCTTCATTGTAGATCTTGCACTTATTTATTATGAGGTATGATGTTTCTTCTCCAGAGCTTCTTCATAGCATTAGTCAACTCAGAATTTCTTAGACTATAGATAAAAGGATTCAGCATGGGGCTTATGACTGTATAAAACACACTCACAGATTTGTCAATGGGGAATGTTTTAGCAGGTCTCACATACATGAAAATACAGGGAACAAAGAAGCAGACAACCACAGTGATGTGGGAACCACAGGTCTGGAGGGCTTTCCGCCTCCCTTCCTGACTCAGGTTCTTCAGAGAGTGCAGAATGACTCCATAGGAGACGAGCAAGAGCAGAAACACTATAGTGCAGATCAGCCCTCCATTGGTCACAACTAAGATGTCAGTGACATAGGTGTCAGTACAGACGAGTTCCAGTAAAGGGTACATGTCACACATATAGTGATCAATGACATTCGGGCCACAGAATGGGAGCCAATAAATAGTGCTAAGTTGAATAATTGAGTGCAGAAAACCTCCAACCCAGGACACCACCAGCAGCACAACACACACCCTCTGCCTCATGATCACCAAGTAATGCAAGGGCTTACAGATGGCCACATAGCGGTCATAGGCCATCACCAGCAGAAGGATGATCTCTGAACCACCTAAAAAGTGCTCTGTAAACAGCTGGGTCATGCAAGATTCAAAGGATATGTTTTTTCCCCCAAATAACAGCTCTGAAATCAATCTGGGGGTGATAGAAGTGGAGTAAGTGACATCCATACATGATAAGCTAGCAAGAAAAAAGTACATCGGTGAGTTCAGGGTCTCACTGACAGCTATAGTCACTGTAATAAGAAGGTTTCCCACCAGAGTCAAAAGGTAGATGAACAGGAACAAAACAAAAAGGACTTTCCGCTCCTTTGGATTCTGTGTGAGGCCCAGAAGGACAAAGTAGGTTACATTATTTCTTGATTCCATCTAATCCAGACAGCAGCTGACTTCACATATTAAGTCAGTTTACCTAAGAAAAACAAGGAGGGGAACACTTAAAGGAAAAAGGTGCTCAAATGTATAAAAATAACTTTTAATTTATCCATTCATTGGAAGAACATGTATTTGTGTCTAATGTGTCATGGACATTTTGGTTACCAACTTGAATAAGGCATAGTTTTTTATTATCTGTATTTTGTTTGTTTGTTTGTTTTAACCTCAGTGATATGACACAGAATGAAAAAGCAAATTCCAGACACATGTATTAAGTTCCATTAAATTCACACAGTGCTGAAGAGTCACAATATAGGAATATATCAAATGAGTATCACAGAAGACTTTCAAGAGGAAGCAGTACTTGAGCTGAGTCTATAAAATAATTGAAAGCATAAAGAAATAGGAAGAGAAAGCTATGAAAAGGTTCAGCATATATAGACACAAAGTATAATATATGAGACACACTTAAGGTAATACAGGTAATCAATGAGTAGATGAATGTGTGAATAGAAGATCCTTGTCCTGAATTGTCTCTAACCTCACTGACACTTCTTAGGTCTTTAGGTGTATATTTCCCTTTTCTGACCAATAAGTTAGACTGCAGCAGTCTAATTTTGCATCTCCAACTCCTAAATTTCAGATGTTTATTTGCAACATCTCTAATTTTGATATCAAATCAAATAGTGATTTACTATTTGTAAAACTAACTTCTGAATTTTCCACAATAAACATGAGCATTTTCTAAACAGAATTTAAAGAGGCATTCCTTATTTGTCTCATTAAATACTACAATTTTCAATGTTATTGTTCAGAGACAAAATTTTAGTGTTTTTTACTCATTTGTTACTCTCATAAAATTTAAATCAATCCTACTAACTTTACTTTCAAAATATATCACAGATTTGATCATTCCCTACTTAATTTCTTCCAGCTCCACCATAATAGCCTCCTACTAAGTCTCTCCACATTTATACTGGCCTCAAAAGCTGGTTCTCCTGAAGCAGCCCAAACTGTCCTTTTTAATCTTATTCTGTTAACATCACTCTACTTCTCCAAACTCCTACAGCATATTCCAATCACACACTCATAGTTTAATGCAATGCACTTAATATTTACAGTAGCAAGAACTGTAATCCTTGTTTCAGAAGTGAAGAAATTAAGGCTCAGAATATCTAATTCATTTTCTCAAGTACACATTTTTAAGTCATATACCTAGAATTGAATCTAAGTTTGATTTACTCTGAGTAATTTACTCTCTTATATGACAAAGAAATTCTCACAACTATGAGCCTGGTTCCCAGTATTTAATATCAGTCTTACCTTCCGGACGCTTATTCAGAACCTGAAGAATAACTTGAAGTTACTCATAAACAGTTGGAATTATTTTTCATCCAGTTTGACAACAGAGGGCAAAAGGCTGCCTTATCACTTGAGCATATAGTTTATTTGACTGTCTGTCCATTTGCTTCGTGGAGTCTTCTGATTATTCAGATTTTTATGTGCAGTGTAGATTATTTGAAAGGAATACCATGGTGCACACACTGAAAAACAAGTTTATTGCATTAGGAAACATATCAAAATGCCAAGCAAACCCTACACACACATAGAAGAAATTAACTAGTTATTTGGCAGGGAAATTTTTCACAAGTAACTTCTTTCCTACTAACTTCAAAAAGAAAAATAGCATTTGACTGTTCAGTTCTTTTCACTCTGTCGTATTAACATGACCAGACTCGTTGACTGAAATTTTGAAAGACATTCCCATGATACTTTTTAAATCATGCTATAAGTCTAAGAATGGACCTCCTGAAATTGTTACGCCAGGTACTAAGTGAATAGCATCTTCTTTCTATTAGGGGTGAAGATCATGGGCTATTTAATCCCTTCCAGCCGCAATTATCACTGAATCTTGGAATGTGTCCAAGGCTGATTCTTGTTTAATTAACTCACTGGGATTTTCCACAAAGGTTTTAAGGAACATCTGTAGGGGCTTTCCTGATGGCTCAGTGGTTAAGAATTCACTTGCCAATACATAATATGCAGGTTTGAGCCCTGGGTTGGGAAGATCCCTTGGAGAAGGAAATAGCAAACCATTCCAGTATCCTTGCCTGGGAAATCTAATGGACAGAGGAGCCTGGCAAGCTACAGTCCATGGGGTGGCAGAAGAATTGGACATGACCTAGGAACTAATGCTCAAGTTCCTAGAACAACGAAAAATATGTGACGATATTACTAGAGCAAATCACATAATTAATATCATAAAGGTATAACATGCTAAAAAAGTAGCTTTAGAATCGTTATGAGGCTGCTGCCATTGAGATAAAATATAGGCGCACTCATTTTGATCTACTGGACTTATTAATATATTCTCCCCTGCCATGAAAAGAACATCTTTCCTTTTATTCAATACTAGATTTAATCACCTTAAAATTTGGTTCAGTTAAGTCAGTTCAGTTCAGTTGCTCAGTCGTGTCCAACTCTTTGTGACCCTATGAATTGCAGCATGCCCTGTCCATCACCAATTCCTGGAGTTCACTCAAACTCACGTCCATCAAGTCAGTGATGCCATCCAGCCATCTCATCCTCTGTCGTCCCCTTTAAATAAATAAAACTATACTAAAAATGTTGAGCTTTAAGCCAACCTTTTCACTCTCCACTTTCACTTTCATCAAGAGGCTTTTTAGTTCCTCTTCACTTTCTGCCATAAGGGTGGTATCATCTGCATATCTGAGGTTATTGATATTTCTCCCGGCTATCTTGATTCCAGCTTGTGTTTCTTCCAGTCCAGTATTTCTCATGATGTAGTCTGCATATAAGTTAAATAAACATGGTGACAATATACAGCCTTAACGTACTCCTTTTCCTATTTGGAACCAGTCTGTTGTTCCATGACCAGTTCTAACTGTTGCTTCCTGACCTGCATACAGATTTCTCAAGAGGCAGATCAGGTGGTCTGGTATTCCCATCTCTCTCAGAATTTTCCACAGTTTATTGTGACCTACACAGTCAAAGGCTTTGGCATAGTCAATAAAGCAGAAATAGATGTTTTTCTGGAACTCTCTTGCTTTTTTGATGATCCAGCGGATGTTGGCAATTTGATCCCTGGTTCCTCTGCCTTTTCTAAATCCAGCTTGAACATCAGGAAGTTCACGGTTCACATATTCAGAAAACGAAGATCATGGCATCTGGTCCCATCACTACATGCGAAATAGATGGAGAAACAGTGGAAACAGTGTCAGACTTTCTTTTTCTGGGCTCCAAAATCACTGCAGATGGTGACTGCAGCCATGAAATTAAAAGACGCTTACTCCTTGGAAGGAAAGTTATGACCAACCTAGATAGCATATTCAAAAGCAGAGACATCACTTTGCCAACAAAGGTTCGCCTAGTCAAGGCTATGGTCTTTCCTGTGGTCATGTATGGATATGAGAGCTGGACTGTGAAGAAGGCTGAGCACCGAAGAATTGATGCTTTTGAACTGTGGTGTTGGAGAAGACTCTTGAGAGTCCCTTGGACTGCAAGAAGATCCAACCAGTCCATTCTGAAGGAGATCAGCCCTGGGATTTCTTTGGAGGGAATGATGCTAAAGCTGAAACTCCAGTATTTTGGCCACCTCATGCAAAGAGTTGACTCATTGGAGAAGACTCTGATGCTCGGAGGGATTGGGGGCAGGAGGAGAAGAGGACGACAGAGGATGAGATGGCTGGATGGCATCACTGACTCGATGGATGTGAGTCTGAGTGACCTCCGAGAGCTGGTGATGGATAGGGAGGCCTGGCGTGCTGCAGTTCATGGGGTCGCAAAGAGTTGGACATGACTGAGAAGAACTGTACAAAAAAGCTTCAAGACCCAGATAATCATGATGATGTGATCACTGACCTAGAGCCAGACATCTTGGAATGTGAAGTCAAATGGGCCTTAGAAAGCATCACTATGAACAAAGCTAGTGGAGGTGATGGAATTCCAGTGGAGCTATTCCAAGTCCTGAATGATGATGCTGTGAAAGTGCTACACTCAATATGCCAGCAAATTTGGAAAACTCAGCAGTGGCCACAAGATTGGAAAAGGTCAGTTTTCATCCCAATCCCAAAGAAAGGCAATGCCAAGGAGTGCTCAAACTACCGAACAATTGCACTCATCTCACACGCTAGTAAAGTAATGCTCAAAATTCTCCAAGCCAGGCTTCAGCAATATGTGAACCGTGAACTTCCTGATGTTCAAGCTGGTTTTAGAAAAGGCAGAGGAACCAGAGATCAAATTGCCAACATCCGCTGGATCATCGAAAAAGCAAGAGAGTTCCAGAAAAACATCTATTTCTGCTTTATTGACTATGCCAAAGCCTTTGACTGTGTAGATCACAATAAACTATGGAAAATTCTGAAAGAGATGGGAATACCAGACCACCTGATCTGCCTCTTAAGAAATCTGTATGCAGGTCAGGAAGCAACAGTTAGAACTGGTCATGGAACAACAGACTGGTTCCAAATAGGAAAAGGAGTATGTCAAGGCTGCATATTGTCACCATGTTCATTTAACTTATATGCAGAGTACATCATGAGAAATGCTGGACTGGAAGAAACACAAGTTGGAATCAAGATTGCCGGGAGAAATATCAATAACCTCAGATATGCAGATGACACCACCCTTATGGCAGAAAGTGAAGAGGGGCTAAAAAGCCTCTTGATGAAAGTGAAAGTGGAGAGTGAAAAGGTTGGCTTAAAGCTCAACATTCAGAAAACGAAGATCATGGCATCTGGTCCCATCACTGCATGGGAAATAGATGGGGAAACAGTGGAAACAGTGTCAGACTTTGTTTTTCTGGGCTCCAAAATCACTGCAGATGGTGACTGCAGCCATGAAATTAAAAGACGCTTACTCCTTGGAAGGAAAGTTATGACCAACCTAGATAGCATATTCAAAAGCAGAGACATTACTTTACCAACAAAGGTTCGCCTAGTCAAGGCTATGGTCTTTCCTGTGGTCATGTATGGATGTGAGAGCTGGACTGTGAAGAAGGCTGAGGGCCGAAGAATTGATGCTTTTGAACTGTGGTGTTGGAGAAGACTCTTGAGAGTCCCTTGGACTGCAAGAAGATCCAACCAGTCCATTCTGAAGGAGATCAATCCTGGAATTTCTTTGGAAGGAATGATGCTAAAGCTCAAACTCCAGTATTTTGGCCACCTCATGCGAAGAGTTGACTCATTGGAGAAGACTCTGATGCTGGGAGGGATTGAGGGCAGGAGGAGAAGGGGACGACAGAGGATGAGATGGCTGGATGGCATCACTGACTCGATGGATGAGAGTCTGAGTGACCTCCGGGAGCTGGTGATGGACAGAGGAGGCCTGGCGTGCTGCGGTTCATGGGGTCGCAAAGAGTCAGACAGGACTGAGCGACTCATCTGATCTGATCTGAGCGACTGATCTGATCTGATCTGATACTAAAAATAAAATTAAATGTTTTATTTTTTGTTTTTTTCAAAATGTTTTATTTTATTTTTAAAATAAATTTATTTATTTTAATTGGAGGCTAATTACTTTTTACAATATTGTATTGGTTTTGTCATACATCAACATGAATCTGCCCGAACATCCGGGTGTACACATGTTCCCCATTCTGAACCCCCCTCCCACCTCCTTCCCCGTACCATCCCTCTGGGTCATCCCAGTGCACCAGCCCCAAGCATCCTGTATCCTGCATCGAACCTGGACTGGCAATTCATTTCATATACGATATTATACATGTTTCAGTGTCATTCTCCCAAATCCTCCCACCCTCTCCCTCTCCCACAGAGTCCAAAAGACTGTTCTATACATCTGTGTCTCTTTTGCTGTCTCGCATACAGGATTATCATTACCATCTTTCTAAATTCCATATATATGTGTTAGTATACTGTATTGGTGTTTTTCTTTCTGGCAGTTTTAGATGTAACAACTAATGATTTATCCAATTATTAATTGTTTTTAAAAGATGGGGCATATCTCTTATGCCAGCAACTGTGCTATGAGCTAGGACACAGCACTTAATAAAACCAGAGGGAAAATCACATAAAAAAATTTTTTTTTCCTGCATGGATATTATAATAGGTCAGACAATAAAGAAGGACACATTTAATAAAGTAGTTATAGTCTTAATCAGGGCTTATAAGGTAAGAAATAGAATAATGAGACAAAAGAGAGGAGGGAGAATTCTGCTGTGGATAATATAATCAGAGAAGACCCTTAAAAGGTTATCTTTAAGCTGTGATTGAAAGGTGTGAAGTGACTGCCATTAGAAGCACTGTTCCAGAAAGTAATACTAAATAAAAATTAATAAAATTATCTCCTGCCATCAGAGATGACAAGACCTATATTTAGAAAAATATAAACTTTTCACAGGAATTTTTATGGCAGTGCTATGTTATAAAAGGACTTGTCTTATTCTAGATTTTAATTTTTTTTAAATTAAATTTTATTTTGCTTAACTTTACAATATTGTATTGCTTTTGCCATACATCGAGATGGATCTGCCACCAGTATACATGTGCTTCCCATCCTGAACCCTCCTCCTTCCTCCCTCCCCATACCATCCCTCTGGGTCGTCCCAGTGCACCAGCCCCAGGCATCTGTTATCGGGCATCGTACCTGGACTGGCGACTCGTTTCAGATGTGATATTATACACATTTCAATGCTATTCTCCCAAATCATCCCGCCCTCTCCCGGTCCCAGAGTGCAGAAGTCTGTTCTATACATCAGTGTCTCTTTTGCTGTCTCATAAACAGGGTTATTGTTACCATCTTTCAAAATTCCAAAAACACAAATACAGTATACTAACGCTTATTCTAGATTTTAATTGGGCAGGTTTCAACCTTTCTATGTTGGAGATGATGTTAGCTATAGATCTGTTATATATGGATTTTTTTATGCCAAGGTTCCTTCCTTCTATTTCCAATTGTTGAGAGATTTTTTAAAAATGATGTTGAATTTCTATGTGTAATTATCAACTCAAGGAAAAATTAAGAAAGTAATTCCATGTACAAAAGCATCAAAAAAGAATAAAATATTTAAATAAACTTAACCAAAGAGATAACTTCTGTAAACTGAAAACTACAAAAGGTTACTGAGAGATCTTATGAAATCACACACAAATGTGAAAGGACATTTATGATCTGGAACACTTAAAAGTATTAAGTTGTTAATAGTACCTCAAGTGATCTACAGATCAAAATAGCAAAACTGATTTTGCAAAAACAGAAAAATCCATGCTAAAATTCATATAAAATCTCAAGGACTCGAAATTCGCAAAACAATCTTGAAAAGAAAGAAAGCTGGGGGTCTCATACTTCTTGACTCTAAAACATATTATACAAAGCGATGGTAATCATAGCACCAGTATACAAATGGATGGATGATAGACTAATGGAATAAAATAGAAAGCCTAGAAATAAACCTTTGTATATGTCTTTAGATAATTTTCAACAAGGGCACCCAGAGTATTTGGGTACTCTTGGTACCAAGAGTGGGGAAAATATAACAAGTTATAAAAAGGCAATCACAAAAAAGCAATTATCGTATGATTTCACTTACGTGAAGCACTTAAAGCATCAAATTCATAAACAGAAAGTAGAATGGTGGTTGCCTGGGGCTCCATGAGCTTATATGGAGAACTTTGTTTAATGACTGAAATTTCAGTTTGGGAAGATTCCACATGCTGCAGAGCGATTAAACCCATGCTCCACAACCACTCGGAGAAGGCAATGGCACCCCACTCCAGTACTCTTGCCTGGAAAATCCCATGGGTGGAGGAGCCTGGTAGGCTGCAGTCCATGGGGTCACTGGGGGTCAGACACGACTGAGCGACTTCACTTTCACTTTTCACTTTCATGCACTGGAGAAGGAAATGGCAACCCACTCCAGTGTTCTCGCCTGGAGAATCCCAGGGACGGGGGAGCCTGGCGGGCTGCCGTCTCTGGGGTCGCACAGAGTCGGACACGACTGAAGTGACTTAGCAGCAGCAGCAGCCACAACCACTGAGCACACGCTCTAGAGCCTGAGAGGTACAACTAGAGAGCCCGCACGCTACAACTACCGAAGTTTGCATAGTCCAGGGTCCTCTGGCCACAACTAATGAGCCCCAATGCTGCAATTACTGAAGCCCAGGCACCCTAGAGGCAGCAAGTCACAACTACGTCAATAGGTTGCAACTACTGAAGTCTGTACACCTAGACCCTGTGCTCCTCAACAAGAGAAGCCACAGAAATGAAAAGCCCACGCACCACAACTAGAGCAGCTCCCACTCTTCACAACTATAGAAATCCCACGTGCAGCAACGAAGACCCAGTGCAACCAATAAATAAATAAAACAGTGTATGTGTTAGTCGCTCAGTCCTGTCCAACCCTTTGCAACCCCACGGACTGTAGCCCACCAGGCTCCTCTGTCCATGGGATTCCCCAGGCAAGAATACTGCAGTGGGTTGCATTCCATGTCAAAAAAAAAAAAAAAAAAATGAAGTTAGCTTCTTTTTTTTTTAATTTAATTTAATTTTATTTTTCAACTTTACAATATTGTATTGGTTTTGCCATATATTAAAATGAATCCACCACAGGTATACATGTGTTCCCCATCCTGAACCCTCCTCCCTCCTCCCTCCCCATACCATCCCTCTGGGTCGTCCTAGGAAAAAAAAAAAAAAAAAAAAAATCTAAGGTGACTTCATTAGTTGAAATATGAGGGGAACATAAACTCTACCTCGATAGCCCAAAGTATATGCAAATATCATTGGCTTCGGATAAACTTGGGTAACTTATTTAAGATGTAAATATGTCAATCCAATGGCAAAACCACTAAATTAAATTCTTTATTTTTTATTTTTATTTTATATTAGAGTACAGTTGATCAACAATGTGTTAGTGTCAGGTCTAATTCCAAGGGACTGAGTTATACATATATATGTATCTATTTTATCAAATTCTTTTTCCATTTAGGCTATTACAAAATATTGAGTTACCTGTGTTATAGAGTAGGTCCTTGTTGATTATCTATTTTAAATATCCTAGTGTGTATTGTCAATATCCAAGGATTATGTAATCTACTTGAGTAGCCTGCCAGGCTCCTCTGTCCATGGAATTTTTCAGGCAAGAACACTGGAGTGGGTTGCCACTTTCTGCTCCAGGGAATCTTCCCAATCCAGGGAGCAAACCCAAGTCTCTTGCATCTCCTGTATTGGCAGGTGGATTCCTTACCACTAGCACCACCTGGGGTTGTAATAAGTCATAATAAAATAAACATTCACATTTCAGAAAAAAAATCTCTAAAACTGCATCCTAACACATTTTTTTTAGTCTATTTTTCTTTTTCTTTCTTTCCTTCTTTTTTTTTTTTTTTTTTTTTGTGGCTATATTCTTCCTGGCAAGGCCCACGGACAGAGAATCCTGGCGGGCCACGGTCCACACAGTTGCAAAGAGTCAGACTGGACTGAGGCGACTTAGCCTAGCATATAGAAAAAAGATCTCAGCAGCACAAGATGCTCAGCAGTGATTTAAGTCCTGAACTTCCTTGAAAGAGATGATTTTTCCCTAAAGCAAGTGTCAGGTAGCATTTTAGGTGTCATAGCTAAAGAACAGCAGCTATCTACAAGGGATTAGAAACACAGGCAGGAACTGCAAGTTCAGCCCAATGTTGCAATAGGTGGCTTGTTAACTGAAGACACCAATTCTTATCTGGATAACAGTTTTCTTATACTCTAAAGGCATAAACTCTTCTTAATGGGAATCTTAATGAAAATAATAATTTTGAACATATTTTAAATTTATTTTCACAATTTTAAGCTAACTTTAATTTAAACAGTTTTATCTATACTTAATTCATTATTTAAGCTTTAATAATTTTGAAATAGAAATATACAGGCTTGGGCAAAATTCTGAGAAAGAATACTAATAAGTGACTGCTATATTCTTCACATGTCAAAATATCTTAGATATCATAGCAATTATGTGCCAATGTGTACATGAATAAAGAGATCAGTGAAAAAGATTAAAGTTTGAATTGGACCCAAATACATTGGGAGTTTAAAATACAATAGTCAGAATTTCAAATCAATGGCAAAAAGATAATATGTGAATTTTTTAAAAAATTCTAAAATTTACAGAACAAATAAAATCAACCCCTATGTAAACTCCTAAATAAATTCAAGATGAATCAAATGTTATAAGATGTAAGATATGAAAAATGCCTGAAAAAGTAAATGCAAAAAAAAATTGAAGAACTTTTGGTGCACATGAAATGAGAAAATTCTTCCTAAGCAAGATACAATTTTTTTAATTTAATATAAGCTACAAAAAATTTTACAAACAAAAATAATTCTACATGGGATAAAAAGTTAAAAACATATAGCCAGAAAACATTAACTATATATACAATGTAAAGAGATCATTTATTTTGCTTAAAATTCTCTCATAAAAATCAAAAATTGAATGAATCAGATTAAAGATATATATATAAAATCCACAAATAAATACAAATCAAACATGTAGGAAGATACTCAAACTCAATTATATCAAAAGGTTTGCAGTTAAAGTAAAAAGTAACTTTAATCAGATGTGATAAATGTTTATCAGGTACTGGTCATTGAGAATGTGGTCAAAAAAATTCACAAGGACTATGGGGTCTCACAGAGTCGGACACGACTGAAGCGACTTAGCAGCAGCAGCAGCAGCATGGGCAGGACAGTGGTTAGTGGGGCTTTCTCGATGGTTCAGTGAATAAAGAAGACACAAAGGACACAGGTTCGATTCCTGAGTGAAGATCCTCTGGAGGAGGAAATGGCAACCCATTCCAGTATTCTTGCCTGAAAAATCCCAAGAACAGAGAAGCCTGGCAGGCTACAGTCCATGGAGTCACAAAGAGTAGGACACAGCTGAGCAGATAAGCACAGACACAGTAGCTGTTAGTACAACCTCAAGAGCAATAGTTTGGAGTGAAGTAAGTCAGAAAGAGAAAAACAAATATAGTATATTAACGTATCTATATGGAATCTAGAAAAATGGTGTGATGAACCTATTCGCAGGAAAGAATTGGAGACGCAGATATAGAGAAGGGAGTCGTGGACACAGTAGGGGAAGGAAAGATGAGATAAACAGAGAAAGTAGCATCAGCATATACACACTTCCTTGTGTAAAACAGATAATGTGAGAAGTTTCTATATAACACGGGGAGCCCAGCTTGGCACTCTGTGGTGACCTACAGGGGTGGAGTCGGGGGAGGAGAGGGAGGCTCAAGATGGACGTGGTGCTGGTTCAGCCACTAAGTGGTTTCCGACTCTTGCGACCCCATGGTCTGTAGCCTGTCAGGCTCCTCTGTTCATGGGACTCTCCAGGCAAGAATTCTGGAGTGGGTTGCCATTTCCTTCTCCAGGGGATCTTCCCCACCCAGGAATCAAACCCGGGTCTCCTGCATTGCAGGCAGATTCTTTACTGACTGAGCTACAAGGGAAGGTGACATATGTATAATTAAAACTGATTTGGGCTGTTGTATGGCAGAAACCAACACAACATTATAAAGCAATTTTCCTCCAATTGAAAATTAATTTTAAAAAAGAGGATGATAGTTTGGCAATAAATATCAGTATCAGTATTTTAAATGCATATACTACTTCACCATTGAATCAAATGTAATATCAACAATTTTATACCTAGGAACTTATATTTGCACATATTATAAAACATACATTTATTGGAAATATAACTGTCATAGAAAAGTTTGGGAATCTCATGAAAGGAATGGACATATTAATTTTGATATAAATTTATGAAGAGTGTTTTGCAAAATGAGAAAATTTAAGAAATATATATGGACTGGCATAGAAATATCTGTAAGATATTGCATAGCAAAAGCAAGTGATACATATATATAAAGAAACAAATACATATACATATAGAGAATATACTTGCATCTGCTGCTGCTAAGTCGCTTCAGTCGTGTCCGACTCTGTGAGACCCCATAGACGGCAGCCCACCAGGCTCCCTCGTCCCAGGAATCCTCCCGGCAAGAACACTGGAGTGGGTTGCCATTTCCTTCTCCAATGCATGAAAGTGAAAGTGAAGTCGTGTCTGACTCTAGCGACCCCATGGACTGCAGCCCACCAGGCTCCTCCATCCATGGGATCTTCCAGGCAAGAGTACTGGAGTGGGATGCCATTGCCTTCTCCGAAAGAATATTACTAAATGAAAATTAAGAAACAAATTTAGGGTCAACCTCTGAGAATGAGGACTGAAAGAAGCCGAGAGAAAAATAGAAAATTCATTTTACATTTCACCTCATATTGTTTGGATTTCCTTGTGGCTCAGACGGTAAAGAAACGGCCTGCAATACGGGAGACCTGGGTTTCACCCGTGGGCTGGGAGGATCCCCTGGAAAAGGGAATGGCAATCCACTCCAGTATTCTTGGCTTTAGAATTTCATGGGCAGAAGAGCTTGGTGGACTAGAGTTCATGGGGTTGCAGAGAGTCAGACACTACTGAGCGACTACACTTTCGCAGCACTTAGTTTTCACTTATACTATTTATTATTATCTATTTTACTTCAGTTTCATTGTAAACACTAAAAGTACAAAAGTAAAAGGGCTGTATAATGCGAATGAAATACAGTAAAGGCAAGCCATATATAATTATGTATTTTAAATTGTATAAGTAAAAATGTTAACTTAAATGACAAGATGCTAAATAAAAATTACACTGTCTCTGAAAAAGAATTAAAAATATAAATGCATAAGTTGGTGAAAAATCAGTATAACTATGAACAATTTACTCGCTAATTCATTACATATTAATTCCTTGCTATATAGGCATTACACCATTCTAGGTACACTGATGTTTATCAGTGTAGAATTAAGATAATTAATTCTAGTAGGTAGGTAAACTGTTACTATACCCTGGTTGTTTAATTGTAATCTTTAATTATAATTAACATAAACTTTTTGAAGAAAGCAAAATCACAACAAATTTTAAAATGACTTCTGTGTTCCAGGAAAATGAACCTCGATGTCAAATGACTCCCTTCATGATGGATGATGCATTTATTTAATATGGGATATGATGTTTCTTTCCCAGAGCTTCTTCATAGCATAAATTAACTCAGAATTTCTTAGACTGTATATTAATGGGTTCAGCGTGGGGGTTATGACTGTATAGAACACACTCAATGATTTATCCATGTAGAAGGTCTTAGCAGGTCTTACATATATGAAAATACAGGGAACAAAGAAGCAGACAACCACAGTGATGTGGGAACCACAGGTCTGGAGGGCTTTCCGCCGCCCTTCCTGACTCAGGCTCTTCAGAGAGTGCAGGATGACTCCATAGGAGACGAGCAAGAGCAGAAACACGATAGTGCAGATCAGCCCCCCATTGGCCAGCACTAAGATGCCAGTGACATAGGTGTCAGTACAGACGAGCTTCAATAGAGGGTACATGTCACAGAAAAAATGATCAATGACATTGGGGCCACAGAATGGGAGCCCATAAATAGTGCTAAGTTGAATTACTGAGTGCAGAAAACCTCCAACCCAGGACACCACTAGCAACCCAATACATACCCTCTGCCTCATGATCACCAAGTAATGCAAGGGCTTACAGATGGCCACATAGCGGTCATAGGCCATCACCAGCAGAAGGAAGACCCCTGATCCAGAAAAAAGGTGCTCTGTAAATAGCTGGGTCATGCAAGATTTAAAGGTTATGGTTTTTTCGCCAAAGAACAAGTCTGAGATCAATCTGGGGGTAATAGAAGAGGAATAAGCAATATCCATACATGATAGGCAAGCAAGAAAAAAGTACATTGGTGTGTTCAGGGTCTTACAGACAGCTACAGTGACTATAATTAGAAAATTGCCCACCACAGTCAAAACGTAGACAAACAGGAACATAAACGAAAGTACTTTCCCCTCCTTTGGATTCTGTGTGAGTCCCAGGAGAACAAAGTAGGTTATGTTGTTTCTTGATTCCATCTAATCTGAACAGGAGCTGACTTCATACAGTAGAAGCAACTTACCTACAAAACAAGGAGGGGAAGTTAAAGGGGTAAAATGCTAAAATGTATGAGAATTTTTTTTCCATTTGTTGGAAGAATGAGTATAGAACAACTATTTGTGTCTAATGTGTCATGGACATTTTCATTATCGCGTTGAAGGCAGAGTTTCTCTCCTTCAGTGCTATGACACATAGCAAGAAATCAACCAATTCCAGACCCATGCTACTAGTGCCATTAAATGAATATTCAAACAGTGCTAAGAGTCGTAGTACAGGAGTATATCAAATAGGTATAACAGAAGACTTTCCAGAGGAAGCAAAGCTTCAGCTGAGTGTAAAAAAGAATTGAATGAATAAAAAAAATAAGGAAGAGAAATTCAAAAAGTCCAACATTTATAAAGCCACAAAAGTCTAATACTTGAGGCCCACTTGAGGTAATTTACATAATCAATGTGGGTAGATCAAACTGTGAGGAAGTTCCCTGTACTGAATTGTCTCAGACCTCACTGACACTTCTTAGGTTTTTAGATGGTTATTTCCCTTTTCCTGACAATTAAATGCTACAGCAGTAATTTTGTGTTCCCAACCCCTACCTCTCCTCTTAATTTGAAAACTTGGATATGCAACATCTCTAATTTTGACATCCAAGTGAATGGCAATTTAGTATTTAAGAACTTTTTAAATGTCCATAATAACCATAAGCATTTTCTATACAAAATTTAAAGAGGTGTTCCCTATTTATCTCATTAAATGCTGTCTTTTATCATGTTATTGTTCAGACAAAAAATTGCCGTATTCTTCATTCACTCATTACTCTCATAAAACTTTAATAAATCCTATATCACTGACTCGATGGATGTGAGTCTGAGTGACCTCTGGCAGTTGGTGATGGACAGGGAGGCCTGGCGTGCTGCGATTCATGGGGTCGCAAAGAGTCGGACACGACTGAGCGACTGATCTGATATGATCTGATCTGATTCACTCTACTCTGAAAATACATCACAAATTTGATCATTCGCTACTTCTTAATTTCTTCCTGGTCCACTGCAATAGGCACCTATCAAGTCTCTTCATGTTTATTCTAGCCTCCAAGAATCAGTTCTCCGAAGCAGCCCAAATGACATCACTCTACTGCTCAAAAATCCTAGAGTATATTTTAATCATACTCATAGATGAGGAATAAGCAATATCCATACGTGATAAGGAAGCAAGAAAAAACCACATTGGTGTGTTCAGGGTCTTACTGGCAGTTACAGTGACTATAAATAGAAAATTGCCCCCCACAGTCAAAACGTAGACAAACAGGGACATAAACAAAAAGTACTTTCCCCTCCTTTTAATATTGACAGTAAGAAGAACTGTAATCCTCTTTTTAGAGTTGAAGAAACTAATGCTAGAAGATCTCATTCATTTTCCCAAAATCATACATTTCTAAGGGACCTATCTAGAACTGAATCTAAGTTTGATTGATTTAAAAGTAATTAAATTTCTTACATAATAAAGACAGTCCCCAGTTATGAGCCTGGTTCCCACTATTTACTGCTAATCTTACCTTGTGGAGGCTTGTTCAGAATCTAAGGGTGACTTAAAGTTACACATAAACACTTTAAATTATTTTTCATCCAATTTAACAACAGAAGACAAAAGGCCACCTTATTACTTGAGGATGCATTTCATTTTATTTGACTCTGTCCATTTTCTCCATGGAGTCTTCTGATTATTCAGAGGCACATTTTGATGGGCCGTGTTGATTTTTCCAAAGGAATTCCATGGTCCACACCTAGAAAAACAAAAGTTTACCACATTAGGAAATTTATCAAAATGACCAGCAAATCTTACATATACATAGAATAAATCAACTAGTTATTTGGCAGGGAAGTTTTTCACAAGTAACATCTTTCCTACTAACTTCAACAAGAAAAATAGCATTTGACAGTTTAGCCCTTTTCATTCTGTCATATTAACATGACCAGACTCGTTGACTGAGATTTTGAAAGACATTCTCATATTTTTTTTTTTTTTTAGTCATGCTTTAAATCTATAAAAGGGCCACCTGAAAAATTGATTCCAGTTACTAACTGGATAACATCTTCTTCCTGTTAGCGGGGAAGATCATGGGATATTTCATCCCTTTCAGCCACAATTATCATTGAGTCTTAGAATTGGAATGTGTCCAAGACTGATTCTTGTTTAATTAGTCACTTGGATTTCCCCTAGAGTTTTTTTTCAAAAATCTATAGGCAAAGACACAAAAATAATATCAAAAAAGTGCAATACCCAAAGCAAAGCAGCTTTAGAATCTTTAAGAGGCTAAAGTCAATCAAAAATAATAAAAAATTTCTTTCCCCACCTGCCAATGCAAGATTTTCTTTCCTTTTGTTTAGTACTCAATTTAATCACCTTAATTTGGTTAGATATATAAAAATTATATCAAAACACACAATTAAATGTATTAAAATTTTAGATATAATAGCTAATTATCCAATTATTGTCATTTTTTTTTTAGATTTTATCCACATGAATTTTTTTTTTTTAAGTCTGGGCACTTATTTGTTATTTCTTTCCTCATCTGCCATTGCAAGATTTTCTTTCCTTTTGTTTAGTACTCAATTTAATCACCATAATTTGGTAAGATATGTGAAAATTATATCAAAAAATTAAATGTATTAAAAATTTTAGATATAATAGCTAATTATCCAATTATTATCTTTTTTTTAAGCCTGGGCACCTCTGTCATGTCAGCAACAGTCCTATGAGTGAGGACACAGAGACGAGTGAAACCCAGGAGAGCACGTGAAAGGTTCCTTCCTGCTGGACCTTCTTTCTTAGAGCCAGACCATAAAGAATGAGACAACAAAGCAGCTGCAGCCTTATTCGCTGCTTATAAGAAATAGAATACTATGACAAAAGATAAGAGGTAGAGTTCTACTGTGGAAAGTGTACAGATGACCTTTCTTCAAAGGTGATGTTTAAGCTGAGTTTGAACGGATAGTGAGTGGCTACCATCAGAAGCACTGTTACAGAAACTAAAACTAAATGAAATTAATGAATAAAGCTATCTTACTTCAGAGAAAACAAGAGCTATACTTAGAAAACTCTAAAATTTTCACAGGAATTTTTATAGCAGTACTATGTTAAAAAGGACCAGAGAATATATGCCCTCTTGTCTTATTCCACATTTTAATGGAAAAGCTTTCAACCTTTCATGTAGAGAAAGGTATTAGCTGTGGATCTGTAATATATGGATTTTATTATGTCAAGGGACTTTCTATTTCCAACTTGTTGAGAGATTTCTATGAAATGATAACTGAATTTCTATCTGATCATGGAGATTTTAAGAAAATAATTTCACTTACCAAGGCATCAAATAAAGAATAGAATAAAGTCTTACACTCTGAAAACTACAAAATATTGCTGAGAGATATATAGAACACACACACATATACAAGAAGACGTTTATAAGCTGGGCTATTCAACAATTCAGTTCAGTTCAGTCACTCAGTCGTGTCCAACTCTTTGCAACCCCATGAAGCGCAGCACGCCAGGCCACCCTATCCATCAGCAACTGCTGGAGTCTACCCAAACCTATATCCATTGAGTTGGTGATGCCATCCAACCATCTCATCCTCTGTCATCCCCTTCTCCTCCTGCCCCCAATCCCTCCCAGCATCAGGGTTTTCTCAAATGAGTCAGCTCTTCGCATCAGGTGGCCAAAGGATTGGAGTTTCAGCTTCAACATCAGTCCTTCAAATGAACACCCAGAACTGATCTCCTTTAGGATGGACTGGTTGGATCTCCTTGCAGTCCAAGGGACTCTCAAGAGTCTTCTCCAACACCACAGTTCAAAAGCATCAGTTCTTTGGTGCTCAGCTTTCTTCACAGTCCAACTCTCACATCCATACATGACCACTGGAAAAACCATAGCCTTGACTAGACAGACCTTTGTTGACAAAGTAATGTCTCTGCTTTTGAATATGCTATCTAGGTTGGTCACAATTTTCCTTCCAAGGAGTAAGCATCTTTTAATTTCATGGCTGCAATCACCATCTGCAGTGATTTTGGAGCCCCCAAAAAATAAAGTCAGCCACTGTTTCCGCTGTTTCCCCATCTATTTCCCATGAAGTGATGGGACCACATGCCATGATCTTTGTTTTCTAAATGTTGAGCTTTAAGCCAACCTTTTTACTCTCCTCTTTCACTTTCATCAAGAAGCTTTTTAGTTCTTCTTGATTTTCTGCCATAAGGGTGGTGTCATCTGCATATCTGAGGTTATTAATATTTCTCCCGGCAATCTGATTCCAGCTTGTGCTTCCTCCAGCCCAGAGTTTCTTATGATGTACACTGCATATAAGTTAAATAAGCAGAGTGACAATATACAGCCTTGATGTATTCCTTTTCCTATTTGGAACCAGTGTATTGTTCCATGTCCAGTTCTAACTGTTGCTTCCTGACCTGCTTATAGATTTCTCAAGAGGCAGGTCAGGTGGTCTGATATTCCCATCTCTTTCAGAATTTTCCACAGTTTATTGTGATCCACACAGTCAAAGGCTTTGGCACAGTCAATAAAGCAGAAATAGATGTTTTTCTGAAACTCTCTTGCTTTTTCAGTGATACAATAGGTGTTGGCAATTTGATCTCTGCTTCCTCTGCCTTTTCTAAAACCAGCTTGAACATCTCGTTCATAGTTCATTTATTGCTGAAGCCTGACTTGGAATATTTTGAGCATTACTTAATAATACCTCGTGATTCAGTACAATTCCTATCATAACCAAAAAATCATTTTTGCAGAAACAGAAAAATGCATGCTAAAATTCATAAGGAATCTCAGGACTCCAAATTGTCAAAACAATCTAGAAGAGAAGATTTGGAGTCTCATACCTCCTGATTATAAAATATATTGTGCAAATCTATGGTAATGACAGCCCCAGTGTTGAAATGAAGATGAACAATGGACTAATGGAGTGAAAGAGATAGTTTAGAAACAAATCTTCCTATATGTATTTAGATAATTGTCAACAAGTGTCCCAAGCATTTTATAGGGAAAATAAATTATAATAAGTGTTAAAAAGGCAATCACCAAAAAACAGAAATGGTATGATTCCACTTACATGAGGCACTTAAAGCAGTCAAATTCACAGGCAGAAAATAGAATGGTGGTTTCCCTGCCTAGGGCTCAGTGAGCAAAAGTGAAGAATTTTGTTTAATGGCTGTGGAATTTCAGTTTGGAAAGTTGAAAAAGTTTTGGAGATGGATGGTGGTAATGTTTGCATAACAATGTGAATTAACTTAGTGCTACTTTGAAAAGGTCAAAATTGTGAATTTTGTTATGCCTCAGATCAGATCAGATCAGTCGCTCAGTCGTGTCCGACTCTTTGCGACCCCATGAACCGCAGCACGCCAGGCCTCCCTGTCCATCACCAGCTCCCGGAGGTCACCCAGACTCGCATCCATCGAGTCAGTGACGCCATCCAGCCATCTCATCCTCTGTCGTCCCCTTCTCCTCCTGCCCTCAACCCCTCCCAGCATCAGAGTCTTCCCAATGAGTCAACTCTTCGCATGAGGTGGCCAAAATACTGGAGTTTCAGCTTCAGCATCATTCCTTCCAAAGAAATTCCAGGATTGATCTCCTTCAGAATGGACTGGTTGGATCTCCTTGCAGTCCAAGGGACTCTCAAGAGTCTTCTCCAACACCACAGTTCAAAAGCATCAATTCTTCGGCGCTCAGCCTTCTTCACAGTCCAGCTCTCACATCCATACATGACCACAGGAAAGACCATAGCCTTGACTAGGCGAACCTTTGTTGGTAAAGTAATGTCTCTGCTTTTGAATATGCTATCTAGGTTGGTCATAACTTTCCTTCCAAGGAGCAAGCGTCTTTTAATTTCATGACTGCAGTCACCATCTGCAGTGATTTTGGAGCAATTTTTAAAGTAAATATAAGAACTAAGGTGACCTCATTAACTGGTTTATGATGTGAACATAAACTCTAGCACAATAGCCCAAAGTATATGCAAAGATCATTGGCTTCAAATGGACCAAGGCAACCTTTCCAATAGGTAAATACGTCAATCAATAGCAAAACTACTAAATTAAAATCTCTATTTTTAATATTTATTTTGCATTGGAATATAGTTGATTAACAATGTGTTAGTTCAGGTGTACAGCAAGGTGATTCAGGTACACATGTACATGTATCTATCCTTCTCCAAATTCTTTTCCCATTTATGTTACTACAGGATGTTGAACAGAGCTTCCTATACTATACAGTAGGTCCTTGTTGAATATCAATTTTAAATATAGTAGTCTGTATATCTGAGAAGGCAATGGCACCCCACTCCAGTACTCTTGCCTGGAAAATCCCATGGACGGAGGAGCCTGGTAGGCTGCAATCCATGGGGTTGCCAGAGTTGGACACGACTGAGCGACTTCACTTTCACTTTTCACTTTCATGCATTGGAGGAGGAAATGGCAACCCACTCCAGTGTTCTTGCCTGGAGAATCCCAGGGACGGGGGAGCCTGGTGGGCTGCTGTCTGTGGGGTCACACAGAGTTGGACACTACTGAAGTGACTTAGCAGTAGCAGTAGCAGTCTGTATATGCTAATTCCAAAGTTTTATCTAATCAATTCAACAAATATTGAGTACCTCCTGTGGGCTAGGCATTGTTTAAGTTCTCAGGATGAATCAATAAAGAAAGTAGACAAAAAAGAAGAAGAAGAAAGAAAGAAGGAACAAAAACACAAATTCTTTATTTTGGAGTTTCAAACTCAGATTTTAGAAGCAAGTTAGCAAACACTTTTGAAGGATTTTGTGCTCCTCTGGACTTCAGATTGTCTGGTTTTGCAGAGGAAAGATGAGATTTTACAGTAGGAAACTTCCTTGCCTACAAAGCAATGAGAATTTGCACTACAGATTAGACCAAAAGTCCACCTTGCAAACAGAGGTACTAAAGTTACTTATGAAACACTGAGTAGAATGGGTTTACCCTCAAAGTGACAGGGAATAATTTATGCTACATGGATCAGCGATATCTTAAATAGAAATTGCAATGACTCATAATAAAATAGGTTCGTGCAAACATTATTGTGGTTTCAGACTGTAACTGTTAAATCAACATATTAATAAGCAGGGTCAAACATCTTTATTAATCAAAATAGGAACCATTGCAATCAACATATTTTTGCCAATGAGAAATACATTTGTTTATTTCTGTATGTTAAAATCTGGGCTTGGGGAGTCCATAAACTCTTGGAAAGCATTTTCTGCCTCCTGCTGGTTGTGGAAATGTTTTCCCTGCAAAAGTCGTTGAAGGGATATGCTTGAAGAAGTGGTGATCAGTTGGCAAGAAGTCAGGCTGAACACGGCAGATGAGGTACAACTTAGACCAGTTCATTCAACTTTTGAAAAATTGTACGTGTGAGGTGCACTCAGTCATTATCCTGGAGAAGAACTGGGCCCCTTCTGCTGACCAATACCGGCCGCAGGCATTGCAGTTTTGGGGGCATCCCATTGATTTGCTGGGACTTCTCTAGTGACTCAGACAGTAAAGAATCTGCCTGCAATGCAGAAGACCCAGGTTCAATTCCTGGGTTGGGAAGATACCCTGGAGAAGGGAATAGCAACCCACTCCAGTATTCTTGCCTTGAGAATCCCATGGACAGGGGAGCCTGGCAGGCTACAGTCCTTGGGATCGCAAAGAGTCGGACAGAGCTGAGCGACTTTCATTTCACTTCATTGATTTGCTGAGCATACTTCTCAGATGTAATGATTTCACTGGGATTCAGAAAGCTGTAGTGGATCGGAGCAGGAGCAGACCAACAAATAGTGACTATGACTTTTTTTTTTCTTTTGGTGCAAGTTTGGCTTTGGGAAGTGCTTTGGAGCTTCTCTTTAGTCCAGCCACTGAGCTGGCTGTTTTCATTTGTCATATGCTGCTGCTGCTGCTAAGTCGCTTCAGTCGTGTCCGACTCTGTGCGACCCCATAGACGGAAGCTCACCAGGCTCCCCTGTCCCTGGGATTCTCCAGGCAAGAACACTGGAGTGGGTTGCCATTTCTTCTCCAATGCATGAAAGTGAAAAGTCAAAGTGAAGTCGTGTCCGACTCTTAGCGACCCCACGGACTGGAGCCTACTAGGCTCCTCCGTCCATGGGATTTTCCAGGCAAAAGTACTGGGGTGGGGTGCCATTGCCTTCCCCGTCATTTGTCATATAAAATTCACTTTTTGTCGCAGGTCACAATTTGATGGAGAAATGGTCCATTGTTGTTGTACAGAGTAAGAGAAGATGATACTTTGAAGCAACAATTTTTTTTTTTATTGGTCAGTTGATAAGGCACCTAAGTATTGAAGTTTTTCACCTTTCCAATTTGCTTTAAACTGAATGACAATAGAACTGTTGATTTTCTTTCTGTTGAAGTTCTTCCACAACTTCTTGTGTAATTATTAGAGGATCAGCTTTGATGATTGCTTTCAATTGATCTTTGTCAACTTCCAATGGCCAGCCACTAAGCTGCTTCTCTGCTGGGAGAGTTACTGTTGGGCTTGTAATCTGTGGGTTTTAATTATTTACTTATTTTTCCTCCCTATTATGTTGCCCTCTGTGCTTCCAAGGCTCGCCACAGACCGGGCAGTGAGAGTGTTTCCTGGTGTTTGGAAACTTCTCTCTTTTTAAGACTCCCTTCCTGGGACGAATATTATCTGCTTGATTTCTTTTTTTTTATTTTAATTTTTTTATTTTTTTATTATTTTTTTTTACTTTACAATATTGTATTTGTTTTGCCATACATCAACATGCATCCGCCACGAGTGTACATGTGTTCCACATTCTGAACCCCCCTCTCACCTCCCTCCCAATATCATCCCTCTGGGTGATGAAACTGGAGCCTATTATACAGAGTGAAGTAAGCCAGAAAGAAAAACACCAATACAGTATATTAATGCATATTTAGAAAGATGGTAACAACAACCCTGTATGAGAGACAGCAAAAGAGACACAGATGTGTCTGCTTGATTTCTGTACTTAAACTCTTCACACATAAATCCTTAAAGATGAGTAGTAGGCCAAGGAAACCAGAATTGAAAGAGACACATGTACCGCAATGTTCATGGCAGCACTGTTTACAATAGCCAAGACATGGAAGCAACCTAGATGTCCATCAACAGATGAGTGGATAAGAAAGCTGTGGTACAGATACACAATGGAGTACTACTCAGCCATTAAAAATAATACATTTGAATCAGTTCTAATGAGGTGGATAAAACTGGAGCTTATTATACAGAGTGAAGTAAGCCAGAAAGAAAAACACCAATACAGTATACTAACGCATATATATGGAATATAGAAAGATGGTAATGATAACCCTGTATGTGAGACAGCAAAAGAGACACAGATGTATAGAACAGGCTTTTGGACTCTGTGGGAGAGGGAGGAGGGGATGATTTGGGAGAATGGCATTGAAACATGTATAATATCATATAAGAAATGAATCGCCAGTCCAGGTTTGATGCAAGATACAGGATGCTTGGGGCTGGTGCACTGGGATGACCCAGAGGGATGGTATAGGGAGGGAGGTGGGAGGGGGGTTCAGGATGGGGAACATGTGTACACCCGTGGCGAATTCATGTTGATGTATGGCAAAACCAATACAGTGTTGTAAAGTAAAAATAAATTAATTAATTAAAATTAGAAAAATTGCAAAAAAAATTTCTATGCCTAGGAACTCATAATTGCACAATTCAAAAGCATATTTATTGGAAAATTATTTCTCATAGAGATGTTTAGGATCCAAATGAAGAGGAATGGACATGTCAATTTTAGTATAAATCTATACAGAGTATTGTGTAGCTTAAGAAAAGTTAAGAGATATTATGGATTGATAATAGAAATATTTTTCATATGTCAGATACCAAAATCAAGTATTACATATATAGAAAGAAGCAAATATACATTGGCTAATATATTGTGTTTCAAAGATTATTGGTGGTAGTGGTTTAGTCGCTAAGTCTTATCTGACTCTGTGCAACCCCATGAACTATAACCCACCAGGTTCCTCTCTCCATGTGATTTCCCAAGCAAGAATACTGGAGTGGGTTGCTATTTCCTTCTCCAGGAGATCTTCTTGAATCAGGGATCTAAACCAGGTCTCCTGTGTTGCAGGCAGGTTCTTTACTGACTGAGCCACCAATTAAGCCATTAATTAAGAAACAAATTTAGAGCTAAATTCTGAGCATGAGGACTAGAAAATACTGAGAGAAAAATAGGAAATTTATTTGACATTGCATCCCAGTTTACTTGGTTTTCCTTTATACTATTTATTAATATCTTTTTTCAATTTCAATTTTTCTTATAAAGTTAAAGCATTAAGTTAAACATTTTGTGAATAATGCAACTTAAATATAGTAAAGAAAGCAACTTACATAGAATTAAATATATAAAATTATATACATAAAAATGTTCTAATTAAATGACACAAATCTATATAAAAAGTATCCTGTCTCTGAAAGAGAGTAAAAAAGATAAATACATGAATTGATTAAATTTCAGGGTGACTATATAATAGTTAAAATTCTATAGAAAAAGTTTAAAAGTTAACTATATATAAACCTAAAAATCAGTAAAACTCATAATAATTTCTTAATTCGTTTTAAATTACTATTCTTGATGTTTAGTCATATCCAGCTCTTCATGAACCATGGACTGCAGTGCACCAAGCTTCCTTGTCCTTCACTGTCTCCCAGACTTTGCTCAAATTTATGGCCATTGAGTTGGTGATGCCATCCAGCCATCTCATCCTCTGTCATCCCCTTCTCCACCTGTACTCAATCTTTCCCAGCATCAGGGATTTTTCCAATGAGTCAACTCTTCCCATCAGGTGGCCAAAGTATTGGAGCTTCAGCTTTAGCATCAGTCATTCCAATGAATAATTAAGGTTGATTTCTCTTAGGATTGACTAGTATGACCTCCTCACATTTCAAAGGACTCTCAAGAGTCTTCTGCAGCACCACAGTTTAAAAGCATCAGTTCTTCGGTGTTCAGCCTTCTATATGGTCCACGTCTCACATCCATATATGACTATTGGAAAAACTATGCATTGACTTATGGACTTCTGTTGGCAAAGTGATGTCTCTATTTTTTAATATATATTACTAATTCCTGGATATATAGGCATTACTCTTTCTAGGTACAGTAATAAGCAAGAAATTAAAGACCTTATATCCTAGTAGGTAGGTAAACTGTTAATAATAGCATAGCTGTATTAATTGCAAACATTCATATAATTATCACAGAGTCTCTGAAGAAAGGGAAATCAGAATCAAATTTTAAAATGACTTTTGCATTCTAAGTAAATGAACTCCGATGTCAAATGACTCCCCTCATGTTGGGTGATGCACTTATTTATTATCAGATATGATGTTCCTTTTCCAGAGATTCTTCATAGCATTAGTCAACTCAGAATTTCTTAGACTGTAGATTAATGGATTCAGCGTGGGGGTTATGACTGTATAGAACACAGTCACAGATTTGTCAATGGGGAAGGTCTTAGCAGGTCTTGCCTTTATGAAAATACAGGGAACAAAGAAGCAGACAACCACAGTGATGTGGGAACCACAGGTCTGGAGGGCTTTCCGCCGCCCTTCCTGACTCAGGTTCTTCAGAGAGTGCAGGATGACTCCATAGGAGACAAGCAAGAGCAGAAACACTATAGTGCAGATCAGTCCTCCACTGGGTGCAACTAAGAGATCAGTAACATAGGTGTCAGTACAGGCAAGTTTCAATAAAGGGTACATGTCACACGTATAGTGATCAATGACATTTGGGCCACAGAATAGGAGTCCATAAATAGTGCTAAATTGAATTATTGAGTGCAGAAAACCTCCAAACCAGGACATCACCAGCAGCACAACACACACCCTCTGCCTCATGATCACCAAGTAATGCAAGGGCACACAGATGGTCACAGGCCACCACCAGCAGAAGGAAGACCCCTGATCCAGCAAAAAGGTGTTCTTCAAACAACCGGGTCATGCAAGATTCAAAGGATATTTTTTTTCCCCAAAGAATAAGTCTGAAATCAATCTGGCAGTAATAGAAGAAGAATAAGTGACATCCATAAATGATAAGCTAGCAAGAAAAAAGTACATCGGCGAGTTCAGGGTCTTATTGAGAGTTACAGTAATGATAATGAGATAGTTGCCCAGTACAGTCAAAATGTAAAAGACCAGGAACATAACAAAAAGGACTCTTTGCTCCTTTGGATTCTTTGTGAGGCCCAAGAGGACAAAGTAAGATATATTGCTCCTTGGTTCCATCTAGTTCTTACAAGAGCTGAGTTTGTGTGTTAGAAGCAGTTTGCCTATAAAACAAGGTGGGGGGGGGGGGGTGGGGAGAATTAAATATTTATTTTTTTAATTTATCCATTCAAGAGAAGAATGTGAATGGTGTACATTTTGGGTCCAATATGTCAAGGACATTCTAATTACCAGTTTGACAAAGCCATGGAAACTTACCCTCAGTGATGTGACACGTAATAAGGAATCAGGCAATTCCAGCCATCGCATTAATATTCACACAGTGCTAAGAGTCACAGCATAGGCGCATATCAAACTAGAATCAGAGACTTCCCAATGGAGTCAATGCTTCAGCTGAGTTTTGTTTTTTTTTGTTTTTGTTTTTTTTTAATGAGAGAATTTAAAAACATGGGAAGAGAATTCCATGAAAAGGAGCACCATTTATAAAGTCACAAATGTGTAACACCTCTTAAGGTAATTTGCATAATCAATGTGAGTAGACAAAACTATGAATAGAAGATCCTTGTCTTCAATTGTCTCAGACCTCACTGATATGTCTTAGGTCTTCAGGTGGATATTTCCCTTTTCCTGACCAATAAATGCTGCAGCAGTCTAATTTTGTGTCTCCAGCCTTCTCTCTCCCTCAGTTTTCAAATTTGTATATGCAATATCTCTAGTTTTTGACATCCAGTTGGCTGGCAATTTAGTATTTATAAATCTAGCTTTTAAATTTACCATGAAAAACATGAGCAGTTCCTATACAAAATTGAAAGAGGCGCTCCCTATTTACCTCATTAATTGCTATCATTGTCCATGCTATTGTCCTGACAAAAAAAATTGCAGTCCTCTGCACTTGATACTCTCATAAAACTTTATTAAATCCTGTTGTCTCTACTTTCAAAATATATCACTAATTTTTCATTCCCTTCTTAATTTCTTCCTGGTCTGCTGCAGTACCCTCCTACCAAGTTTTTTTGTGTTTATTCTCCAAAAATTGGTTCTCCTAAAGCAGCTCAAATTGTCTTTTTCAGTTTTATTCTGATGATATCACTCTATTGCTCAAAACTGCTACAGTATATTCCAATTATGCACTCATAGTCTAATGTATCATATTTAATATTTACAATAACAAGAAATGCAATTGCTATTTTATAATTTAAGAATCTAATACTCAGAACACATCATTTATTATCCCAAAATCACACATTTCTAAGTGATATATCTAGAACTGAATGTACATTTGACTTCAAAGTCAAATGTTTCTTACAGAAAGTCATACAACTGTGAGCCTGGTTCTCATTATTTTTTGTTAGTCTTACCTTGTGGAGGTTTGATCAGAATCTAAGGGTGATTTCAAGTTATTCATAAACACTTGATAAAAGATGTCCTTTTCATTATAGGAGACTGATTTGCAAAAGTACGAAGTCAAGAAACACCTGGAGTAACAGGCAAATTTGGCCTTGGAATATGGAATGAAGCAGGATAAAGACTAATAGAGTTTTGCCAAGAAAATGCACTGGTAATAACAAACACCCTCTTCCAACAACACAAGAGAAGACTCTATACATGGACATCACCAGATGGTCAACACCGAAATCAGATTGATTATTTTCTTTGCAGCCAAAGAGGGAGAAGCTCTATACAATCAGCAAAAACAAGACCAGGAGCTGACTGTGGCTCAGACCATGAACTCCTTATTGCCAAATTCAGACTGAAATTGAAGAAAGTAGGGAAAACCACTAGACCATTCAGGTATGACCTAAATCAAATCCCTTATGATTATACAGTGGAAGTGAGAAATAGATTTAAGGGCCTAGATCTGATAGAGTGCCTGATGAACTATGGAATGAGGTTCGTGACATTGTACAGGAGACAGGGAACAAGACCATCCCCATGCAAAAGAAATGCAAAAAAGCAAAACGGCTGTCTGGGGAGGCCTTACAAATATCTGTGAAAAGAAGAGAAGCAAAAAGCAAAGGAGAAAAGGAAAGATAAACATCTGAATGCAGAGTTCCAAAGAACAGCAAGAAGAGATAAGAAAACCTTCTTCAGCAACCAATGCAAAGAAATAGAGGAAAACAACAGAATGGGAAAGACTAGGGATCTCTTCAAGAAAATCAGAGATACCAAAGGAACATTTCATGCAAAGATGGGCTTGATAAAGGACAGAAATGGTATGAACCTAACAGAAGCAGAAGATATTAAGAAGAGATGGCAAGACTACACAGAAGAACTGTACAAAAAAGATCTTCACGACCCAGATAATCACGATGGTGGGATCACTGACCTAGAGCCAGTCATCCTGGAATGTGAAGTCAAGTGGGCCTTAGAAAGCATCACTACTAACAAAGCTAGTGGAGGGGATGGAATTCCAGTTGAGCTATTCCAAATCCTGAAAGATGATGCTGTGAAAGTGCTGAACTCAATATGCCAGCAAATTTGGAAAACTCAGCAGTGGCCACAGGACTGGAAAAGGGCAGTTTTCGTCCCAATCCCAAAGAAAGGCAATGCCAAAGAATGCTCAAACTACCGCACAATTGCACTCATCTCACATGCTAGTAAAGTAATGCTCAATTCTCCAAGCCAGGCTTCAGCAATATGTGAGCCGTGAACTTGCTGATGTTCAAGCTGGTTTTAGAAAAGGCACAGGACCATAGATCAAATTGCCAACATTCACTGGATCATGGAAAAAGCAAGAGAGTTCTAGATAACCATCTATTTCTGCTTTATTGACTATGCCAAAGCCTTTGACTGTGTGGATCACAATAAACTGTGGAAAATTCTGAAAGAGATGGGAATACCAGACCACCTGATCTGCCTCTTGAGACATTTGTATGCAGGTCAGGAAGCAACAGTTAGAACTGGACATGGAACAACAGACTGGTTCCAAATAGGAAAAGGAGTTTGTCAAGGCTGTATATCGTCAGCCTGTTTATCTAACTTCTATGCAGAGTACATCATGAGAAATGCTGGACTGGAAGAAACACAAGCTGGAATCAAGATTGCCGGGAGAAATATCAATCGCCTCAGATATGCAGATGACACCATCCTTATGGCAGAAAGTGAAGAGGAACTAAAAAGCCTCTTGATGAACATGAAAGAGGAGAGTGAAAAGGTTGGCTTAAAGCTCAACATTCAGAAAACGAAGATCATGGCATCCGGTCCCATCACTTCATGGGAAATAGATGGGGAAACAGGGGAAACAGTGTCAGATTTTTATTTTTCTGGGCTCCAAAATCACTGCAGATGGTGACTGCAGCCACGAAATTAAAAGACACTTACTCCTTGGAAGGAAAGTTATGACCAACCTAGATAGCATATTCAAAAGCAGAGACATCAGTTTGCCAACAAAGGTCCATCTAGTCAAGGCTATGATTTTTCCTGTGGTCATGTATGGATGTGAGAGCTGGACTGTGAAGAAGGCTGAGCACTGAAGAATTGATGCTTTTGAACTGTGGTGTTGGAGAAGACTCTTGAGAGTCCCTTGGACTGCAAGGAGATCCAACCAGTCCATTCTGAAGGATATCAGCCCTAGGATTTCTTTGGAAGGAATGATGCTAAAGCTGAAACTCCAGTACTTTGGCCACCTCATGCGAAGAGTTGACTCATTGGAGAAGACTCTGATGCTGGGCGGGATTGGGGGCAAGAGGAGAAGGGGACGACAGAGGATGAGATGGCTGAATGGCATCAGTGACTCGATGGATGTGAGTCTGAGTGAACTCCGGAAGTTGGTGATGGACAGGGAGGCCTGGCGTGCTGCGATTCATGGGGTTGCAAGGAGTCAGACACGACTGAGTGACTGATCTGATCTGATAAACACTTGAAATTGTTTTTAACCCAGTTTGATAACAGAGGCCAAATGCTGCCTTATTACTTGAGTTTATTTCATTTGGCAGTCTGTCCTTTTTCTCCACTGAGTCTTCTGATTATTCAGAAGTTCATTTTTATATAAAATATAGATTATTTGAAAGGAGTTCCATAGCACACAGAAAAAAATAGTTTGTCACATCAAGAAATGTATCAAAATGACCAGCAAATCCTCCATATTCTTAGAAAACATAGATATCAACTAGCCATTTCCTACGGAAGTTTTTCACAATTTATTTCCTACTAACATCAAAATGAAAAATAGCATTTGAATGTTTAGGTCTTCTCACACTCACATTAATGACAGACTAGTTGAATTCAGATTTCGAAAGACTGCTGCAATTTTTTTGTCATGCTTTAAGTGTAAGAAATGACCTCCTGAAAAATGTATGACAGTCACTAAGTGGACAGCATCTTCTCCCTGTTGAGGGTGAGATTATGTAATATTTCATCCCTTCCAGCTGAATTTATCACGGAGTCTTGGAATTGGAATGTGTCCAAGACTGATTCTTGCTTTAATTAATACACTGGAATTTTCCACAAAGTTGTTAAAGAACATCTATAGGTAAAGAGATTATTAGACCAAATTTCATATTAAATATCATAATGGTGCAACATGGAAAAATAGCTTTAGAATCATTATGAGACTACTGCCAGTCAAGAATAAAATCAACCCAATCATTTTGTCCCAGTGAACTTCTTTGTAATGTATTTCATGCACCTGGCAGAGGAAGATTTTCCATTCTTCTATTTACTACTAAATATTCTCAGCTTGGAAATAAGTAGTTCATGATCTGAGCCACAGTAAGCTCCCAGTCTTGCTTTTGCTGATTGTATAGAACAAAAAAAAAAAAAAAAACTTAAATTTTCAGTTTAAATTAAATTTTAATTTTAAAAATTCTTAAATAGAAGAAGGTAGGGAAACCACAGGATCATTCAGTTATGACCTAAATCAAATCCCTTATGATTATACAGTGGACATGACAAATAGATTCAAAGGATTAGATCTGATAGAGTGCCTGAAGAATTATGGACAGAGGTTCATGACACTGTACAAGAGGCAGTTATCAAGACCATCCCCAAGAAAAAGAAATGCAAAAAAAAAAAAAAAAGGCAAAATGGTTGTCTAAGGAGGACTTACAAATAACTGAGTAAAGAAGAGCAGCTAAAAGCAAAGGAGAAAAGGAAAGATATACCTATTTGAATGCAGAGTTCCAAAGGAGAGCAAGGAGAGATAAGAAAGCCTTCTTCAGTGATCAATGCAAAGAAATAGAGGGAAGCAATAGAATGGGAAAGACTAGAGATCTCTTCAAGAAAATTAGAGATACCAAGGGAGTATTTCATGCAAAGATGGGCACGATAAAGGATGGAAACGGTATGGACCTAAGAGAGTCAGAAGATACTAAGAAGAGGTGGCAAAATTACACAGAAGAATTATACTAAAACGATCTTCATGACCCAGATAATCACGATGGTTTTGTAATCACTCATCTAGAGCCAGACATCCTGGAATGAGAAGTCAAGTGGGCCTTAGAAAACATCACTACGAACAAAGCTAGTGGAGGTGATGGAATTCCAGCTAAGCTATTTCAAACCCAAAAAGCTGATTCTGTTAAAGTGCGGCACTCATATGCCAGCTATTTGGACAACTCAGCAGTGGCCACAGGACTGGAAAAGGTCAGTTTTCATTCCAGTGCCAAAGAATATTCAAACTACCGCCCAATCCACTCATCTCACATGCTAGCAAAGTCATGCTCAAAATTCTCCAGGCCAGGCTTCAACAGTATGTGAACTGAGAACTTCTAGATGTTCAAAATGGATTTAGGAAAGGCAGAGGAACAAGAGATCAAATTGCCAACATGCGTTGAATCACAGAAAAAGCAAGAGAGTTCCAGAAAAAACATCTGCTTCTGCTATATTGCACATGCCAAAGCCTTTGACTGTGTGGATCACAACAATCTGTGGGAAATTCCTAACAAATGGGAATGCCAGACCATCTTACGAGTCTCCTTAGAAATCTGTATGCAGGTCAAGAAGCAACAGCTGGAACCGGACATGGAACAACAAACTGGGTCAAACTGCAAAAGGAGTGAGTCAAGGCTGTATATTGTCACTCTGTTTACTTAACTTAAATGCAGAGTACACCGTGCGAAATGCTGGGCTGGATGAAGCACGAGCTGGAATCAAGATTGCTGGGACAAATATCAATAACCTCAGATATGTAGATGACACCACCCTTATGGCAGAAAGCAAAGAATTAAAGAGCCTCTTGATGACAGTGAAAGAGAAAAGGGAGAAAGCTGTCTATAGCTCAACATTCAGAAAACAAAGGTCATGGCATTCGGTCACATCACTCATGGCAAATATATTGGGAAATAATGGAAACAATGACAGACATTATTTTCTTGGGCTCTAAAATCACTGCAGATGGTGACTGCAACCATGAAATCAAAAGACACTTGCTCCTTGGAAGAAAAACTATGACCAACCTAGACAGCATACTAAAAAGCAGAGACATTACTTTGCAGACAAATGTCCATCTAGTCAAAACCTATTCATGTTGATGTATGGCAAAACCAATATTGTAAAGTAATTAGCCTCTAATTAAAATAAATAAATTTACATTTTTAAAAAAGCTATGGTTTTTCCAGTAGTCATGTATGGATGTGAGAGTTGGACTATAAAGAAAGCTGAGCACAGAAGCACTGATGCCTTTGAAATATGATGTCGGAGAAAACTCTTGAGAGTTCCTTGCACTGCACGGAGATCCAGTCCATTCTAAAGGAAATCAGTCCTGAATACTAATTGGAAGGACTGAGACTGAAGCTCCAATACTTTGACCACTTGATGTGAAGAACTGACTCATTTGAAATGATCCCGATGCTGGGAAATATTGAAGGCGGGAGGAGAAGGGGACAGAGGATGAGATGGTTGAATGGCATCACTGACTTGATGGACACGAATTTGAGTGAGCTTCGGGATATGTTGTGGACAAGGAAAGCTGGATTGCTACAGTCCATGGGGTGGCAATGAGTTGGACATGACTGAATGACTGAACTGAACTGAACTGAACTTATTCTCAGCTTAAAATTTTGTTAGAGATATAAAATTATATCAGAAAACACAACTAAATGTGTTAGCATTTTAGAGATAACAGCTAATTGTTTATCCATTTATTAATTTTTAAAAGGTTAGGACACCTGTGTTATGCCAGCAATTGTACATTGAGTGAGGCCCCAGCAATTTCTAAAATCAGTTGGAAAATCATGCAAAATTTTTTCTCCTGCATCAGTGTTATTTATTTATGATTCAGACAATAAAGAAAGAAACAGTTTAATAAAGTGGTTTTATTCTTTTTACTACTTATAAGTTAAGAAATAGGGTAGTGTGACAGAAAATAACGGAAAATTCTACTATGGATAACGTAACCAGAGATGATTTTTCTTAAAAGGATATGTTTAAGATGAGATTGAAAGGATAGAAAATGAATACCATCAGAAGCACTGTTACAGAAATGATACCAATGAACAAAGCAGAAGAGATTCAGAGACCCAGAGAACAAATTTACGATTGTCAGCGGAGAATAATGTGGGAGAGATAGTTAGGAAGACTGAGATCTACGTGTTCAAACCACTTCATTTAAAGTGGATAACCAACAAGGTCCCACTGTACAGTACGGGAAGCTCTGTTCAGTGTTACGTGGCACCCGAATGGGAAAGGACTTTGGGGAGAATGGATACGTGTTTCCGTGACCGGGTCCCTTCGCTGTCCTCCTGAAACTATCACAGCATTGTCCATGGCTGTGTCTTCCTTTTCAGTCACTTCTGTCACGTCCAGTTTCTTAAGAACCATGGACTACAGCCCACCAGGCTCCTCTGTCCACGGCATTATCCAGGCAAGAATACTGGAGTGGGTTGCCATGTCATCAAGGAATCTTCCTAACCCAGGCATTGAACCCTTGTCTTCTGAGTCTTCTGCATTACAGGTGGATTCTTTACCACTGAGCCACTGGTGGCACTCATTAATTGGCTACACAACAATATAAAATAAAAAGTTTTTAAATAAAGAAGCACTATTACAGAAAGTAAAACTACATTTAAAAAGTGAGATAATTAATAAAATTATCTTACTCTCAGAGTTGACAGGAGCTATACTTAGAAAACTCTAAAATTTTCCCAAGAATTTTTATGGCAATACTCTGTTAAAAAGGGCTTGTGAGAGTGTGCCCTCTTCATCCATATTTTAATGGGGAAGTTTTCAATCTTTCAAAGTTGAGGGTGATGTTAGCTGTGATCTGTAAACATATGAACTTTATTATGTCAAGGTACACTCCTTCTATTTCCAATTGGTTCAGATTTTATGTGAAATGGTGTTGAATATCTATACCATCATGAACAATCCAGTACAAATGAGAAATTACCCAAATTAAAAAAATAAATTAATTGCACCATACAAGCACATTCATAAAGAAGAAATAAAATAGTTTAAAAAAAATATAACCAAAGAGACAAAAATGTTGTAAACTGAAAACTGCAAAATGTTACTCAGAGAACACACACCCATATATGGAAAGAATTTATGAATCCATTTATGATTTGGGTTATTTAATAGCATTAAGATGTAATATGACTGTAAGCGACCTACAGATTCAGTGCAATCCTTATCAAAACCCCAAAAATGTTTTTGGCAGAAATAGAAAAATTCATGCCAAGACTCATATGGAATCTCAAGGACTCCAAATTTTTCCAAGACAATCTTGAAAAGGAAGAGAAAGTGGTCAGTCTAATATTTCCTGACTCTACAACATTACACAAAACAGTGGTATTCACAGCACCAGTTTTGGAGTAAAGAGACAACAAACCAATGGAATTAAGAGAGTCCAGAAATAAACCTTTTATATGTGCTTAGATAATTTTCAACAAGGGTGCCAACAGCATTTAATGGAGAAAGGATATTACACTGACTGGAAAAAGGCAATCAAAAAAAAAAAAAAAAAAAAAATGATTCCACTTTACATGAGGCACTTAAAGCAGTCAAGTTCACAGAAAGTGGAATGGTGATTGCCTGGGGCTCACTGGGTGGAAATGGGAAATTTTGCTTAACAGCTGTGGAATTTCAGTTTGGGAAGCTGGAAATGTTCTGCTAGTGATAGACAGTGATATTGTTTGCATAACAGGGTGAATTAATGCCACTTTAATATGGTTACAATTTAAAATTTTGTTATGTATATTTGACCACAATTTTTAAAATAAGTTTAAGAACTAAGGTAATAGGAGCTTTCCCGGTGGCTCAGTGGTAAAGAATCTGCCTGCAATGCAGGAGACTCAGGAAACACGGGTTCAGTTTCTGGGTTGGGAAGATCCTCTGGAGGAGGGCATGGCAACCCATTCCAGTATTCTTGCCTGGAGAAACCCATGGACAGAAGAGTCTGATGGGCAACTGCCCACAGGGCCGCAAAGAGTCAGACTAGACTGAGGAGACTTGGCATGAACAGACACCACTTTTGAGGAGCCTGGAGCAAAAAACAGAGAGTCTGTAGAAAAGTAGGGTACTGTGCATGCCCCCTGCACACGATACCACCTAAGGAGTTATTTGTCCTTCCTATCCCCTGCTGCAGCAGGGACCCCAACAAAGCCTGGCCTGAATTTCTTGTCTGGTCTCCAATCAATTTCTATTGATTAAGGAGGTCAAGAACTCTGGGTAGTAACAAGGACACCAGCCCAGAACCCTCTGGGACCTTTAACCACTCAGACAACACAAGTTCTGGGGCCCCTGGGCCCACAGCCAGGGACCCTGGGACTTGGCTCCACCACCAGTGGGCTAGCCCTAGCCCCAGGTCCTGGTCTCACCCACCAGTGGGCAAGCATCAGCCCAGGACCCACTGGGCCAGAGCCCCACCCACCAGACCATGGCCCTGATGCCAGCCCAGTCAACCCCAGCCCGCGCACCAGCAGGCCAGCACCACCCGGGACACCCCGGCCTGACCATTCTACCAACCAGCAAGATGACACCAGCTCCAGGACACTTTGCTTGGTGACCAGCCAGAAAGATATCAATTATGTGTTCAATAGTAAAAAGTGTCATTTCTTTATTAGACAATTATTTCATAAAAGTCAGCATGGAAAGGATCAACAATTAAATGAATAGATAAAAGAATAACAGACAATTCTAGGGGGAAAAAAATACAAATTATATCAAACAAGTGAAAAGATGTCCAAACCCAATTATATCAAAAGGATTTGTGGTAAATTATAAAGCAAAATTTCAAATAAATTTAATCTGATTATCACATGCCATCAGTATTTATTAGGACTGATTTTGAGAATGTGGACAAAAATATTCTCACAGACTGTGGACAGGAGTGTAGCTGTTTGTACAACTTCAAAGATGGCAAGAGCTATGACCGTCAATATTTTAAATAAAACAAATGTATTACCTGAGCATTGATTCAGACACATCACATATATCAACAACTTCACTTCCAGGAGCTCATACTTGCACACTTTCAAAAATATATTTTTATTGCAAAATTACTTTTCATAGAAAAAGTTTAGGAACAACATGAAAAAGAATGGAAACAATTTCGGTGTGTCTCTATAAAGTATGATGGAGTGTGGGAAAAATTAAGGGTTAGATCTAAATGAACTACTGGGAAAATACTTGGCAGATGTTACTAAAAGCGCAAAGTTTACCTACACAGAAAAATACATGTATCTAAATACAATTACTTTTACATAGATTATTACCAGATGGATCTTAAGAAATAGAGTGCCCCTGCAGAAGTGGACTAGAAAATATATTGAGAGATAAATAGGAAACGTATTCTATACTTTCTCCCATTTTGTATGATTTGCATTTTTACTATTTACTATTATCTATTTCACTTCAATTGTTTAAAAAAATTAGGGTTACATGAAAAGTTTTGTGTATAATGCAACTGAAATTTTATAAAGAATACAGAGTATATAGCATTAACTACTTTAAATAGCATAATAAAATGAATAACTTAAAAGAATCTAAAAATAAATACTGTCTGGAAAAAATTAAAAAAGAAAAAAATGCATAAATTGGTTAAAAATCAGTATAACTACATAAAATTTCCTCACTAATCTGTTACATGATATTGGCTCCTTCAATATAAGCCTTACATCTTTCTAGGTATAGTGATAACAAAATATTACAGACCTTACATTCTACCATGGAGAGGAACTATTCATGTTATTAACAGCACAGTTGTATGGTTATAGTATAACTTTTTGTATTATAATTATAAATTCTTTGAAGAAAAAAAAATCAGCATCAGATTTGAGAAAGCTACTGAATTCCGAGGAAGTGGTCTCTGATGTCAAATGACCCCCTTCATGGTGGATGATGCACTTTTTACCATAAAATGCCATGTTTCTTCTCCAAAGCTTATTCATGGCGTTTGTCATCTCTGAGTTTCTCAGAGTGTAGATTAATGGATTCAGCATGGGGGTTATGACTGTGTAAAACACGCTCAATGATTTGTCAAAGGGGAAGGTCTTAGCAGGTCGCACATACGTGAAAATGCAGGGAACAAAGAAGCAGACAACCACAGTGATGTGGGAACCACAGGTCTGGAGGGCTTTCCGCCTGCCTTTCTGACTCAGGTTCTTCAGAGACTTTAGGATGACTCCATAGGAGACGAGCAAGAGCAGAAACACTGTAGTGCAGATCAGTCCCCCATTGGCCAGCACTAAGACGCCAGTGACATATGTGTCAGTACAGACGAGCTTCAGTAGAGGGTACATGTCACAGAAAAAATGATCAATGACATTGGGGCCACAGAATGGGAGCCCAAAAATAGTGCTAAGTTGAATAATTGAGTGCAGAAAACCTCCAACCCAGGACACCACCAGCAGCACAACACACACCCATTGCCTCATGATCACCAAGTAATGCAAGGGTTTGCAGATGGCCACATAGCGGTCATAGGCCATCACCAGCAGAAGGAAGACCTCTGATCCACCAAAAAAATGCTCTGTAAAGAGCTGGGTCATACAGGATCGGAAGGATATGGTATTTTTCCCCACGAACAAGCTTGAAATCAGTTTGGGAGAAGTAGATGAGGAATAAATGACATCCATAAATGATAAGCTAGCAAGAAAAAAATACATCGGTGAATTCAAGGTCTTACTAAGTGTTACAGTCATCACAATAAGCATGTTGCCCAACATGGTCAAAATGTAGAAGAACAAGAACAGAACAAAAAGGACTTTCTGCTCCTTTGGATTCTGTGTGAGGCCCAGGAGGACAAAGTGAATCACATTGCTTCTTGGTTCCATCTATTCTTTATAGGTGCTGATTTCAGATATGAGGAACAGTTTACCTATAAATCAAATCAAAAAATTAAAAACACCTTTACATGGATTAGAATCTTAATGTACTTTCCTCACTCAATGTGTTAAACCTGACATTAGGATCATAAAGTCAAACAAGAATGTTTCCCTACTCTCAGTGATTAGATGTATAATGAGGAGTCAGACCACACCAACTAATTTATAAGTGTCACTACAAATATATTCATGGATAAGGGTTCACATTTCCAGAATAAATATAATCAACTCTGGATCTGGGAAGGTTTCTCAAAGAAAACAATACTTCAGCTGAGCTTTATAGGAAAAGTGAGATAATAAGAGTGGATAAATAGGGAATTCCATGAAAAGATGAACCAGGTATAAAATCACAAAAGTGAAATATGTAAGTAAAGAATCACTTCAGGTAACTACACATTCAAAGGGAAAATTTAGGAATAAATATGTGTATGCAGCTATCTAATTGACATATCCAAACAGATATCAATTTAATATTTATTAAAATAAATTTTAATCATATTTATTAAATTTATTAAACACATTTTCAATATTCCACAATTAACCTATTCTTTCCTAAATGTTCTCCATCTCATTATGTGGTAAAGAATAGTTTAATAAAAGGAAGTATTAACATTGTAAGAATATTTATCATTTTTATGCCAGACTATATGTTAGATGTTATCTCCTTGCTTGGACTTCTCAGATGGCTCAGTGGTAAAGAATCTCCCTCCAAGCAGGAGACAAGGGTTCAACTCCTGGGTTGGGAAGATCCCTTGGAGAAGGAAAGGGAAACCCACCCCAATATTCTTGCCTGGGAAATCCAACTGACAGAGGAGCCTGGTGGCCTACAGTCCGTGGGGTGGCAAAGATTTGGATATGACTTAAATGGCACCCCACTCCAGTACTCTTGCCTGGAAAATCCCATGGATGGAGGAGCCTGGTAGGCTGCAGTCCATGGGGTCACTAAGAGTCAGACATGACTGAGCGACTTCACTTTCGATTTTCATTTTCATGCATTGGAGAAGGAAATGGCAACCCGCTCCAGTGTTCTTGCCTGGAGAATCCCAGGGATGGGGGAGCCTGGTGGGCTGCCATCTATGGGGCTGCACAGAGTCGGACACGACTGAAGCGACTTGGCAGTAGCAGTAGCAGTAGGAATAAACAAATCTCCATGCTTACACTGAAGATTCATATCTCCATATGCATAAGTGCATGTACTCTGTGCACTTATGAAATCACTGCTGCCTCTGCTGCTGCTAAGTCACTTCAGTCAAAGATGGCTCCTGACTTCATTTAATTTTTCAACCTTTTCATGACAAATAGCATATAAGTCTTAACCAGCCACGTTCTAATCTTGTTCTACTTGACATTCAGTGATACTGAACATCCCTTGAGGAGGTTTCCATTTAGGAGACTGACTATTATATTTGATCATAAATGTCTCTTTCTACTCCAGAGACCAGTTTATATGACATGAGAGCCAAAAGCCTTATGAAACTGGGTTTTAGATAAACTTCATCATTAAAATGTGTAAATCAAATGTCTGTACAATTCTTCTTTTAGAAAATATATATCATTTTTATCATGAAAGATATTTCAAAGCCTGTAATATATACTTTTATAAATCTAGGTGTAACACTTTAAATAAGTGGGTAACCACTCTGAGTCATAATTTTCATATTTGTAAATGAGATTTTGATAGATACTTAACTGAGTTTTTGTGAGTATTTAGTGGGCTACATATATGTATGTAACAGAGTTCTTGAACCAACATGGATAATCAATCTTCACTTTTTTTTTCAAAATATCAGAAATTCAATTTAAGCATATCAGCAAGCTTATACCCCTTTGAAATGTAAAACATGGTGAGAAAATAATCATTTTTACTCAACTGTTTTCATTAATATAAACCAAAATATCTTAATGAAAAGAAATACCAAGACTAGAACATCTGTAATTTCACTTATTATGCAAAATTATATTCAAATGTTACATCCATATATATTTACAAAATCAGATACGCACATGCATATATATAAACATGCACTCAGTCACTTTAGTCATGTCCAACTCTTTGTGATCCTATGGACTGTAGCCTGCCAGGCTCCTTTGTCCATAGGATTTTCCAGGCAAGAGTACTGGAGTGGGTTGCCGTACCCTCCTTCAGGGGATCTTCCTGATCTAGGGATCTAATCTATGTCTCCTGTTTCTCCTTCATTGCAGGCGGATTCTTTACCACTGAGCCACTGGGGAAGCCTGGTATACTCATGTAAGTATATATACTTATATTTATATAATATATAATTATATTTCATTTTGTCTATGGCCAGCAGTTTTTTTCTTAATTTTCAGCTCTTAGAAACTCAAGCGATGTGATTTCCTATGTACTGTAATGTAATGTAAAGTATCACATTTTATGTTCACAACGCCAAAAAAAAATCTCCAATTTAGAGTTTTAAAAAAATTGAGGCTCAGAATTTTAAATTAACTTTCCCAAAGTTACCTGCTTTTAAATGACAGGCCTGGAATTGGAATCTAACTTTGATTTATTTCATTTTCTCTATGGTCAGCTGTTTGTTTGTTTGTTTTTAATTTTATTATTTTTTTTAATTTCAGTTCTTAGAAACTCAAGCAATATGATTTCCTGTGTACTGTAATACAGAAATTTATACAAATGCAAAGCCTGGTTTCCACTATTACCTTAAGTCTTACCTTTTGGAAACTTGCTCACAATTTGAAGGAGGATTTTTATCTCACTCATGAAGACCTAGAAGTCTCTGGGCCATCTGCTTTACTCATCGAGGGCAAAAAGCTGCATTGTTCTTTGAAGGCATATTTGATTTCATATGCCTTTGTGTGTTCATTTTCTCCATGGTCTTCCAAGTATCTCAGAAAATTATTACCTACATTGTAGCTTCATTTCAGAGGAATCATGATACAAGAAAAACTAAAAATTTCCCACTAGAAAAGTTTCTCAGAAACTAAAAAAAAAAAAAACTCCTATGTCATCCTGCGTCTACATATGAAGAAAACAGTAGCTATTCTACCAGGGAATTTTATCTTATTCATTCTGTTCCAGTAATATCAATAAAGAATACCATTCTGATGTTTAACCAGTCTCGTTCTATTGTATTGGGATGGCCAAATGATTCTACTTTAGATTTGGAGATGGCATTCTTGTGTCTTTTTTATATCATGGTTGAAGCCTACTAAAGCATCTCCTGCATTCATTACATTAGCTCTTAAGAGGACAAAATCGTCTACTTAGACAAGAAAATGTCATGATGGTGCTGTGCCTTCTCATGATGTTAATCATGGAATTCTGCAATTGGAATGTATCCAAATCTGACTGCTGTTTAATTAAATTCAATGGGATTTTCCACCAAATCTTAAAAGAACATCTACATATTAAAAACAAACAAAACCCTGTTAAACCAATCGCATCACATAACTAGGGTAAGGAATATGTAACCAGAGAAAAACAAACAAGCAAACAAACAGCCTCAGAACCATTACAGAAACATTGAAGCTGAAAATGAAATATCGGCCCTGTCATTTTGTTCCAGTGAAAGTGAGTTTGACACTTTCTCTACTTTGCCATCCCCCCAACCAGCAAGACTTTTTGTTTTCCTTTACCTAATTAACTTTTTTCTGTAAAAGTGTGACTTTGAACACATGAAATTCTTATCTACAATGTAGTTGCAATAGCTATCCAATCATTCATTATTTTTTAAAAATTGAATATCTATTTTTTCCAGGTTTTATTCTATGAGCTATGGATATAATTGTTAATAAAACCAAAAAAATCAGGATAAACTCAGCTTGCATTCACATAAAACTCTAATAATAATAAAGTCACACAATAAAAAATGGAACAACTTAGGAAGGTAAATAGAGATTGAGACTCCTAACTATAAAAAATCGACTATTAGAAATGGACAGATCCTGTAGGCATAAAACCAGTAAGGGCATAGCTAAACTCAACAGCTTCAATCGACTGGATATACTTGACATCTATAGACTACTTCATCCAACATTCTTCCAAGCAAGAGCTAATCCTTTCAAAAATTATTTAAGATTTAATCACATTATCATGTACCTTTTCTACTTAAACTCCCTATGGAGATTCCATCATCAGCTAGGAATCCTGACTAATATACTAAACTGATCTAAACTTCTCCATTTCAATTTATCAACAAGAAGAAAAGTCACCATCATCAATGTCAGAAGCAACCAGTTAACAAGTGTCCCTTTTAAAAATGCATTTACTCTTTATTGATTTGTCTGGGCTGTGCCGGGTGTTGCTTGCAGGCTTTCTCTGGCTGTGATGGGCGAAGGCTACACATCGCTGTGCTGCACAGGCTTCTCACTGCAGTGGCTCCTCCTGGTGCAGAGCACATGCTCTGGGCACGTGGGGGCATCGATGACGGCAGCACGCAAGCTCAGTCGTGGCGGGTGGCAGGCTCTAGCGCACAGGCTCAGGAGTTGCCGCACCTTCCCGGACCTGGGATCAAACCTATGTCCCTGCATTGACAGGCAGATTCTTATCCACTGTACCATCAGGGAAGTCCTGCATTTACTCTAAAAGGGGTAACTAGAAGTGAGAAATAGCCTTTTATTCGGAAAATATTTATTAGCATTTACTGTATTCCAAGTCCATTCTATGTAATGGAAATCCAGTAGTGACTAAAACAGCCAATGCCTCTACTACATGGAGTTTACATACTAATTAGAAGAGAGAGATAATAAACAAGTAAATTAAGTAATCAGATGATGAAGATGCTGTAGAGAAAAGGTAATAGAGTGATATGATAGCAATTCAAGGAGAAAGACAATGATTTTATAGTGAGGGCTGAAGGATACTTCTAAGGAGGTGACAGGTGAACTGCAGTCTGAGTGGGGACCATGATCCAACCAGATGGAGGTCTGGAGGAAGAGTATTGGGGGAATAAAGAGATTTAGTTCAAAGGTTCATGGGCAAAAGCAAGGCCATTGCAGCTGGAGCTAGTGGACAAGGTAAAGAATGATATAGGACAAGTTCAAAGAGATGTGTGTTTGAGGGGAGTGGGGGGATTGAAACTGGGCGGAGGCAGATAGACCAAGGTCAATTACTTATAGTGTAAATTTGGTTAAATGGATAACTTCCTCTCTACCGAGCAGTTTAACCCAGCTCTTCTAAATTAATGCTTTTACATGACAGACACTGTAGAAATTAAAAGAAGCCACAAAGAGCAATGGGGAAATCTATGCTGCTGACTACACCAAAGAGTCCATCAAAGAGAACCCCTGCTGAGAAGTGAACATGAGTTCTGGGGAAAGAGGTTGCTTGAGTACATATGCGCTATTTGACTTCCCCTGATTTGAGTGGAACTTAATTAATCATAACATTAAGGTGGTTGGTGATCTTTGAGTTAGAAAGAAGTTAATGATACCCAGGTCAGATAAAACTTCCCTTCCACATGGACAAATTCCTCTCCTGTGGTTTTAACCATGACCTTCAGGTCAGTGTCTCTCATCCTGGACATTATTAGACAAATGCTATAACTTCTTGCTCTTGGGTCTTCCTTGAACACACACCTTTAAAGAGGCCCCTGCCATCTGAGTCACTATCATGTCAGGTATTTCCATTTTTTAAGCACTTTGCACTCTGAATTAAATTTTTTATAAGTTTCTTACTTACTGCCTATCTCCTACTATGATATAGAGTGTACTCTTTAAGAGTGCAAGTTCTAAGCCCAAATTCAATAGGTTCAAGTCCAACTTCAGGTGTTTTCTAGTTGTGATCTCTGGTAAATTATTTAAATTTTCCAAGCTTCAGTTAATCCTTCTGGAAAGCAGGAATAACATTATCCATTTTCATAAGGCTTTCATGGAGATTAAATAAAAACTTGCTTTTGCAGCACCAGCCAAATCATAGTAAATAACAATAGCCTTTACTACAATCACTGATTATTGCACTACAGATTTCTAATTTGTCATACAAACTTTATCAAGTGTTGGGATCTTCCTGAACCTGATTTTAACTTTGGAGACATTCACATTTTAAGGTGGATAGTTTAGAAAGTGAATCCCATGTTTCTTGCATTAATGTAGGGGGTTTTAATCTTAGAATTCTGGAAGTTCCTCATGAACTCCTAACATAATAACCACATAGAGGTGAAAAATAAGTGTAAATTATACAGCTTTTTTTTTTTTTTTTAGTCAGACAGAAATGGGAAACTGAGGAGGATGTGAAGGAAGGGGCAAAGATAATGACAATTGTTAAGCACCCACTGAGTGAAAAGCACTGCCATGGATATTTTGTATACAATGTCTTCATCTAATGCTTGAAATAAACCCATGAAATGAACTACCAATCCATTGCACATATGAACTGAGACTAAAACAAGATCCCATGAGCTTATGAAGTACATGCAGTGTTACATAAACTAATGAGGTAGAATTCAATACTAGCTCTGTTAGTTCAACACAGAACAGTATCTGACACAGTACTGCTCATATAAGGAAGCATCCTTTTCACGTAAGGAACCAAGGTAAGATCCATGGAAGTCCTGATCTGGAAGGAACAATGCTCTTGCCAGTTCAAGAAGAGATGCAATCCCAAATCTGGCCTTGCTGGAAGGCGGGTCAGCACCAGTCAATATTTTTTTTTTTCCTTTTACAAACACATTTATAACATTTGCCATGAGCTAGAAACCTCTTCGAGCACTTAGTATCTGTACACCCACTTAACTGGCCCCATATCATTATGAGATAGGCATTATAGCTACTGTACTTATAGATAAATAAAGTATGAGCTGGGAAGGTTAAATAACTTTCCCAAGTAACATGAAAACAGCAAGTCTGACTTGAGTCAACTCTTACCACTGCACTAAATGACCTTCTCTACACAAATATCTGGTCACATTCTGGTTGCCTGTTGTGTTGATCTCAAGTTAATAAAATGACCTTTTGGTCCTACAATCAGGGAGGTTTAGGGGAAATCATACCTATAAGTGAATCAGCCCCAAAGCCTACGGGACATGAGGCCAATGGAAATCAGAAAAGCAGAGAAGAGTGGTCAGTGATGGCCAAGAATGTTGGGAATCACTCCAGCCCCCAAGAAATGCCATAAGGCGAGTCAGCTCAGAGCCTTACTCTTCACAGCAGATGCAGAGAAATCATGTATTATCTCTCCTAATGCTCAGAAACATTATATGAATGACTCATTCTACACAGTTACAGAGACTCCAGGAGTGATATTTGTGATGGTTAATAGCTATGGAACACTTATTGGTGATAAAAGATCCATGAGGATTATTTACTTAATCCTGATAGAGCCTCTATCATTCTCTTTTTAACTCAGAAAGGTGTGATTTGCCAAAGCTCATACTCTATGTGGCGAGGGGGACCTATGTAGGGCTAATTTTTGGTCCCAGATCTATCTTACTCAGAGACTACTATTAACCATTATAGAATATTAAACACTATCACACACTCCTCCAAATGTGCATATAAAAATGATACATAAAGTCTTTTCACAGAGAAAAATTGTAAAAGCAAGGTTCTCAATATGAATGAATGGTTGAGATTACAATAAAATGAATTTTATTGATAGTCTAAATAACTCAACAAGAATAGATGATAGATCTTCCCTTTGCAAGCACAGAGAGAAAAAAAAAAAAAAACAGACCATAAGTAGCAAAATATTTTAAAAGTATAGAAAGAGAAGATGGAGAATAAAGACCAAAAATATTTCTGTTTTCTCAGAATACTATATTTTTTTGTTTGGCATTGCAAAGGTAGTAAGCATGCATTGCATGATCTATGAAGAACTGAAAGTTTTATGATTCTCATACCTTATGCTATGAAAGATAATCCCCAGGACATGCTTTAATCAGGTGATCCATTAATTGGTTGAGGATGCATGTATTATCTACTGCACTATTATTCAAAGTATATGCATAAATCACCCACTTAGAAACATCTGTATAAATTTATTTAGAATGTAGAAAAGCCAACCCAACAGTCCTATTGAATTAGAATCTCTAAAGCTGTGTCCTGAGAATGTACATTTTAATAAGTATTCCAAATAATTTTGAAAGTATATCCAAGTTTGACAACCAAATGGGCACTAAATAAGTCTAAGTAGGGTATCTTGATGTGATAAACAATTTTCTGCCTGAAATTTCCCTCAAAGGATTTATATGCCAACACCAACATACTTTTACATATGGTGTTCACTTGGTGCTAAACCAGGGAAATTATATTATCTTTGTATTTAAAAGACAAAGTAATTTTTGCTGCTGTGATTATTTCTCAGTTGAAGTCACCTTTTGATCCAGAGCTTCTTCGTAGCATTTTTCACCTCTGCATTTCTGAGGGTGTAGATTAAAGGATTTAACATAGGTGTTATCATGGTATAAAACACAGCCACGGCTTTATCAATGGAAAAGATGATCCCTGGACGCATATATACAAATATGCAGGGTACAAAAAAGAGATTGACCACAGTGATGTGGGAGACACAGGTGGAGAAGGCTTTGCGTCTTCCTTCCAAGCTATAGGTCCTTAGGGAGCACAAGATGACCATACAGGAGACCATCAAAAGGAGGAAGTTCAACAGGCAGATGAACCCACTGTAGGCAGCAACAAAGAGACCAAAAGTATGAATGTCCATGCAGACCAGTTTCAACAAAGAGTTCAGGTCACACATGAAATGATCTATAACGTTAGGGCCACAGAAGGGCAGGCAGACTGTAAACAGAATATGAATGGCTGTGTGGACAAAGGCTCCAGCCCAGGCCATGCCCACAAGAAGGCTACACAGCCGTTAACTCATGATGGTCGTGTAGTGCAGAGGTTTACAGATGGCCACATAATGGTCATAGGTCATCACCATGAGAAGGCTAAGCTCAGCAGCACCAAAAAGATGCTCGACAAAGATTTGAGTCATACACCCCCTAAAAGAGATAGCTCTTCTCACAGTAAGGGAGTCAACTAGCATCTTAAGGGTCATGGAAGAAGAACAGCAGCCATCTGTAAAGGATAAATGAGACAAGAAGTACATGAGGGATCCTAGGGTCGTGCTGGCGCCGATGGCGATCATGATGAGCAGGTTGCCTGCCAAGGTGACCAAGTAGACGATTAAAAACACAACATAGGAAAATTTCTGAAGCTTCACATTTTGAATCAGGCCCAGGAGGAGGAATTCCATCACATTATTCATCTTCTCCATGAATTCCATTCTGGTGACAAAACACTTCGCTGGAAAGAAAGTCACAGTAATTGTCAATTATAACCCTTTTACTTCAGGAATAAATAATTTAATGGAGTGCCTATTTTTTTTAGTTTTACAAAAGCCAAAAACAAGCACAAAGCCATAAGAAATGTTTTCGTTTTGTATATCCTTTCAAGTGAAAATATAGGTGGTATTTATTTTGTTCTTTATAATTTCCTAATTTGTTTTTAATTTTTGCTGACAAAAAATGTATAACTTTTAAATCAGAAAAGAAAAAATACATCAAGTTTTAAGAGCCAATCCATGATGTGGACACATAGGCGGCACATTCACAAATACCCAAAGATATATGAATTCTATTCCTGGAAAGGCTGGACATTTCTACCAGTGAGAAACAAAAAGACTCAAAAGATAAGATCCTCATGAGCCATATCTTTTTCTACTTTGACTCTCTGATAGCTTCTTCACTTCCTCAAGACTGAGAAAGTGTGCCTCTTCCAGATCTCAGAGACTGCAGTCAATGTCCATTATAGCACTGGTCACACTCTTTCACACTCATATCTCTTTTTTCAACAGTGTGTGCCATTGAAGGCACAAAATATGCATTACTACAATTGCAATCTTATTCATAAACTGTTTCTCCTCCCCTGGTCAAAAAGTAAACATTTACTGAGAGAGAGAAAGAAAAAAGTAAAATAAAAAAGAGGAAAAGAGAAAGTGGGAGAGAAAAAAGAAGAAAGGTAAAGTTAGAAATACATTAAAGAGCAAAGAAAGAGGAACTTAAAAATCCAAAGCCTTAGTTTAAATCTGGGACTTACACCTTATTATGGAGAAGGCACTGGCACCCCACTCCAGTACTCTTGCCTGGAAAATCCCATGGACGGAGGAGCCTGGTAGGCTGCAGTCCATGGGGTCGCTAAGAGTCGGACACGACTGAAGCGACATACCAGCAGCAGCAACACACCTTATTAACTATATAACATTGATTCATTTAATCCCTATTTTCTTCAATTTTTTCAGCTGTTAAAGGAGGGTTATGTATGACTGTATTTAGAGTTACTGTAAAGATTACAACATTTTAACATTATTATTGTTGTTGTTGTATGATTTAACTCTTTTCATGAATTTATCACTAAAGAAAACTTCAAACTTATCTCTAAACATCTCCAAAGGGCAAAGATTCTGAAAATGCAAACTAACCAGTTAAGGAGAACATGGATAAACATCAAAAAGGAAGGTCCTCAGATTTAAAAAATTGAAGCAAGCTATTAATAGACTCTTTAACAAAATGATTTAATTATTGCTTTTTTTACTTTTGTGGGTTTTTCTTTCATTCATTCTAAAGCCATATTCCAATACATAAGAAATTTAATCCTTCTAGTTTCAACTTATGGAGTTTTCTGGGGAAATAGGAACTTTAAACTTAACTCACTATTCAAAAAAGACTTCGTAGATGGGAGAACACATGTACACTCATGGCTGACTCACATTGATGCATGGCAAAAACCACCACAATATTGTAAAGTAATTTGCCTCCAACTAAAATGAATAAATTAATTTTTTTAAAAAAAGGAAAACAAAATATATCAGATCACATCAGATCAGTCGCTCAGTCGTGTGACTCTTTGTGACCCCATGAACTGCAGCACACGAGGCCTCCCTATCCATCACCAGCTCCCGGAGGTCACTCAGACTCGCATCCATCAAGTCAGTGATGCCATCCAGCCATCTCATCCTCTGTCGTACCCTTCTCCTCTTGCCCCCAATCCCTCCCAGCATCAGAGTCCTCTCCAATGAGTCAACTCTTCCCATGAAGTGGCCAAAATACTGGAGTTTCAGCTTTAGCATCATTCCTTCCAAAGAAATCCCAGGGCTGATCTCATTCAGAATGGACTGGTTGGATTTCCCTGCACTCCAAGGGACTCTCAAGAGTCTTCTCCAACACCACAGTTCAAAAGCATCAATTCTTCGGCACTCAGCCTTCTTCACAGTCCAGCTCTCACAGTCCATACATGACCACAGGAAAGACCATAGCCTTGACTAGGCGAACCTTTGTTGGCAAAGGAATGTCTCTGCTTTTGAATATGCTATCTAGGTTGGTCATAACTTTCCTTCCAAGGAGTAAGCGTCTTTTAATTTCATGGCTGCAGTCACCATCTGCAGTGATTTTGGAGCCCAGAAAAATAAAGTCTGACACTGTTTCCACTGTTTCTCCATCTATTTCCCATGTAGTGATGGGACCAGATGCCATGATCTTCGTTTTCTGAATGTTGAGCTTTAAGCCAACCTTTTCATTCTCCACTTTCACTTTCATCAAGAGGCTTTTTAGTTCCTCTTCACTTTCTGCCATAAGAGTGGTATCATTTGCATATCTGAGGTTATTGATATTTCTCCCAGCAATCTTGATTCCAACTTGTGTTTCTTCCAGTCCAGCATTTCTCATGATGTACTCTGCATATAAGTTAAATAAACATGGTGACAATATACAGCCTTGACGTACTCCTTTTCCTATTTGGAACCAGTCTGTTGTTCCATGTTTCATCCCAATCCCAAAGAAAGGCAATGCCAAGGAGTGCTCAAACTACCGAACAATTGCACTCATCTCACACGCTAGTAAAGTAATGCTCAAAATTCTCCAAGCCAGGCTTCAGCAATATGTGACCGGAACTTCCTGATGTTCAAGCTGGTTTTAGAAAAGGCAGAGGAACAGAGATCAAATTCCAACATCCGCTGGATCATGGAAAAGCAAGAGGTTCCAGAAACATCTATTTCTGCTTTATTGACTATGCAACCTTTGACTGTGTGGATCACAATAACTATGGAAAATTCTGGAGTGGATCAGACACCTGATCTGCCTCTTAGAATCTTTGCAGGTCAGGAAGCAACAGTTAGAACTGGTCATGGAACAACAGACTGGTTCCAAATAGGAAAAGGAGTACATCAAGGCTGCATATTGTCACCATGTTCATTTAACTTTATGCAGGTACATCTGAGAAATGCTGGACTGGAAGAAACACAAGTTGGAATCAGATTGCTGGGAGAAATATCAATAACCTCAGATATCAGATGACCGACTCTTATGGCAGAAAGTGAAGAGGGGCTAAAAGCCTCTTGATGAAAGTGAAAGTGGAGAGTGAAAAGGTTGGCTTAAGCTCAACATTCAGAAACGAAGATCATGGCATCTGGTCCCATCACTGCATGGGAAATAGATGGGGAAACAGTGGAAACAGTGTCAGACTTTGTTTTTCTGGGCTCCACAATCACTGCAGATGGTGACTGCAGCCATGAAATTAAAAGACGCTTGCTGCTTGGAAGGAAAGTATGACCAACATAGATAGCATATTCAAAAGAGAGACATAACAAAAGTTCGCTAGTCAAGGCTATGGTCTTTCCTGTGGTCATGTATGGTGTGAGAGCTGGACTGTGAAGAGGCTGGCGCCGAAGAATTGATGCTTTTGAACTGTGGTGTTGGAGAAGACTCTTGAGAGTCCCTTGGACTGCAGAAGATCAACAGTCCATTCTGAAAGAGATCAATCCTGGAATTTCTTTGGAGGAATGATGCTAAGCTGAAACTCAGTATTTTGCCCTTGCGGTTGACTCATTGGAGAAGACTCTGATGCTGGGAGGGATTGAGGCAGGAGGAGAAGGGGACGACAGAGGATGAGATGGCTGGATGGCATCACTGACTCGATGGATGCGGTCTGGTGACCTCCGGGAGCTGGTGATGGACAGGGAGGCCTGGCGTGCTGCGGTTCATGGGGTCGCAAGGTCGGACACGACTGAGCGACTGATCTGATCTGATCTGATCTGTTGTTCCATGACCAGTTCTAACTGTTGCTTCCTGACCTGGATACAGATTTCTCAAGAGGCAGATCAGGTGGTCTGGTATTCCCATCTCTCTCAGAATTTTCCACAGTTTATTGTGATCTACACAGTCAAAGGCTTTGGCATAGTCAATAAAGCAGAAATAGATGTTTTTCTGGAACTCTCTTGCTTTTTCGATGATCCAGCGGATGTTGGCAATTTGATCTCTGGTTCCTCTGCCTTTTCTAAATCCAGCTTGAACATCAGGAAGTTCACGGTTCACATATTGCTGAAGCCTGGCTTGGAGAATTTTGAGCATTACTGTACTAGCGTGTGAGATGAGTGCAATTGTGAGGTAGTTTGAGCATTCTTTGGCATTGCCTTTCTTTGGGATTGGGATGAAAACTAACCTTTTCCAATCTTGTGGCCACTGCTGAGTTTTCCAAATGTGCTGGCATATTGAGTGCAGCACTTTCACAGCATCATCTTTCAGAATTTGGAATAGCTCCACTGGAATTCCATCACCTCCACTAGCTTTGTTCGTAGTGATGCTTTCTAAGGCCCACTTGACTTCACATTCCAGGATGTCTGGCTCTAGGTCAGTGATCACACCATCATGATTATCTGGGTCGTGAAGCTCTTTTTTGTACAATTCTTCTGTGTATTCTTGCCATCTCTTCTTAATATCTTCTGCTTCCGTTAGGTCCATACCATTTCTGTCCTTTATCGAGCCCATTTTGCATGAAATGTTCCCTTGGTATCTCTGATTTTCTTGAATAGATCCTTAGTCTTTCCCATTCTATTGTTTTCCTCTATTTCTTTGCATTGATCGCTGAAGAAGGCTTTCTTCTCTCTTCTTGCTATTCTTTGGAACTCTGCATTTAGATGTTTATATCTTTCCTTTTCTCCTTTGCTTTTTGCTTCTCTTCTTTTCGCAGCTATTTGCAAGGCCTCCCCAGACAGCCATTTTGCTTTTTTGCATTTCTTTTCCATGGGGATGGTCTTGATCCCTGTCTCTTGTACAATGTCACGAACCTCAGTCCATAGTTCATCAGGCACTCTATCTATCAGATCTAGGCCCTTAAATCTATTTCTCACTTCCACTGTATAATCATAAGGGATTTGATTTAGGTCATACCTGAATGGTCTAGTGGTTTTCCCTACTTTCTTCAATTTCAGTCCGAATTTGGCAATAAGGAGTTCATGGTCTGAGCCACAGTCAGCTCCTGGTCTTGTTTTTGCTGATTGTATAGAGCTTCTCCATCTTTGGCTGCAAAGAATATAATCCATCTGATTTCGGTGTTGACCATCTGGTGATGTCCATGTATAGAGTCTTCTCTTGTGTTGTTGGAAGAGGGTATTTGCTATGACCAGTGCATTTTCTTGGCAAAACTCTGTTAGTCTTTGCTCTGCTTCATTCCGTATTCCAAGGCCAAATTTGCCTGTTACTCCAGGTGTTTCTTGACTTCCTACATTTGCACTCCAGTCCCCTATAATGAAAAGGACATCTTTTTTGGGTGTTAGTTCTAAAAGGTCTTGTAGGTCTTCATAGAACTGTTCAACTTCAGCTTCTTCAGCATTACTGGTTGGGGCATAGATTTGGATTACTGTGACATTGAATGGTTTGCCTTGGAAACGAACAGAGATCATTCTGTCATTTTTGAGACTGCATCCAAGTACTGCATTTCGGACTCTTTTGTTGACCATGATGGCCACTCCACTTCTTCTGAGGGATTCCTGCCCACAGTAGTAGATATAATGGTCCTCTGAGTTAACTTCACCCATTCCAGTCCATTTTAGTTCGCTAATTCCTAGAATGTCAACATTCACTCTTGCCTTCTCTTGTTTGACCACTTCCAATTTGCCTTGATTCATGGACCTGACATTCCAGGTTCCTATGCAATATTGTTCTTTACAGCATTGGACTTTCCTTCTATCACCAGACACATCTACAGCTGGGTATTCTTTCTGCTTTGGTTCCATCCCTTCATTCTTTCTGGAGTTATTTCTCCACTGATCTCCAGTAGCATATTGGGCCCCTACTGACCTGGGGAGTTTCTCTTTCAGTATCCTATCATTTTGCCTTTTCATACTGTTCATGGGGTTCTCAAGGCAAGAATACTGAAGTGGTTTGCCATTCCCTTCTCCAGCGGACCACACCCTGTCAGATCTGTCTACCTGCCCCGCCCACCCTGGGTTGCCCCACGGGCATGGCTTAATGTCATTGAGTTAGACAAGGCTGTGGTCCTGGTGTGATTAGATTGACTAGTTTTCTGTGAGTATGATTTCAGTGTATTTGCCCTCTGATGCCCTCTTGCAAGACCTACCGTCTTACTTGGGTTTCTCTTACCTTGGGCGTGGGGTATCTCTTCCCGGCTGCTCCAGCAAAGCACAGCCATCGCACCTTACCTTGGATGAGGGGTCTCTCCTCACCGCCACCCTTCCTGACCTTGGGAGAGGGGTATCTCCTCACCGCCGCCCTTCCTGACCTTGGTCGTGGGGTAGCTCCTCTCGGCCGTGCTTAGTGCACCAGTCCTCACCGCCGTCCTTCCTCGGTCGTTGGGTAGCTCCTCTCGGGTGTGCTCTCAGTGTGCCGCGCAGCCGGCGAGGGAAGAAAATATATAGACCAAATCAAAAAATAAATAAATGTAAGTGTAATATAACCTTTTAAAAAACAAACAACTTCATAGACAGCAGTCTTATGATGTATTTATTTTTGGCCACTATTTGGTATTATAAAGCATTTGATGAGAGAGACAGGAAATGTGTAGAGAAACAGACAGGAGAGGTGAGGGGAAAGGTGAAAGGATGAAACAAAGAAAGGAAAAGATAAAAAGGGAAGAGGAAAAAGAAAAGAAAAAGGACATGCTGCAGAGTGATCTGAGAAAGACACTTTGAAGCAGGTGCTTTGTAAAAGCCAATAATGCTGCACTTGAATTCCAAACTATTTAACTTTTTTTATCATAGTCACTAAGATCAGCAACAGACAAAAGATAGTGACAAATACTTTATAAGTTGTTCTTACATGCAAAATGAGCATAAAAAAGTTATTTTTGCCCAGTTCAGTACTGAGGGTTATAAACTACTGACCTATAAACAATTGGTCCTTTGAAGGCTCAATAATATTTAAAATAAATTCCATCGGGGTTTTCTTCAAACCAAGGTGTGTATAATCAGAGTCATGAACATGTTCACTTCAGTTCAGTCACTCAGTCATGTCCGACTCTGCGACCCCATGAATCGCAGCACACTAGGCCTCCCTGTCCATCACCAACTCCCGGAGTTCACTCAGACTCACGTCCATCGAGTCGGTGATGCCATCCAGCCATCTTATCCTCTGTCGTCTCCTTCTGCTCCTGCCCCCAATCCCTCCCAGCATCAGAGTCTTTTCCAATGAGTCAACTCTTTGCATGAAGTGGCCAAAGTACTGGAGTTTCAGCTTCAGCATCATTCCTTCCAAAGAAATCCCAGGGCTGATCTCCTTCAGAATGGACTGGTTGGATCTCCTTGCAGTCCAAGGGACTCTCAAGAGTCTTCTCCAACACCACAATTCAAAAGCATCAATTCTTCAGTGCTCAGCTTTATTCACAGTCCAACTCTCACATCCATACATGACCACTGGAAAAACCATAGCCTTGACTAGACAGACCTTTGTTGGCAAAGGAATGTCTCTGCTTTTGAATATGCTATCTAGGTTGGTCATAACTTTTCTTCCATGGAGTGTCTTTTATTTTCATGGCTGCAATCACCATCTGCAGTGATTTCAGAGACCAGGAAAATAAAGTCTGACACTGTTTCCACTGTTTCCCCGTCTATTTCCCAAGAAGTGATGAACATGTTAATTTAATCATGTTATTAAATGTTAACAAATGTTCAAATGTTAATAAAATCTTCCCATGAACATGTTAATTTACTGCAAAAAGAAAAAAAAACAAAGTGTTTCCAGAAAGAAAACCCTGAAGTAAAATTTCAAAAAACAAAACTGTACTTCTCTTATATATCAATTCGCATTCAGATCAGATCATTCACTCAGTTGTGTCTGACTCTTTGCGACCCCATGAATCACAGCATGCCAGGCCTCCCTGTCCATCACCTACTCCTGGAGTTCACTCAGACTCACGTCCATCAAGTCAGTGATGCCATCCAGCCATCTCATCCTCTGTCGTCCCCTTCTCCTCTTGCCCCCAATCCCTCCCAGCATCAGAGTCTTTTCCAAAGAGTCAACTCTTTGCATGAGGTGGCCAAAGTACTTGAGTTTCAGCTTTAGCATCATTCCTTCCATCGTATTAGATCTGGTCAAAGACTTCTCAGAGGAGCAATCCCACATTCAAGGAGCAGTGGCTGCGTGGGCGCAGGAAGGCTGAGAGGAGCTACTCCGTGTTCAAGGTTGGAAGGGGCGGCTATGAGGAGATACCCCTCGTCCAAGGTAAGGAACAGCAGCTGCACTTTGCTGGAGCAGCCATGAAGAGATACCCCACGTCCAAGATAAGAGAAACCCAAGTAAGATGGTGGGTGTTGCGAGAGGCATCAGAGAACGGACACACAAACTGTAATCACAGAAAACTAGTCAATCTAATCACACGGACCACAGCCTTGTCTAACTCAGTGAAACTAAGACATGCTGTGTGGGGCCATCCAAGATAGGCGGGTTGTGGTGGAGAGGTCTGACAGAATGTGGTCCACTGGAGAAGGGAATGGCAAACCACTTCACTATTCTTGCCTTGAGAACCCCATGAACAGTATGAAAAGGCAAAATGATAGGATACTGGGAGAGGAACTCCCCAGGTCAGTAGGGGCCCAATATGCTACTGGAGATCAGTGGAGAAATAACTCCAGAAAGAATGAAAGTATGGAGCCAAAGCAAAAACAATACCCAGTTGTGGGTGTGACTGATGATAGAAGCAAGGTCCGATGCTGTAAAGAGCAATATTGCATAGGAACCTGGAATGTCAGGTCAATGAATCAAGGCAAAATGGGGTGGTCAAAAAGGAGATGGCAAGAGTGAACATCAACATTCTAGGATTCAGCGAACTAAAATGAACTGGAGTGGGTGAATTTAACTCAAATGACCATGATATCTACTACCTTGGGCAGGAATCCCTTAGAAGAAGTGGAATAGCCAACATGTTCAACAAAAGTCTGAAATGCAGTATTTGGATGCAATCTCAAAAATGACAAAATGATCTCTGTTTGTTTCCAAGGCAAACCATTCAATATCACAGTAATCCAAGCCAATGCCCCAACCAGTAAAGCTCAAGAAGCTGAAGTTGAACGGTTCTAAGAAGACCTACTAACACCCAAAAAAGATGTCCTTTTCATTATAGGGGACTGGAATGCAAAAGTAGGAAGCCAAGAAACACCTGGAGTAACAGGCAAATGTGGCCTTGGAATACAGAATGAAGCAGGGCAAAGACTAATAGAGTTTTGCAAAGAGAACGCACTGGTCATAGCAAACACTCTCTTTCAACAACACAAGAGAAGACTCTACACATGGATATCACCAGGTGGTCAACACTGAAATCAGATTGATTATATTCTTTGCAGCCAAAGATGGAGAAGCTCTATACAGTTAGCAAAAACAAGACCAGTAGCTGACTGTGGCTCAGATCAAAAACACCTTATTGCCAAATTCAGACTTAAATTGAAGAAAGTAGGGAAAGCCACAAGACCATTCAGATATTACCTAAATCAAATCCCTTATGACTATAAAGTGGAAGTGAGAAATAGATTTAAGGGACTAGATCTGATAGATAAAGTGCCTGATGAACTACGGACTGAGGTTCCTACATTGTACAGGAGACAGGGATCAAGGCCATCCCCATGGAAAAAAAATGAAAAAAAGCAAAATGGCTGTCTGGGGAGGCCTTACAAATAGCTGTGAAAAGAAGAGAAGCAAAAAGCAAAGCAGAAAAGGAAGGATATGAGCAGAGTTCCAACGCTGAATGCAGAGTTCCAAAGAATAGCAAGGAGAGATAAGAAAGCCTTCTTCAGCGATCACTGTAAAGAAATAGAGGAAAATAACAGAATGGGAAAGACTAGAGATCTCTTAAAGAAAATTAGAGATACCAAGGGATTATTCCATGCAAAGATGGGCTCGATAAAGGACAGAAATGGTATGGACCTAACAGAAGATATTAAGAAGAGGTGGCAAGAATACACAGAGGAACTGTACAAAAAAAGGTCTTAATGACCAAGATAATCACGATGGTGTGATCACTCATTAGAGCCAGACATCCTGGAATGTGAAGTCAAGTGGGCCTTAGAAAGCATCACTACGAACAAAGCTAGTGGAGGTGATGGAATTCCAGTTGAGCTATTTGAAATCCTGGAAGATGATGCTGTGGAAGTGCTGCACTCAATATGCCAGCAAATTTGGAAACCTCAGCAGTGGCCACAGGATTGGAAAAGGTCAGTTGTCATTCCAATCCCAAAGAAAGGCAATGCCAAAGAATGCTCAAACTACTGCACAGTTGCACTTATCTCACATGCTAGTAAAGTAATGCTCAAAATTCTCCAAGCCAGCCTTCAGCAATACGTGAACTGTGAACTTCCAGATGTCCCAGCTCATTTTAGAAAAGGCAGAGGAACGAGAACAAATTGCCAACATCTGCTGGATCATTGAAAAAGCAAGAGAGTTCCAGAAAAACATATATTTCTGCTTTATTGACTATGCCAAAGCCTTTGACTGTGTAAATCACAATAAACTGTGGATAATTCTAAAAGAGATGGGACTACCAGACCACTTGACCTGCCTCTTGAGAAACCTATATGCAGGTCAGGAAGCAACAGTTAGAACTGGACATGGAACAACAGACTGGTTCCAAATAGGAAAAGGAGTACATCAAGGCTGTATATTGTCACCCTGCTTATTTAACTTATATGCAGAGTACATCATGAGAAATGCTGGGCTGGAAGAAGCACAAGCTGGAATCAAGATTGCTGGGAGAAATATGAATAACCTCAGATGTGCAGATGACACCACCCTTATGGCAGAAAGTGAAGAGGAATTAAAAAGCCTCTTGATGAAAGAGGATGGTGAAAAAGTTGGCTTAAAGCTCAACATTAAGCAAACTAAGATCATGGCATCTGGTCCCATCACTTCATGGGAAATAGATGGGGAAACAGTGGAAACAGTGTCAGACTTTATTTTGGAGGGCTCCAAAATCACTGCAGATGGTGATTGCAGCCATGACATTAAAAGACTCTTACTCCTTGAAAGGAAAGTTATGACCAACCTAGATAGCATATTCAAAAGCAGAGACATTCCTTTGCCAACAAAGGTCCATCTAGTCAAGGCTATGGTTTTTCCTGTGGTCATGTATGAATGTGAGAGTTGGACTGTGAAGAAGGCTGCTGCTACTGCTAAGTTGCTTCAGTCGTGTCCGACTCTGTGCGACCCCATAGACGGAAGCTCACCAGGCTCCCCTGTCCCTGGGATTCTCCAGGCAAGAACACTGGAGTGGGTTGCCATTGCCTTCTCCAATGCATGAAAGTGAAAAGTGAAAGTGAAGTCGCTCAGTCGTGTCAGACTCTTAGCGACCCCATGGACTGGAGCCTACCAGGCTCCTCTGTCCATGGGATTTTCCAGGCAAAAGTACTGGGGTGGGGTGCCATTGCCTTCCCCGTGAGTGCCAAAGAATTGATGCTTTTGAACTGTGGTGTTGGAGAAGACTCTTGAGAGTCCCTTGGACTGCAAGGAGATCCAACCAGTCCATTCTGAATGATATCAGCCCTGGGATTTCTTTGGAAGGAATGATGCTAAAGCTGAAACTCCCATATTTGGCCACCTCATGCGAAGAGTTGACTCATTGGAAAAGACCCTGATGCTGGGAGGGTTTGGGGGCAGGATAGAAGGAGATGACAGAGGATGAGATGGCTGGATGGCATCACCGACTCGAGGGACATGAGTCTGAATGAACTCCAGGAGTTGGTGATGGACAGGGAGGCCTGGCGTGCTGCGAATCATGGGGTCGCCAAGGGTCGGACATGACTGAGTGACTGAAGTGAACTGAAGACTTCTCATCCTGGCCTGACTTGGTCAAATAATAAACTAGCCCAGACAGAAGACACATGCACTTTGTGTTTAAAAGGAATTTGGGTTTTAGAGAGAGAGGAAAGATTTCAGAAGCTGTATCACATTTCTATTTCTTTGTGACTCATAGATGTTTATAATATTTTAAGTTTTGGCTGAGACAGTAAAAGCATCTGCCTGCAATGTGGGAGACCTGTGTTCAGTCCCTGGTTTGGGAAGATCCCCTGGAGAAAGAAATGGCAACCCACTCCAGTACTCTTGCCTGGAAAATCCCATGGACGGAGGAGCCGGGCAGGCTACAGTCCATGGAGTTCCAAAGATTCAGACATGACTGAGCGACTTCACTTTGGTCTGCTAGGCCCTAAGAGCATAATAGACATATCTAACACTAAAAAAGTAAATCCAATTATAAAAATTAACAGTGGATTAAAAGTACTTTGGGTCTGAAACTTCTTGAAGCCATTTCTTCTAACTTTTTTCAGAGCATATACATAGACTCAATGGAAAGTCAGGTATTTTGGTCCTTGGGACTCAATCTGCCCTCTCTCATCATTTCACTAAACACCATGGCTAGCCACAAAGAAGATCACTGCCTTTGTGGTTTACTCACCAAAAAACCTTCACAGTTCCTCTCAAATCCTTCAATTCTTACAATATAGAGACATTAGTTTTATTCAAGTGGGTGACTCATCTCTGTGTTATTTTCTCAAGGGAAGAGTAATTAATTTGGGGAGACTTTGCTAAAATGAAAACCAAATGCCTTTCCCCTTCTCCCTATGGTTCCTCTAAATACAGAATGATATTTCTGACAAGGGTTAGAATTCATCTGTAGGAATGTGATCACCAGGCTACAGTCAGAACTTGGATTTTTCATTTCATTTTTTTAAAATAAATGTTTATGGAGTATCTAAAATTAACCAGGTCAGATCAGATCAGATCAGATCAGTCGCTCAGTCGTGTCCGACTCTTTGCGACCCCATGAACCGCAGCACGCCAGGCCTCCCTGTCCATCACCAGCTCCCGGAGGTCACCCAGACTCACACCCATCAAGTCAGTGATGCCATCCAGCCATCTCATCCTCTGTCGTCCCCTTCTCCTCCTGCCCTCAATCCCTCCCAGCATCAGAGTCTTCTCCAATGAGTCAACACTTCTCATGAGGTGGCCAAAATACTGGAGTTTCAGCTTTAGCATCATTCCTTCCAAAGAAATTCCAGGATTGATCTCCTTCAGAATGGACTGGTTGGATCTTCTTGCAGTCCAAGGGACTCTCAAGAGTCTTCTCCAACACCACAGTTCAAAAGCATCAATTCTTCGGCGCTCAGCCTTCTTCACAGTCCAGCTCTCACATCCATACATGACCACAGGAAAGACCATAGCCTTGACTAGGCGAACCTTTGTTGGCAAAGGAATGTCTCTGCTTTTGAATATGCTATCTATGTTGGTCATAACTTTCCTTCCAAGGAGTAAGCGTCTTTTAATTTCATGGCTGCAGTCACCATCTGCAGTGATTTTGGAGCCCAGAAAAAGAAAGTCTGACACTGTTTCCACTGTTTCCCCATCTATTTCCCATGTAGTGATGGGACCAGATGCCATGATCTTCGTTTTCTGAATGTTGAGCTTTAAGCCAACCTTTTCACTCTCCACTTTCACCTTCATCAGGTAGTTTTATTCAATAATAAAAATGATATTAACAAACTATTGAGGGCTAAAAGTGAGACTCTCTCTTAAACACATTATGTGAGGTACACTTTGTGATGGGTCCTATTATTATTCTCACTTTACAAATGAGCTGTATGAGTTTAGATAATTTACCCAAGATCAGAAGTGAGTGGTGGCAGAACTGAAATGTATATACAAATCTGCCTCCAAAGCCTCAATAATATTCCTGTCATCGTGATGCAAGAACTCAACTATTATAATATCATATAAGAAATGAATCGCCAGTCCAGGTTCAATGCAGGATACACAATGCTCAGGGCTGGTGCACTGGGATGACCCAGAGGGATGGTATGGGGAGGGAGGTGGGAGGGGGGTTCAGGATAGGGAACACGTGTACACCCGTGGCGGATTCATATTGAAGTATGGCAAAACCAATACAATATTGTAAAGTAATTAGTCTCCAATTAAAATAAATAAATTTAAATTAAAAATTTTAAAAAAGAATTCAACTATTAAAAAGACAGTAGAAAAGTGTATGTATCTGTGTGTGTCAAATGTGTATCTATCTGTGTGTGACAAGAAGGATGGAAGTGAAATGTTCAGGTAAGGTTTTCTTTCAAAATTGATATTGAAGTTGAAGCTGAAAAATATTATCCAAGGCCTAGATTAAATAAATTGAGGGTTTAGGAATATTGACAGGTTTAAGAACTGAGCCAGACTATATCATTGTTGGATAGTGAAGAAAGTATCTCTCTGAGTCGACCTGGTACATTGGTAATCCATCCTGTTATGAGCCAATTCCAATCAACTGTACTTTTTGAAACATCCTTCAAGTATACCACTGACTTCCCCGGTGGCTCAGACGGTAAAGCATTTGCCTACAATGCGGGAGACCCGGGTTCAATCACTGGGACGGGAAGATCCTCTGGAGAAGGAAATAGCACCCCACTCCAGTACTCTTGCCTGGAAAATCCCATGGACAGAGAAGCCTGGTAGGCTACGGTCAGTGGGGTCGCAAAGAGTCACGACTGAGCGACTTCCCTTTCACTTTCAAGTATATCGTGTGCTTTCATTGTCACTATCAATTAGCTGGAAAATTACAAAAACAGAATAGTTTAAAAGCATTGAGCAACTGAAAAAACCAGTTATATGTGATTCACTGAAATGTGAATAAAGACAGCTTAGTTAAGCCACATGATTGTTAGGTGAGCACAGACCCGTCTCTAACCTAAGCCATGCTGTCAGTTTTTCCTTGAAATGAGTTACTCAAGCCTTCTCAGCCTGTTGTCCTCATCTTCATTGTTTCAAGGATTAAACAGAAAAACAGTAAAAAAAAAAAAAAAAATCAATAAATGTGAGCCATATTTTTACTAACTTAAAAACAAGGATCCAACTCTAGATAAAATTTCCATTAAAATTTTGAGATTTTGTTTTCAAGTGACTAAAGAAATGTACCTTCTCTGACATTTCTCATAAATTATTTCCCATCACACAACAGATATGGTCACCCTTTGTCCCTGGAGCTTTTTGTTCTGCAGGTCACCAGTGCTGAATTCTGCAGTATTGGGGGGGAAATCTGTGGTCGTAGACAATGTTCACGATGGTACTGCAGACCTGATGTTGGTTCACAGGTTTCCGGGTGGTTCCACACTTTATATGCTACTGACAGGCCACTATAAGGACTAGTACACAGTTTCAATTGTACAGGTAGCATCTATTGCTTGGGTATACATCTAGGAGGTGAACCTAGGAGTTGAGGTTATGTGAATGTTTAGATAAAACTTATTTCTGAAGTATTTGTATCAATATATACTTCCAACAGCAATGTAAAAGACACCAGTTGGTTCATATACTCTACATCAGACTGGCTCATACAACTCAATATCAAAAAAACAAACAACTTAACTAAATAATGGGCTGCTGCTGCTAAGTCGCTTCAGTCGTGTCCGACTCTGTGCGATCCCATAGACGGCAGCCCACCAGGCTCCCTTGTCCCTGGGATTCTCCAGGCAAGAACACTGGAGTGGGTTGCCATTTCCTTCTCCAATGCATGAAAGAGAAAAGTGAAAGTGAAGTCACTCAGTCGTGTCCGACTCTTAGTGACCCCATGGACTGGAGCCTACCAGGCTCCTCCATCCATGGGATTTTCCAGGCAAGAGTACTGAGGTGGGGTGCCATTGCCTTCCCCGAAATAATGGGCAGAAGACCTGAATAGACATTTTCAGAGCAGAAGACCTGAGAAGACATACAGATGGCAAACTGGCACGTGAAAAAATGCTCAACATCACTAACCACCAGGAAAATGTGTATCAAACCCACAATGAGGTAGCACTTCACTCACACCCATCAGAATGGCTCCCTTCAAAAGAACACAAATATTGTAATTAACCTCCAATTAAAATAAATAAATTTAATTAAAAAAAATTTTAAAAAGACCACAAATAACAAATGTTGACAAGAATGTAGAGAAAACAAAAACTTAGTACACCACTTATGGCTTTTTTGTTTGTTTTTTGTTTTGGAGTTTTTTTTTGTGTATGTGTAGTTTGGTGCAGACTCTATGGAAAACAGTATGGATGTTCTTGAAAAAACTAAATATAGAACTACCATATGATTTAACAATTCTACTGAGTATCTCCAGTATTTTTGCCTGGAGAATTCCATGGACAAGGGGATGTGGCAGGCTACAGTCCACGGGATCTCAAGAGTTGTACACAACTACATGAGTAAAACACCACCACCATTCCTGAGTATATATCCCCCTAAAATGAAAACACTAATTCAAAAAAGTATATGCACCCCAGTGTTCACTGCAGCATTACTTACTATAGCCACAGTAGTAGAAGCAGCCTAAGTACCTATCAACAGATCAATGGATAAAGAAGATGAGAAATACACATACATACACACACATAATGGAATACTGCTGCTGCTAAGTACTGAGCCATTAAAAATAAAATTGTTCCATTTCCAAAAATATGGATGGATTCAGTGGATATCATGCATAGTGAATTAAGCCAGACAGCAAAAGACTAATACTATATGTTTTTGCTCATCTGGGAAGCATGAGAAATCCTCAGAGGGACATTAGAACCACAAAATACCTATATTAGAAAGTCAATAGTGTCTAGAATCAATTATCAAAGGTTTTGACTCAAAGAGGTAGAAAAATAAGAGGAAATTAAGCAGAAAGTAAGTAAAAATAGGAAATAATAAGGTTAAGAACAAAAATCATTGAAACAGAAGATATAAAAACAATAGAAAAATCAACGAAGCAAAATGGTTCTTTGGAAATCTTAAATAGAATTGACAAAGCATTAGCTAGAATAATAATGAAGGGAGGAAGAGGAAGGGATAAGGACAAGAAAGTACAATAGAAAAGAGACAAAGTATTCATATGAAGAAGAAATAAAATATAAGTATGACTTAAACAGGGTTTCCCTGGTAGCTCAGCTGGTAAAGAATCTGCCTGCAATGCAGGAGACCCTGGTTCAATTCCTGGGTTGGGAAGATCTGCTGGAGAAGGGATAGGCTACCCACTCCAGGATTCTTGGGCTTCCCTGATGGCTCAACTGGTAAACAATCTGCCTGCAAGAACTGGGTTCAATTTCTGGGTTGGGAAGAAGGGAATGGCTACCCACTCTTGCCTGGAGAATCCATGGACTGTGTAGCCCATAGGGTTATAAAGAGTGAGATATGACTGAGCGACTTTTAGTTACTCATGACTTAAGTGGGTCTCTTAGGTGGCTCAGTGGTAAAGAATCTGCCTGCTAGTGCAGAAAACACAGGAGACATGAGTTCAGTCTCTGGGTCAGAAAGATCCCCTGGAGAAGGAAACAGCAATCCACTCAGTATTCTCACCTGGAAAATTCCATGGGCAAGGGAGCCTGGTGGGCTATAGTCCACGGGATCACATAGAGCTGGACACCACTGAGCGACTGAGCATGAGCACATGTTCAAAAACATATTAGAACATCCAGAGAAAAAACTCAAATGCATTAATTTTTTGCAAAGGTGTCAAGATAATTCAATGGTTAAAGAATAGACTGTAAACAAATTATGCTGTTTCAATGGGATATCCATGAGAAAAAAAAAACACTACTGCCAACACAACACCCCAAAATTAATATAAAATGATTCACAGACCTACAAGTTAATGCTTAATCTAAAATAATAATATCTATTTCTAAATATTTTAGTAGACCAATATATGTTAGATATGACCCAATGCAGAAAATAAGGAAAAATGGACTTTATCAAGATTTTAAAACTTTTAAGTTTCTGATGCCTGTATTTCATCCTGTGTATGGGTATGTGTATTATATAATTTTAAAACTATTTTTAAACGTGCAAAGGACATGAACAGCAATATCACAAAAGAAAATATATAAATGGTCAATAAGAACATGTGCTCAACAAAATTAGCAACAGGGAAGCAAGAAATTAAAACCACAATAAAGTACCAAGACATACTTCTTGGAATTACTCAAAGGAAAATAACGTCAAATGAAAAGAATGCAGAACAATCGGAACTCTCTTATGTTTAGATTTATGTTCTCATTTTTACTGCTAATATTTCACACTGACAAACTCATATGTACAAAGAAAGAAAAATACTGTAAGATGGAGCCTTCTGGATTTTGTGGCTACTTAAACAGCCCTCTGAGAAAGGTGAAAAACAGTGCTTGCATAAAAACTCATACAGATCAATTAAAAATATATATATATATATCCCAAGTTACCCTGAGCAAGAAGAATAGAACTGTAGACCAACCAATTCCTGATTTCCAAATCAGGAATAAGCCATCCACATACATACAGTCAACTGAACTTTTACAAGGGTGTCAAGAAAAAGAATGGTTTCTTCAGTAATGGCTTGTGTACTCTGGATAATCACATGTAGAAGAAAAAAATCAGATCCTTATCTCACAGTATACAAAAAATAAAACTCAAAGTGGATTAGACTTAAATATGAGACAGGAAACGAACAAACACAAAAAACTACTTGACGACAACACAGAAAAATCTTGACATCAGTCTAGGTAATGATTTTTTAAATATGACACCAAAAGTAAAAGTAGAAAAGTGGGGATGCATTAAAAAAGAAAAAAAAAAAAAACCTGCACAGCAAAAGAAACAATCAGGAATAAAAAGGCAACCAGTGAATTGAGAAAATATTTGCAGTCACAGCCACGTGTCTGATAAGGGGTTAATATCCCATATACATAAGTAACTTGCATAAATCAATAGTGAAAAAACAAATAACCTAATTTTAAAATGGGCATAGGAAATTTCTCAAAAGAATACTTACAATGGCCAATAGGAAAAAATGCTGCTGCTGCTAAGTCACTTCAGTTGTGTCTGACTCTGTGCGACCCCATAGACAGCAGCCCACCAGGCTCCCCCATTCCTGGGATTCTCCAGGCAAGAACACTGGAGTGGGTTGCCATTTCCTTCTCCAATAATAGGTAAACGAAAAGTGTTAAATGTCACTAATGATCAGGAAAATGCAAGTCAAAATATCAGTGAGGTATCACAGTTATATGGCAATTATTAAAAAAAAGAAAACACAAAAATAACAACTGTTGGTAAAGATGTGGAAGAAAGGAATCCCTTGTAAACTAACAAAGCAATTATAGAAAGTAGAATGGAGATTTCTCAAAAAATTAAAACTAGAACTACTTTTGATTCAGCACTTTCACTTCTGTGTATATAGGCAAAGGAATTAAAATCAATTATGCTGAAGAGATATTGGGACTCATGTTCATTCACAATAACTGGAATATGGAAATAACATAACTGTCAGATACATGGGGAGATCACGTGGTGGGTGTGTGTGTTTAATCGCCATGTCTTGTCAACTCTTTTGTGATCTCATGGACTGTAGCCCACTAGGCTCTTCTGTCCATGGGATTTCTCAAGCAAGAATACTAGAGCAGGTTGCCATTTCCTTCTCCAGGATACATAGCATATATATATACAACATAAAATTACATAGGTTTTTTTCTTAAAAGGAAACTTAATTTGCAAGAGTATGAAATGAATCTGGAGAACATTATGGTAAGTACAATAAGCCATATAGACAAGAGAAATGCTACATGGCATTACTTATATGTGTGAGTGCATGCTAAGTCATTTCAGTTGTGTCCAACTCTTTGCAACCTCATGGAATGTAGCCTGCCAGGCTCCTCTGTCCATGGGATTCTCCAAGCAAGGATCCTGGAGTGGGCTGCCATGACCTCCTTCAGGGCATCTTCCCTACCCAGGGATCAAACCTCTGTCTCTCACGTCTACCTGCAATGGCAGGTGTGTTCTTTATCACTAACACCTCCTGGGAAGCTCCATTACTTACATATGGAATCTAAAATAGTCAAACCTAGAGAAGCAAAGAGTAGAATGCCAGGGAGGGAGAGATGAGCAGAGACTGATAAAGGGGAACCAAATTTCAGTTATGTAAGGATGAATAATTTCTAGAAGTATATTATACAGCAATGTGATTATAGTTAACAATATTGCATTGTACACTGAGAATTGATACGAGGGTGGATCGTGTTATCACCACAAAAAATGGTAACACCATGATTGATAAATATGTTAATAGTTTGATTGTGGTGATTATTTCACAATGTATACTTATATATAAATGCTGTTATACACCTTAAAAACAAAATTTTATTTGTCCTTGATACATCAATAAATCTGGAGGAGGAGGTGGAAGGGAGAAAGAAAAACAGCTTTTAGATTCAAGAACTTTCAAAAGGCTGCCATTAATTGTATGTCCTCGATGATCTAGCTCTCAAGCAATTAATAATGGTTTCCAATAAAGGTTTAATAATTGATAAGAAAACACAAACTCTCCTATGACAGGAGTCAATGGGGATTCATCACATGTCACACACAGGAACTATGCCACTTTGCTATTGACAAGACATTCAGTTTTCTTAACAATCCAGGTCCTGATAGAAAAGAGGGACTCTCACAGAGTTAGTTTCCAAGTGAAGGGAATACTGAGCTTCTCCAATGGCTCAGCTCGTAAAGAACTTGCCTGCTGATGCAGGAGACACAAGAGACATGGGTTTGATCCCTGGGTCAGGAAGACCCCCTGGAGAAGGAAATGGCAACCCACTCATGTAATCTCATCTGGAAAATTCCATAGACAGAGAAGCCTGGCAGGCTCCATGGGGTCACAAACAGTCGAACACAACTGAACGCACATGCACACTCACGAAGGGAAAACTATTCCCCGCTTCACAGTGAGTGTTTCTCCACACTGTCGTTCCAGAATACTTGTTTCTGGACAAAGCCTTTCCATCAAAGGAGATAATTAATTCCTAGGAGAGAAAGCAGCAGCTATAAGACAAGGTCCCTGGACCTTATCAAAGCCTCTTTGAGTATCTATGAATATACAAGAGCAAGGTGGAAGTGATTTGTGTTGCTGTTCACCTCTCTAGAACAAGATTCATCGTGGGCAGAATGAACCATTTGACTATACTTCCTTCACACTCTGTTTCCGACATTTATTCAGATCAGTTCTCCATAGTGTTTCCAATGAACCCATTCTCAGTTCAAAATCAGAAAGCAAGTTTTCTGTGAAGACCTTAGAAGCTAGATGGAAAGATTTAAACTTCTAAGAACACTTTTATCTTTTAAAACAGGTTTTATGAAATACAACTGATATACTAAGACCTTATACATGTTCAATGTATACAATTTCTTAACAACTGTTCATTTCAGAGTTAACAACCTCTTCTCAAGTGTCACACTTTTTATACCGGAAGTTACTTGCTATAAGAAGTTAGTTTGAATACGGAACTGCTCCTGAACACATTCAAACATCACTAAAACCACGTGAAGAACTAAGGTAAGTTTTTCAACAGTGCTGATGCTCATTTTAATTTGTTACTTTATATGTATAACTCATTATTTTTCAACACTTTTCAAATATAGTAAAAGATTATTTTATCCACATTTCAATTTTTCAAAAGATATTCATGAATTTGACACTTGAAAATTTTGAGACTTGAAGAGGTAAAGCAAATTAAGGAACCCAGCTCTGTGACAGCAGGCCCCATGCTTGGCCATGAAACATCTTATTTAATGATCAGAACTAATAATGAGGATAAAACAAAATTTAATTATACTTCACATACATGAAAGAGAAAATTACAAATATCAGTAGCATAAATCACCAGTAGTTTCATCAAGTATAAATTTTCCAGGCAAGAGTACTGGAGTGGGGTGCCATTGCCTTCTCCAATAGCTGTATACACAGTCATAAAAGTAACTAAAAGTTCTTTTTGTGTTCATACATAATGACTCAACCATTATCTACAAAGTGGATATTACTATTCTAACTTTATAGCTGAGAAAACAAGAATGTAAGGTGCCAAAGAAATGCACTTCAGATGAAAAAAGTTACAATTGGAAGAACCAGGATTCAAACTGGGTCTTTTCTGATTCTCAAACCAAACCATTTAACCAGCAGCATAGACTTTCTCTCCCTTGGACTGCAAGAAGATCCAACCAGTCCATTCTGAAGGAGATCAATCCTGGAATTTCTTTGGAAGGAATGATGCTAAAGCTGAAACTCCAGTATTTTGGCCACCTCATGCGAAGAGTTGACTCACTGAAGAAGACTCTGATGCTGGGAGGGATTGAGGGCAGGAGGAGAAGGGGACGACAGAGGATGAGATGGCTGGATGGCATCACTGACTTGATGGGTGTGAGTCTGGGTGACCTCCAGGAGCTGGTGATGGACAGGGAGGCCTGGCGTGCTGCGGTTCATGGGGTCGCAAAGAGTCGGACACGACTGAGCGACTGATCTGATCTGATCTGATAGACTTTCTCAACATTTTGCAGAAAAATCTGGGGTGTTATTATTTAGAGGGTATCAGAGAAGTGAGAGTTAGGTCTGAGGAAGAAGTCCAGATGAAAGGGCTATTCAATGAATTCAGTGCCACAGTTTCCTTACTACTTCAGAGTTCAGAGATATCAATGTGTATGTGTATGTGTGTGTGAGTGGATAAAATTTATCAGTATAAACTTGCCTCTCAAGTAGTATTACAGTAATCGAAAGTATAATAATCATGGTCATTTCAAAAGGAGGTTACTAGTTCTCCATTGTTTATTGTAACATGATGGCATGGAGCATGGATTAAAATTTGGAGCAAAAAATAAAGATGCATAATCTGAACTGATCTTAGCTCTGCCTGAATTTTTAGCTGCTTGGCCTTGAACAGAATCCTTAATTTCTCTATGCTTCTATTTCCTAATGTGTAAAATCAGCATAAAAATGATGGTAGTAACCATCTTGTAGGTTTGGATCACAGCTTAAAAGCAAATGTTTGCATAACACTTAAAACACACTAAGTGTGCAGTTTTAGTTAATATTAGCACTTTTATTAAACTATTTACATCAGTCTATGAGATTGTGCCCTCCTGTGCAAAATGAATGATACAATACGAGCCGTGTAAATTGTTATTGCTAGGAAAAGAAAGCATGTGATAGTACACTATGAACATAGCAAAAAGCTGTTGGAATGTGCATGCCATACCTATTGCAAAGTAGTTTTATTCAGCATGCATTATGAATACTTTTAATTAGCTCTTGTACCCATTCTTTGGGCTTTCCTGGAGGCTCAGTGGTAAAGAATCCACCTGCCAAGGCAGGAGACATGGGTTCGATCCCTAGGTCAGGAAGATCCCCATGGAGAAGGAAATAGAAACCCGCTCCAGTTTTCTTGCCTGAAAAATCCCATGAACAGAGGAGTGTGGAGCGGCTACAGTCCATGGGGGTCACAAAAGAGTCAGACATGACTTAACGACTAAACAACAATAACAACCTGTTGGGAAGAACCCTGGAGGAGGGCACGGCAACCTACTCCAATGTTCTTGCCTGGAGAATCCCGTGGAGGGAGGAGCCTGGTGGGCTAGCGTCCATGGGGTCGCAGAGGGATGGACACGACTGAAGCCACTTAGCGCGTGCACGTGGTAGTGTTACTCCTTTCTCAGCTATTCTAAGGACTTTGCTACCGTGGTTTCTATCTCCATCTTCCAACCGTTCACTGAAACCCTGCCGACTTCATCCAAGACACACAAAATCTTTAGTAGAACAACATCCAAGATTCCCTCTTCATCAAGATTCCCTTTCATCCTTCCACTCATATTTTCAATGACCTTCCATGGTCCCCCATTTCTCAGAGAGTAAAAGGAAAATTCCTAAGCTTTACATCTATCCTCTACCTCTTTTCACACTTAATTGCCATTATCTGGGAAATACACTACTTCAAGTTAGACTCAACCATTTCAGATGATTAAGGTCTCCCGCCCATGGGTTTACAAAAGTTCCTCACATCTACATTATTAAAAGAATTTTCTCCTAGGAGGTAATTGGAATAATCTTAAGAACTCAGAATCTTTTCTTCATTAAAGAAGAAAGAAAGAAAGAATTCACATTCAGTAAAGTCTGGGTATTTATTACTTATTAGAATGAAGAAGTTTAATAAGCTTAAGAATGCAAAAATTAAAATTATGTTTTCTTTTGATAGCTTTGGACAGTGAATGATGGATTCGTGATCTCCAAAGAAGAGGATTTAGCTTCAGAATCAGGAACCAGGCTTGATCACTCAGAGCCTTTGTGTGGCAGGAGTTTTATTACAGTGGAAAAGGGCAGAGAAAGCTCCTAACAGAGACATCAGAAGGGGGACAGAGACTGGCTCTTATCAAGTCTTTTCAAGGCCTTATGTACTTTTACCAGACCCGGTCCCACAACACATCTCTTAAATTCAAAAGGTTAGAACTGACAATAGAAAGGTCTTAAAATAACAAGATTAGTCAGAAAGTTCACTTAAGAAGGAGAAACGCCCTTGAGCAAGATAACATTGTTGTTAATCATTAGTACAGAGCTTAAGATAAAACCTAGGGTTGAGCAAAATGAGATGTTTTGTCCTATAATCATTAGTTCTGGGCTTAAATAAAGCTAATTTTAAAAATTATTGTCACAAAAACTCAGTTTAAGGAAAAAAACATGGGCTTAAACAAAGTTAATTTTAAAGATTATTGTCGCAAAAGCTCAGCTTAAGAAAGAACATTTTATGTGACTAAGACAAAGCAATGTAGAAAAAAAATGTTTCTATATTTGTCAACCCACTCCAGTGTTCTTGCCTGGAGAATCCCAGGGACAGGGGAGCCTGGTGAGCTTCCGTCTATGGGGTCGCACAGAGTCGGACACGACTGAAGCAACTTAGCAGTAGCAGGGCCCTGGACCCTTTCTCTTTCAGGGCCTTATCAACCTACCTAAGGATTAACTCTCTCAGTTTCAGATAGTGAATAAACCATTTCATGAAACACATGGAGAACAGGAACAACGTGACAGAGTTTGTTCTCCTGGGGCTCACACAGAATCCAAAGATGCAGAAAATTGTGTGTGCTGTGTTCTTGGTCATCTACATCACCACTGTGGTAGGAAATGTGCTTATCATGGTCACCATCACTGCCAGCCCATCTTTGGGATCCCCCATGTACTTTTTCCTGGCCTATCTCTCCTTTATCGATGCCTGCTACTCCTCTGTGTGTGCCCCTAAGATGATTGTAGATTCACTCCATGAGAAGCAAACCATCTTATTTAATGGATGCATGACCCAAATCTTTGGGGAACATTTCTTTGGAGGTGCTGAAGTCATCCTTCTTACTGTGATGGCCTATGACCGCTATGTGGCCATCTGCAAACCCTTACACTATACAAGCATCATGAACTGGCAGGTATGCGGGCTGCTAGTGGGAGTGTCGTGGGTAGGAGGCTTTCTTCATGGATTCATACAGATCCTCTTCATCTTCCGCTTACCCCTTCTGTGGCCCTAACGTCATAGACCACTTTATGTGTGACCTGAACCCTTTGCTCGGTCTCGCCTGCACTGATACCCACACGCTAGGGCTCTTCATTGCTGCCAACAGTGGCTTCATCTGCCTGTTAAACTTCCTCCTCCTGCTGGTCTCCTACGTGGTCATCTTGCGTTCCCTAAGGGCCTACAGCTTGGAAGCAAGACGAAAAGCCCTCTCCACCTGCATCTCCCACATCACAGTGGTCGTTTTATACTTCGTGCCCTGCATATTTGTGTACATGAGACCTGCAGCTACCTTAGCTGTTGATAAAGCAGTTGCTGTGTTTTATACTGTGGTCACTCCCATGTTAAATCCCTTAATCTATACCTTGAGAAATGCCCAGATGGAAAATGCCATTAGGAAATTGTGTAGTAGGAAAGTCACTTCAGGTGTCTTATAAATGTGCTTTAGAGCCAAACGTTAATTCATCTGATACAAAAGTCAAAGTGTATTTTGGATGATCTCAACAAGGAGTATGTAAAGAATAAAGTAAATTAGTCACTGCAAATTATACATTCTGCACTGAGGGGAACCAAAACAAGTTCCCAGAAAAAGAGAAAAACATATATCAAAACCATTCTTCCCATCTTTAGAATCTAAATTCTACCAAATTGAGGTTTATTTTTACTAGTTTCAACCTTGTATGTGGAGAGGGAAATGGCAACGCACTCCAGTGTTCTTACCTGGAGAATCTCAGGGACAGGGGAGCCTGGTGGGCTGCCATCTCTGGGGTCGCACAGAGTCGGACACGACTGAAACGACTTAGCAGCAGCAGCAGCAACCTTGTATGTGGATTCATAGATTTTTCATCTAATACATTGAAAGAAATACTAAGTAAATTGATATTTACCACTAATCTCTCTAACAACACAAAGAGATTGTTATAATGCTGCTATTATCCCAGTTTTACAAGTGGTGAAATTGAAGGAAAAGGGACGGTATCAAAGCACATATACCAAAGAGTCAGTAAGCAGAATCAGACCCATTTCCCTGACCAAAATCCTAACTGCTTTCATAGATAGCCAAGAAATGATAGAAAGGGAAGATAATTACTAACTACCTTTTATTGAGACAGGACTATGCTGGACAAATTGTGTACATTACATTTCCTTTTGTTACTGTAACTAAAAACCCAATAACTTTTCATTACCAACTGTTCACTTTATGTATTGTAGTTGACAGTGATTTGTTGACTGTAACATGTAACTATTTTGTTGTTATAAAACCCAACACAATACTGGGTTTTGATGAACACATTAGAGCAATAATCCTCCAATTAAACATAAATATATTTAATAATAAAATTGTCCATTGAACATTTATAATAGTTCAATGGAGACTGCATGATTTTTTAAAAATTTCCTCATAGGTTTCATAGCACTTACCATTGTTCATGTCACCATTTTAGGTTGAAAAACCATCCCAAAGAGTGATGACTCAAATAAAAGAAACTTTTGATGTCAGTTAGAAATTTCTACCTATTAAATATGTGGTCATATTCCATAAAGAACTTTCCTGGTATATCATGATAGTTTCTTCAGAGTAGCACAATTTCTGGTTAGTAATAAACATTGAGTGAATAAATAAAAGGTATAAGCAAAATAAAATCTCAACAAAATAAAGAGGGGAAAAGGCACTGTATTTGAGAGAATTTTTTCCTACTTTATTTAACTTTATTTAATTCAGATTCTGAGAATTTTAGGTAAACTGTTCAGGAAAATCATAATTTCTTTTACTCTTTCTTTTGAGAGAAAGAAAGGAAAACTGAAATTATCAGCAATATGAGCAAATAGTTTACCTTGATGTTTTTCCTGTCTCAGCAAGATTTCATTGTCTTAAATATATATATGGGAGAAGGCAATGGCACCCCACTCCAGTACTCTTGCCTGGAAAATCCCATGGACAGAGGAGCCTGTTAGGCTGCAGTCCATGGGGTCGCTAAGAGTGGGACACGACTGAGCGACTTCACTTTCACTTTTCACTTCCATGCATTGGAGAAGGAAATGGCAACACACTCCAGTATTCTTGCCTGGAGAATCCCAGGGACGGGGAAGCCTGGTGGGCTGCCGTCTCTGGGGTCGCACAGAGTCGGACACGACTGATGTGACTTAGCAGCAGCATATATATATATGAGCTATTCATATTGTATTTCTCTGTTAATCTTTACCTTTTGGTAACATTTTATTATTAAACGCTTTTTTTTTTAAATCTGTGACTACATCTACATACAAAGCAATTTCATAATAAATGTGTTCCATTATTCCTCTGTCCTTCGTTCATTTATCAGTAAATATTTTTGAGCTGAAATAATGAATCAGGCACATGGATATTTGTTGGGTCTTTAGTGACTAATAAAAACAGATTTGGGTCCTGCCTTCTCAGAGTGTAGGATCCATAAAATTATACTTGTGACTACAGGCTGAATTCAGAATCTAGTTTAGACTACATCCTTTCTTCTCCTAGATAGCATATTCAAAAGCAGAGACATTACTTTACCAACAAAGGTTCGCCTAGTCAAGGCTATGGTCTTTCCTGTGGTCATGTATGGATGTGAGAGCTGGACTGTGAAGAAGGCTGAGCGCCGAAGAATTGATGCTTTTGAACTGTGGTGTTGGAGAAGACTCTTCAGAGTCCCTTGGACTGCAAGAAGATCCAACCAGTCCATTCTGAAGGAGATCAGCCCTGGGATTTCTTTAGAAGGAATGATGCTAAAGCTGAAACTCCAGTATTTTGGCCACCTCATGCGAAGAGTTGACTCATTGGAGAAGACTCTGATGCTGGGAGGGATTGAGGGCAGGAGGAGAAGGGGACGACAGAGGATGAGATGGCTGGATGGCATCACTGACTCGATGGATGTGAGTCTGAGTGACCTCCGGGAGCTGGTGATGGACAGGGAGGCCTGGCGTGCTGCGGTTCATGGGGTCGCAAAGAGTCGGACACGACTGAGTGACTGATCTGATCTGATCTGATCTTTCTTCTCCTACCACAGTAGCTTCATTAAATCCCTTCTCCTTACAAAATCCATAAAATCCCATCTCAGAATCTGCATCTAGGGAACCCCATCTAACATGAAGAGATAGAGTCCAAGAAATATTTGCAAATTATAGACAAAAAAAATTTAATAGAAACTTGGTGAATAAAATTGTGAAATGGCCTTTTGAAAACAATTACATGACTAGATAGGTGATAGTTTATAGTAAGACCTGGGACAAACTGCTCCTGAAGGCTGACATGCTCTATATCAGCAACAAATATATGCTGATGTTTCTCCTATACTAAGACATACTTAATGGTGAAAGGCTGAAAGCTTACCTCATAAAATCAGAACATGTTCACTTTCATCACTTCTATTTCATATTTTCCTGTAGAGTAATGTCAGAAAAATTAGACTAGAAATAGAAATAAAAAGTATACAAATTGGAAAGGAAGAAGCACAACTATACTACCAAATGACATTATCTTATGTAGAAAAAATCTAAATAATCCACATATACAATAAAACTATTAGAATCAATACAAAACTAGCTATACTTCAATATACTAGGAATTAACAATTTTTAAAAAATTAAAAAGTAATTATGTAGGCAGTACTATCAGAAAGAATAAAATACTTATGAATAAATTTTACCAAAGCGGCGGATAAATTGTACACTAAAAACGTAAACATCACTAAAAGAAATTAAAGACCTAGGTAAAATAGGACTTCCCTCATGGCTCAGTGGTAAAGAACCTGAGTGGGTTCCATCCTTGGGTTGGGGAGATTCCCCAGGAGGAGGGCATGGCAACCCACTCCAGTATTCTTGCCTGGGAAATCCCATGGACAGAGGAGACTGGAGGATACAGTCCATGGGGTCCCCCAGAAGCATCAGACACGAATTCGGGACTGAACAGCAACAACACATCAGCATACTGACTAAGCCATGAAAATTCAGAGTTAAAAGTTTAAATAACAAAGACGTTTAAATCTGTTCTACAATTCCACCTCCAAGTGATTGTTCATCTCTGCCTGTGCTCTTCAGTGAAGGATTAATGAGGTACCAGAGCATGAGTAATAGTGAAATTACACGAAATCATCAAAATTCAGTTATACAGAATCTTTCAACAAATTAGATGCTTGCTTATTTTTTTGGTTTTACAATAAAAAATTATTACAGTCACTTATTACCAACAAAAAAAAGGGAAGTCTTACTTCAGGCTGTATAATAAGCAAAAAGCATGTGGGATCAAAAGTCATATCTCTGTATATATCTCAGTTCTGACTTTAACTTAAGGCCCGGTCATATTACACTATATATTTGAGCCTCAATGTATAGAAAATGGGTTCAAAGAATTAAGGATAAAATTCTTATGCCGGTTATCAATTAATTGCCTCTCAGCAACAAATAAACCCATTATTGCCCACTCCATATTAATGAAAATGGATCCTGTAAGCATTTCTCCCTGTCCTTGACCTGACATGATGTTAAGCTTGATCAGGAGAAGTGTTCAAAGAGACATCTCTCTCTGGATTAAATATGTTTCTTTTTCATCTTGTTCTGGCTCTGAAGCTTTCAACATTGCATGTTATAATCACGGGAAGTGGGAGGGATGGCTTCCACTGGGCTTCCTTTCGCTTTAATGACACTTCCATGGACACTTTCCCATTGAGTTTCAGTGGCCCATCTACAGGAAGATTCCAATAAACTTCACAGGCACCCCAGTAATCAATTTTCCAACTCAGTCTAGATGTACCATGTGTGTGTGTTAGTCACTTAGTCGTGTCCAACTCTTTGTGACCCCATGTTTCCTCTGTCCATAGAATTCTCCAGGTAAGAACAATGGAGTGGCTTACCATTTCCTTCTCCAGGGGATCTTCCCCACCTGGGGATCAAACCTGGGTCTCCTGCATTATAGAAAGATTCTTTACTGTCTGTGCTATCAGGGGGGTGTTCTCTGCCAGCCTTTGTCCCCCTGCACCCAAAATGGATTTTTCCTGCTTATCCCTCAAGATCTTAATTCCTTGTTCATGAATTTCAGTCAACCACCACTGCAGTGGAAGGCTCCTGTCTTGCCACTTCCAGAGACATTTCATGCCTGTCAACCTCTTCAGTGATCATGAAATAGTTCTGGACCAAGGCCACTCAGTCAAACTTTTCCACCATTCAATGGACAGCAGCTACACCTCCATAAGACTGGAATCCCAAGTTTGGGGAGATGCTCACATTCTAAATGTTCCTTCTTTGGATGCTCATCTCTCAATGGAAGTCACTCTTTATAGAACTCATTACCTCCCTCCTTCTAAAAAAAGATTTATTTAATTATTTTGGCTGTGCTGGGTCTTTGGTGCTGCACATGGGCTTTCTCTAGTTGCAGTCAGCTGGGGCTGCTCTCTGTTGCAGTACATGAGCTTCTCGTTGCAGTGGCTTCTCTTGTTGTGGAGCAAGGCGCTAGGGCACACAGGCTTCAGTAGTTGCAGTGCGTGGGCTCAGGAGTCGTGGTTCCCAGGCTCAAGAGCACAGGTTTGGTAGCTGTGGCTACTTCCTGCATGTGGGATCTTCCTGCACCAGCGATCAATCAATGTCCCCTGCATTACATGGCAGATTTTTAACCATCAAACCACCAGGGAAGACCTTATTACCCTTTTATAGATAATACTCTACTATAATTAATGATTGCATTATGAACTTTTTCTATCCAAATTGCATTGTGGACTCTGTCTCCTAGCTGGACCCTGACTGATACAATATGTAAAATACCAAAAAGAGTGCCAGCCTTAGGGGCAATGAGAAACAATATTCTTTTCACTGTACAACCAAGAGGCAATAATCAGGAAAATTCCATAAAAGAATCTATATTGAGTCCAAAATAAATAAATATTAAACATGCTATTTCAAATAATAAGCAATAACCAAGATCTCAGTGTTACATAATAAGACAATTTAATAGCAATTTTATATTCTAGATTCTTACCTTTTTGCTTCTGATGACATTTGAGATAAACAGATTATGTAGTTACAGTTATAGTTCAGTCACTCAGTCATGTCCAACTCTTTGTGACCCCATGGACTGCAGCACACCAGGCTTCCCTGTCCATCACCAGCTCCCGGAGTTTACTCAAACTCACGTCCGTTGAGTCAGTGATGCCATCCAACATTCTCAGCCTCTGTTGTCCCCTTCTCCTCCCACCTTCAATCTTTCCCAGCATCATGGTCTTTTCAAATGGGTCAGTTCTTCACATCAGGTGGCCAAAGTACTGGAGTTTCAGTTTCAACATCAGTCCTTCCAATGAACACCCAGGACTGATCTCCTTTAGGATGGACTGGTTGGATCGCCTTGCTGTCCAAGGGACTCCCAAGAGTCTTCTCCAACACCACAGTTCAAAAGCATCAATTCTTCGGTGCTCAGCTTTCTTTATAGTACAACTCTTACATCCATACATGACTACTGGAAAAACCATAGCTTTGACTAGACTAACCTTTGTTGGCAAAGTAATGTCTATGTTTCTTAATATGCTGTCTAGGTTGGTCACAACTTTTCTTCCAAGGAGCAAGCATCTTTTAATTTCATGGCTGCAATCACCATCTGCAGTGACTTTGGAGCCCCAAAAATAAAGTCTGTCACTGTTTCCACTGTTTCCTTATCTATTTCCCATTAAGTGATGGGATCGGATGCCATGATCTTCGTTTTCTGAATGTTGAGCTTTAAGCCAACTTTTTCACTCTCCTCTAACTTTCATCAACAGGCTCTTTAGTTCTTCTTCACTTTCTGCCATAAGGGTGGTGTCATCTGCATATCTGAGGTTATTGATATTTCTCCCGGCAATCTTGATTCCAGCTTGTGCTTCATCCAGTCCAGGATTTTGCATGATGTACTCTGCATATATGTTAAATAAGCAAGGTGACAATATGCAGCCTTGAAGTAGTCCTTTTCCTATTTGGAACCAGTCTGTTGTTTCATGTCTAGTTCTAACTGTTGCTTCTTGACCTGCATACAGATTTCTCAGGAAACTGCTCAGGTGGTCTGGTATTCCCATCTTTTTAAGAAGTTTCCACAATTTTCTGTGATCTACACAGTCTATAAAGCAAAAGTAGGTGTTTTTCTGGAACTCTTGTGCTTTTTCAACGATCCAACAGATGTTGGCATTTTCATCTCTGGTTCCTATGCCTTTTCTAAATCCAGCTTGAACATCCGGAAGTTCAAGGTTCATGTATAGTTGAAGCCTGGCTTGGAGAATTTTGAGCATTACTTTGATAGCATATGAAATGAGTGCAACTGTACAGTAGTCTGAGCTTTCTTTGACATTGCCTTTTTTGGGGGATTGGCATGAAAACTGACCTTTTCCAGTCCTGAACATATCTAGAAGGTTTGACCCATAACTAAGACTCATACTTAATGGTGAAAAGCTGAAAGCTTACCTCATAAAATCAGAATATTCTCCCTTTTATTATTTCTATTTAATATTTTCCTGAAGGGTAATGTCAGAAAAAATAGACTAGAAATAGAAATAAAAGTTATACAAATTGGAAAGGAAGAGGTAAAACTGTACTAACAAATGACATGATCTTCTGTAGAAAGAAAAATCTAAAGCATCTTCACACACACGAAGAAACTATTAGCATTAATACAAAATATGCTATATTTTGATATACCAGGAATTAATAGTCTAAAAACAAAATTAAGAAAATAAGTATGTTGACAGTAGCATCAGAAACAATAAAATACTTATGAATAAATTTACCAAAATGTTGGGTGAATTGTACACTAAAAACTAAAAAAAAAAAAAAAAAAAAAAATCACTAAAATAAATTAAAAAAGACATAGGGTGACTCAGTAGGTAAAGAATCCGCCTACAATGCAGGAGACCCAGGAGATACAGGTTCGACACCTGAGTCAGGAAAATTCCCTAGAAGAGAAAATGGCAACCCACTCCAGTATTCTTGTCTGGAGAATCCATTGGCGAAAGGAGCCTGGTATGCTACCGTCTATGGGGTTACATAGAGTCAGACACAAATGAAGCGATTGAACACGGGTAAATATAAACATATCCTGTATTCATAGCCTTGTAGACTTAATATAATTAAGATAACAATATCCCCTAGAGTGCATATTTAATGCCATCTTTATCAAAAGCCATTTTATGCAAAAATGGAAATGCAAATACTAAAATTTGTGTGAAATTGTAGAGAAGTTTCATATGGAATTGCAAGAAATCCCAAATAATCCAAAAAAAAAAAAATCTGAAAACTGAAGAATAAAGTTTGAGGATTCATACTTTCAATCTCAAAACTTAATGCATATAGTTCTTATGAGAAGTATAAGGATTTGTAGAAATGTGTGCCTCCAAGTTAGGTTAATGAAAAAATAAATATTATACATGTATCCTCACATATAAAAATTATTTTCATTTTAAAATGTTAGAAGAAAATTGTGATAAAATTGTTATACAATATAATGTCTATATTTAGAGTACCAGTGTTTGTGACTTTAATCTTCATAAATCCAAACTGTTCATAAAAATCATAAACATGCATGACATTATCTCTGACTGTTGATGACAATGATTAGCAATACGACAAAGTACAAAAAACATGCAGAAATGAGTTGACGATGGAAACAGGACGGCCTGAGGAACATGGATGCTTAGATGCAAAGGGAGATGAGATATATCTGATAAAATAACAGCGTTTTATATTTTTAATGACAATTGAAATTTCCCTGTGAAATAAGAAACTGAATTACAAGGGGGAAATGTTTAACATAGGCAATGAAGCATTCTAAACAAAAGCAATGAAGTGTAATCTGATTGTTGTTATCATTGTTGTTCACCCACTAAGTTGTGTCCAACTCTTTGCCATCCCATGGACTGCAGCACACCAGTCTCCTCTGTCTTCCACTACCTCCTGGAGTTTGCTCAAACTCGTGTCCATTTAGTCAACTGAGTAGAGGCACCATTTATCAAGGCTGCTTAACTAATCTCTGGGACCATCTGAACATGCTCAGTGAGAATCTACGTGAAGGCTTATAACCAATAACACCAGTTTCACTGGCCTTGTCCCTGTACCAACTGGGCATTATTATTAATTTCCTTACAATTATAGAATGAGTTGGAAAACACCACAGAGGTCTGCCCCATAAAATTCTCCAAGTTCTACTTTTTTCCCAATCTTCTGAAGTGTCTGGTGTGGCTTGGTGTCTGTTATCTACCCTGTTGACTTATGTATGATTTTGCCTTTCTGCCACGTTGAAATTTCATTCACCTTTGGATATCATTTCTGGTTTTGTCCCTGGATACTATTCAGTTCAAATCTTTCCAAAGCTTTGCCTTCTCTAAATATCCCTGCCCCCATCCTGGTGCCAAACTCTAACTCTATAAGCTCTTTGACGATGGAGAAAAGACTAGATCCTTCATTTATACTTTGAAGAGTGGTACACTTCTTCCCAGGTGGCACTATCTTTCCAGGTAAAGAACCCACCTGCAATGCAGGAGATATAAGAGACATGGGTTTGATCCCCAGGTCAGGAAAATCCCCTGGAGAAGGAAATGACAACTCCATTCAGCTTTCTTGCCTAGAAAATTTGATGGACAGAAGAGCCAGATGTGCTACCGCCCATAGGGTAGCAAAGAGTCAGACATGACTGAAGCAACTTAGCATGCACACATATTTATTGACCCATGACAATTCAGAGTTAAAAGTTTTTTGTGCCTGTATCAATTTTCATTTTATGTATACATTGAAGCAATGTATAATTAGTATAATATAATGTGAATCAGTTAATTCACATCCTCAACAACATTTGGTAGAGTTAGTATTTATTTTTTTCTAATTATGAAAGTATGATAGCACATTTACAGGAGACTTAGAAAATACAGAAAAAAGTTACATATAGTTCCACTATATATATTACGATTATTTTTAAATGATAAATTTAGATTTTTATTTGGAGTTTCAACATCAAACTCTCAAAACATAATAGAATTAATAGGCAGAAAAGTAGAAGGACAAAGTATACCTGAAAACACTATTAACCAAGTCAGTATAATAAAGATTTATACAATTTTCACACAGCAGTGAAATACTTGAAATTTTATTCAAGTTCCCATAGACTATAAACCAGAAGACATTGGAACATATCCAGGGGCATAAAGCAAGGTACAAAAATTTCATGCTACAAAAGAATTGAAATCATACAGAATCTGTTCTCTTATCAGTGTTGAATTATGCTAGGAATCAATATTAAAAGGTATTTGACAATAACCCGCATAATTGCAAGGGCAATGTGACATTCACCAGGAGATCTTTGACTTAACCACTGAAAGCCTCAGAAAAGTTAAAAAACTGAGAAAGCACAGAGTGTGATTGCAGAGAAGAAAGCATTTACATGAGAAATTAATATCAAAGATTCTTTTAAGACCCCATGTTTCTGGAAAGTGAATGTTCACCTTTGAATGATGGGAGGATCTAAGGAGTCATTGTTGATGTATAGTCTCTAAGTCGTGTCCAAGTCTTTTGTGACCCCATGGACTATAGCCCACCAGGCTCCTCTGTTCATGGGATTTCCTAGGCAAGAATACTGAAGTGAGTTGCCATTTACTTCTCCAGGACATCTTCCTGACCCAGGGATCGACTCAGGGATCGAACCTGGGTTCCTGCATTGCAGACGGATAATTTACTGATGAGCCATCTGGGAAGCCCATCTAAGAATCCATCAGATCAGATCAGATCAGATCAGTCGCTCAGTCGTGTCCGACTCTTTGCGACCCCATGAACCGCAGCACGCCAGGCCTCCCTGTCCATCACCAGCTCCCGGAGGTCACTCAAATTCATGTCCATAGAGTCAGTGACGCCATCCAGCCATCTCATCCTCTGTCGTCCCCTTCTCCTCCTGCCCTCAATCCCTCCCAGCATCAGAGTCTTCTCCAATGAGTCAACTCTTCGCATGAGGTGGCCAAAATACTGGAGTTTCAGCTTTAGCATCATTCCTTCTAAAGAAATTCCAGGATTGATCTCCTTCAGAATGGACTGGTTGGATCTCCTTGCAGTCCAAGGGACTCTCAAGAGTCTTCTCCAACACCACAGTTCAAAAGCATCAATTCTTCAGCGCTCAGCCTTCTTTACAGTCCAGCTCTCACATCCATACATAACCACAGGAAAGACCATAGCCTTGACTAGGTGAACCTTTGTTTGCAAAGTAATGTCTCTGCTTTTGAATATGCTATCTAGGTTGGTCTTAACTTTCCTTCCAAGGAGTAAGCGTCTTTTAATTTCATGGCTGCAGTCACCATCTGCAGTGATTTTGGAGCCCAGAAAAATAAAGTCTGACACTGTTTCCACTGTTTCTCCAAGTGGCCACAAGATTGGAAAAGGTCAGTTTTCATCCCAATCCCAAAGAAAGGCAATGCCAAAGAGTGCTCAAACTACCGCACAATTGCACTCATCTCACATGCTAGTAAAGTAATGCTCAAAATTCTCCAAGCCAGGCTTCAGCAATATGTGAACCGTGAACTTCCTGATGTTCAAGCTGGTTTTAGAAAAGGCAGAGGAACCAGAGATCAAATTGCCAACATCCGCTGGATCATCGAAAAAGCAAGAGAGTTCCAGAAAAACATCTATTTCTGCTTTATTGACTATGCCAAAGCCTTTGACTGTGTAGATCACAATAAACTGTGGAAAATTCTGAAAGAGATGGGAATACCAGACCACCTGATCTGCCTCTTGAGAAATCTGTATGCAGGTCAGGAAGCAACAGTTAGAACTGGTCATGGAACAACAGACTGGTTCCAAATAGGAAAAGGAGTATGTCGAGGCTGTATATTGTCATCATGTTTATTTAACTTATATGCAGAGTACATCATGAGAAATGCTGGGCTGGAAGACCCACAAGCTGGAATCAAGATTGCCGGGAGAAATATCAATAACCTCAGATATGCAGATGACACCACCCTTATGGCAGAAAGTGAAGAGGAACTCAAAAGCCTCTTGATGAAAGTGAAAGTGGAGAGTGAAAAGGTTGGCTTAAAGCTCAACATTCAGAAAACGAAGATCATGGCATCTGGTCCCATCACTTCATGGGAAATAGATGGGGAAACAGTGTGTCATATATGTCACCTCAAATAATTCTTATAACGGCCTGTGAGGTGGATATCATTCTCAGGTCACAGATAAAGAAACAGAATATAAGGTGTTAAAATAATGTACCCAGATTAGGAAATTGAAGATAGAAGGACCAGGAAGTAATCTGATTTTTCTAATTCTCAAACAAAAACACTTAACCACTGGGATAATCACTATAGATATTTTTCAGAAGAGTATGTGAGCCCATATTTTGTAAGGAGATAAAGGAGGAAATATTTGCGGCTAAGAGAGAAGCCAAGATAACAGGGCTGTTCAATAAAAGCAGTATCACATTTTTCTTAACATTTGGGAGTTCCAGTATGTTATTATAGTGTGTGTGTGTGTGTATGAACTGATTAAACTGCTCCAAATAAACTTGCCTCTGAAATATTAGAGTAGTATTAATGTGGTTATAATTATTACAATCATCTCAGAAAACAAGACTACTAGTTCAACATTGTTTATTATAAGAGTGAAACAGAGCATGGGTTAAGAATTTGGAGAGAAAAAGAAATTAACAAGTATAATCTGATCTAACCTTCGTCCTCCCCTTTATTAACATTGGTCCTAAGCAGAATCCTTAACTTTTTATGCTTTTATTTCCTAATGTATAAAAATAGGTATAGAATGATAGCAGTAACCATCTTTAAGTTTGCACTAAGGCTTAAAATATCAAATGTTTGCAAAATCATTTGGCACACACCAAGTGTTCAGTAGGTTTTAGTTAACATTATCCTTGTTATTACAACTACTAACACTAGTCTCTGAGACTGCATCCTCAGCTGCAAAGTGGATGATATTTTACCAACCACACAGGTTGTTATCATATGAAAAGGGATATGTACAAAACAATTGCTACTATATTGGGCATGCAGCAATCAATTATTTTAAAGTATGCATTATTAGCTGTTGTAAAGTTACTGGACTTAGGAAGCATGCACTATGACTACTTCTAAGTACCTCTGTCGGAGAAGGCAATGGCACCCCACTCCAGTACTCTTGCCTGGAAAATCCCATGAACAGAGGAGCCAGGTGGGCTGCAGTCCATGGGGTCGCGAAGAGTCAGACATGACTGAGCGACTTCACTTTCTCTTTTCACTTTCATGCATTGGAGAAGGAAATGGCAACCCACTCCAGTGTTCTTGCCTGGAGAATCCCAGGGACGGGGAAGCCTGGTGGGCTGCCGTCTATGGGGTCACACAGAGTCGGACACGACTGAAGTGACTTAGCATAGCATAGCATAGCATGCAATCATTATCAGGAATCTATTAAAACAACTTGGGTTCTTGTGTCTGCCTTCCACCCCCTTACTTAACTGCAGGCCATTTCATCCAAGACAAAGATCTTTACTAGAATAACATCCAAGATTCCCCTTCATATTCCTGTTCATCAATTCACCCATAGTCTCAGTTTTCATGATTCCCCATTTCCAAAAGACTAAAATGAAAATCTTACAGCTTTTCACTTATAGACTTTACACCAAACTTCTACCTCCTTTTCAGGATTTATTGCTACTTTGTATGTAATGTACTGTGTCAAACTCATAGTCATCTGGAATGAGAAATTGTACACAGCAGGTCTCCTGCCTGTATGTTTACAAAAGTTATTCATTTCTATAATCTTAACAAAGACTTCACCTGGGAGGCAATGAGATTATTCATGAAGATCTCACAATCTTTTCAATACAAGTGTACACACACAAATCAAAAGAATCAATACTTGATAGAATAATTATTATATATTAGAATGAGAAGTTTAATAAACCCAAGGGTACATTAATAAAATACGTTTTCTTTTCAGGTAATGCAATTTCCCATCACATGAAACCCATGGAGAATAGGAACAACGTGACAGAGTTTGTTCTACTGGGGCTCACACAGAATCCAAAGATACAGAATATCATCTTTGCTGTTTTTTTGGTCATCTATATCATCACTGTGGTAGGAAACATGCTCATCGTGGTCACTGTTGCTACCAGTTCATTACTGGAATCCCCCATGTACTTTTTCCTGGCTTATCTCTCCTTTATTGATGCCTCTTATTCCTCTGTCAATACTCCCAAATTGATCGTAGATTCACTCCAGGAAAGTAAAACTATCCTATTCAACGGATGCATGACCCAAATCTTTGGGGAGCATTTCTTTGGAGGTGCTGAGGGCATCCTGCTTACTGTGATGGCCTATGACCGATATGTGGCCATCTGCAAGCCCTTGCACTATACAAGCATCATGAATCGGTGGGTGTGTGGGCTGCTAGTGGGAATGTCATGGGTGGGAGGCTTTCTTCATGCAACCATACAGATCCTCTTCATCTTCCACTTACCCTTCTGTGGCCCTAACGTCATAGATCACTTTATGTGTGATCTGAACCCTTTGCTCAGTCTCGCCTGCACTGATACCCACACGCTAGGGCTCTTTGTCGCTGCCAACAGTGGGTTTATCTGCCTATTAAACTTCCTCCTTTTGATGGTCTCCTATGTGGTCATCTTGCTTTCCCTAAGGACCCATAGCTTAGAGGCGAGGCGAAAGGCTCTCTCCACCTGTGTCTCCCACATCACTGTGGTTGTCTTATTCTTCGTGCCCTGTGTATTTGTGTACATGCGACCTGCAGCTACTTTATCAATTGATAAAGCAGTTGCTTTATTCTACACTATCATCACTCCCATGTTAAATCCCTTAATCTATACTTTGAGAAATGCCCAGATGAAAAATGCCATTAGGAAACTGTGTATTAGGAAAGATATTTAGGTGATAAATAAATGTGCTTGGAACACAACATTGATTCAGTAGAGGCAATGGTCAAAAGGACATTGTGGATGATCTCGACAAGGAATATTTGTGGGATAAAGAAAAAAAATTAACTGCTACAAATCACAGATTCTGCATTGAGTAGATCAGAAATGAGTGCAAGAAAAGAGAGAAAAATGACCCTTAACTGGTCTTTCCGTATGCATGAAATTCTACCAGAGTCGGGTTTAGTTTTACTAGCTTCAACCAGTTACATGAATTCACAGGTTTTTCTTCTAATAACAAATTAAATAAATAGTGGAATTTCTTGCCATCGAGTAATAATCTCTATAATTCATCACAACCTCAGATATGCAGATGATACCACTCTAGGGATAGCAAAGAGAAGCTAAATAGCCTCTTGATGAGGAAGAGATAAATAGCCTCTTGACAAAGGAAGAGAGTGAAAGAGCCAGCTTAAAACTGAATATTAAAAAAACTAAGATGATGACATCCGACCCCATTACTGCATGGCAAATAGAAGGGGAAAAGGTGAAAGTAGTAACAGATTCCCTCTTTGTGGGCTCCAAAATCACTGCAGACAGTGACTGCAGCCATGAAGTCATGCTTCTTGGCAGGAAAGCAGTGACAAACCTTGCCAGTGTGCTGAAAAGCAGAGGCATTTCTTTGACAACAAAGGTCCGGATAGTCAAGGCTATGGTCTTCCCAGTGGTCACGTATGTTGTGAGAGCGGGACTGTAAAGAAGGCAGAATGCCAAAGAATTAATGCCTTCAAACTGTGGTTCTGGAGAAGACTCCAGACTCCTCAAAGTCCCTTGGATGGCAGGGAGATCAAACTGGTCAATCTTAAGGGAGATCAACCCTGAATATTCACTGAAAGGACTGATGCTGAAGCTGAAGTTCCAGACAACTCATTGGAAAAGTCCCTGATGCTGGGAAAGATAGAGGGCAGAAAGAGAAGAGGGCATCAGAGGATGAGATGGCGGGATGGCATCACTGATGCAATGAACATGAACTTGGGCAAACTCTGGGAGATGATGAGGGACAGGGAGGCCCGGCGTGCTGCAGTCCATGGCATCACAAAGAGTTGGACACAACTGGGCAACTGAATAATAATAAATAATCTCTATAATAAACCAAGGAGGTATGCATAAAGATATGTGTGCATACATACATGCTCAATAGTGCCTGACTTTGTGACCCCATAGACTGTAGGCCCCTCTCTGTCCATGTGATTCCCAGACAAGAATAGTGGAGTGGGTTGCCATTCCTACTCCAGGCGAATCTTCCCAACCCGGGGATTGAAACTATGTCTCTTGAATCTCCTGCATTGGCAGGCGGATTCTTTACCACTGGCACCACCTGGGAAGGAGAAAAAGGAAAGTATCAAAAAGTGTCATAAAGAGGAAAGCATCAAAGTAGATGTATTGGAAAGCCAGTAATCAGAATTGACTATTTTCCCAGGTCATGCCCTGAACTTCAATGAACTTCCAGGCAATGACGACAGAATGTTTGGATAATTGTACTACTAACCATTTACCGAGCCAGAACCTGTGCTTAACAGTGTATATATTGAATCATTATCACTAAAAGCCTAATAATTTTTCATTAATAACTGTGTTTGTTTTTATATATCACAGTCGATAGTCACATGGTACCTGCAATATTATAGTATGTAACTATTTAATGCTATAAACACATTGGCCCTGTCTACCTCTGAGGGGTAGATAATGAATATTACACCACTTCCAAATTTCCTTGTAGCCTTCAGCACCATTTAGCATTGCTCATATAACCCATGCTCTGCTGGTAACACATCAGAAAGAGTAATGACTCAAATAAAAGAACATTTTGATGTCAGAAAATATTTTCTATTTTTGACACATACAGTCACACTCTGTAAAGTACATGCCTGCTGCTGCTTCTGCTACTGCTGCTAAGACGTTTCAGTCGTGTCCAACTCTGTGCAACCCCACAGACAGCAACCAACCAGGCTCCACTGTCCCTGGGATTCTCCAGGCAAGAACACTGAAGTGGGTTGCCATTTCCTTCTCCAATGCATGAAAATGAAAAGTGAAAGTGAAGTCGCTCAGTCGTGTCCGACTGCAGCCCCCATGGACTGCAGCCTACCAGGCTCCTCGATCCATGGGATTCTCCAGGCAAGAGTACTGGAGTTGGGTGCCACTGCCTCCTCCGAAAGTACATGCCTACTATATAGCAATAGTTTCTACAAGATAGCACAATATCATATGCATGATAAATATTGAATGCATGGGTGAATGTATAAAGGAAAATAATTAAATTCACTAAAATGAAGTCCAAAAAGTAGTACTAGAGGCTAGGGAATTCATTTCTACATTAAGTTGATTCAACTTCAAGGAAAAGTCTGGCTTGATCTCAGAGGGAACTACAATTTGCTTTTATTCCTGTTTAAACTGAAGATGAGAAATAAATTTATATTATACTTCTCAGCATATGAGCAAATAGTTTACCTTAATATTCTTCCTGCTCTCAGCAAGATTTTTTTATCTTATTAATATGAGCTCTTTAAGCTATGTTCTTCAGTTAACCTATTTACTTTTCAGTAACATTTCATTATTAAAAGCTGTTTTTAAAAATGTGTGGCTCTGTCTACATACAAAGCAATTTCAAGATAAATGCACTCCTTTTATTCTTTTTTGTCTTAATTCATGCACTAACAAACATTTTCAGCACACAGTATGTATCAGACGTTGATAGTTGCTGGGGTTGCAATGGTTAAAAAAAGAGAGAGAGAGACCTGGATTCTGCCCTCAAAAAGCTTAAGATCCATTGAAAAACTCCCAGGAGGGAGTAAAAAAATACAAGGTGTTATAAATTATAAACTAGTGGAAGGACAAGGTACCATGAAATGTGTAGGGAATAGAAATTTGTACAGCCACTGTGAAAATCAGCATGGAGGTCCCTTATAAAACTAAAACTACCATATGATTCAGTGATCCAACTCCTAGGAATATACCCAGAGAAAACCACGATTTGAAGGGATGCATGCACCCTAATGCTTATTACAGCACTATTTACAATAGCCAGGACATAGAGGCAACCTAAACATCCATCAACAGAGGAATGGGTAAAGAATATGGAATATTATAAAAAATGAAATAGTGCCATTCACAGAGATGTGCATGGACCTAGAGATTCTCATACAGAGTGAAGTAAGTCAGAAAGAGTAAAACAAACATTGAAAATTATTGCTTACATGTGTAATCTAAAAAATGGTACTGCTGCTGCTGCTAAGTCATTTCAGTCGTGTCCGACTCTGTGCGACCCCATAGACGGCAGCCCACCAGGCTCCCCTGTCCCTGGGATTCTCCAGGCAAGAACACAGGAGTGGGTTGCCATTTCCTTCTCCAATGCATGAAAATGAAAAGTGAAAGTGAAGTCTCTCAGTCGTGTCTGACTCTTCTCAACTCCATGGACTGCAGTCTACCAAGCTCCTCTGTCCATGGGATTTTCCAGGCAACAGTACTGGAGCGGGGTGCCATCGCCTTCTCCAAAAAAATGGTACAGATGAACTTATTTGCAAAGCGAAAATAGAGCCACACATACAGAGAACAAACTTATGGTCACCAAGTGGGGAAGGGAGAGTGGAAAGAATTAGGAGATTGGGACTGACATGTACATTCTGCTTCTGCTACTGCTAAGTCACTTCAGTCGTGTCCGACTCTGTGCGACCCTATAGACGGCAGCCCACCAGGCTCCTCCATCCCTGGGATTCTCCAGGCAAGAAGACTGGAATGGGTTGCCATTTCTTTCTCCAATTACACTCTACTATGTATAAAACAAATAAATAATAAGAACCCACTGTATAGCACAGAGAACTCTATTCAGTCGTGACCTAAATGCAAGGGAAATCCAAAAAGGAGGGGATATACGTATATGCACAACTGATTCACTTTGCTGTACAGCCAGAAACTAATGCAACATTGTAAAGCAACCATACTCTGATTAATATTAATTTTAAAAAAGAACTATGAAGATCTGTAGAAATGTGTGTGCCAAGTTTAATTCTTAAGTATTAATAAAATAAAGTGTTATATAGGTTTCCTCACATATGAAAAATCTTTTAAGAATCAGAAGCCAAATTATATGATGTAATTATTATATAATATGTTGTTGGTACCTTAACATAAAGCTAGCAATATTTTCAATTATTATTTTCATAAATCATGTGTACACCCATGGTGGATGCATGTTGATGTATGGCAAAAACAATAAAATATTTTTTAAAATATGCTAAAATAATTTAAAAAATAATTAAAAAATTATAAATGTGAGTGTAGTTTGGCATACCCGCAACTGTTGACAGCAGTGAATAGCAACAAAACAAAGCACAAAAACACATGGGAAAAAACACATGGGCATGAGTGTGTGGCGGCAGCGGGCTGGTCTGAGGAACATGAGTACATGGATGCAAAGGAAGAGTGAAACAGAACTGATAGAAGAACAGTATTTTAACTGTTTCAAGGATAATTAAAATTGTCTTGTGATATAAGTACCAGAACTTCAAGAGAAAAAAGTTAAAGTAGCATAAGCAATGGAGTGCACTGTGGGTAGAGATCACTGTTACAGTGATGACCCAGTGATCATCTCTGGGACCATGTGATCGTGCTCAATGGGAAACCATGGGAAATTTTTTTTAATAAATATCACCAGTTCCATTACCTCATTTCTGTCCAAACTGTCTGGAAAAGATACCCCAGAGTTGCGTGTAATGAGTAAACACTATGTGGACAGAGTCATATCTCAGTATGGGTCTCAGTGCTACCACTAACCTGAAGGTGGGTCAAACATGCCATCCCTTCACCCATGCAAAATCTACACTCTCTCCAAAGAGTGAAATCCTGGCCTGGGAAGGAAGTCCACGTTCAAAATGAATTCCTTCCTTGGATACTCATTTCTCAGTCAAAGGGCTTTCTTTTAGAGAGCTCATTACCCTTTTTATAGTTAGTGCCTGACATAATTAATGATTGCATGTGAACTTTTTGGTTCAAATCACTCTGTTCTGTTCTCTGACTGGACCCCACCTAACACAATATAGAAAATACATAATACAATGCTAGTCTTATAAGCATGCCATAAATAGTATTTCTTTTACTGTACAAACAAGATTTAATGAACAAGAAAATTCACACACAAAAATTCTATATTGAGGCCAGAGTCCATAGTAAAGGAATATCATTAGGCACTTTTTAAAATAATCATTAGCAACCAACACATCTCCACGTTAACATAATAAGACCGATTCAAAACTCTAGATTTTTACTTTACAGCTTCTGAAGATATTTCCAGATTTCCTATTAGTAGATAAATATTTATTGATTGAGAAGCATTAAATTGTGATAAGGAGAGTGAGAGATGGGAGACAGTAAGTCTGGATTCCAACACAAGCTTTAGTTCTTGTGCTTAAGTGGCTATCAGCAAGTATTATACATTCTGTTGTTAAATTCGATATATTCATCAAGAGGCTTGGACTAGAGTACCTCTGTTACTTCTATCTGTAATGTTTAATGATTCTGTTTAACTCTTATCTGAACTCACTTTTTTCTTCCAGAGTTTCTTCATAGCACGTTTTACCTCGGTATTTCTGAGGGTATAGATTAAAGGATTTAACATAGGGGCCACCATAGTGTAAAAGACAGCAACAGCTTTATCAATGGGCAGAGTGGTGACTGGGCGAAGATACACAAAGATACAGGGCACAAAGAATAAGACAACTACTGTGATGTGCGACACGCACGTAGAAAGGGCTTTGCGTCTCCCCTCCAGGCTATAGTTCTTTAGGGCGCGCAAGATGACCGCATAGGAGACCAACAGGAGGAGGACGTTTAACAGGCAGATGAACCCACTGTTGGCAGCAACAAAGAGACCAAGGATGTGGGTGTCCACACAGACAAGTTTCAACAAAGGGTACAAGTCACACATGAAGTGGTCTATGACATTGGGGCCACAGAAGGGCAGCCAGACTGTAAAGAGGACCTGAACGGTTGCGTGGAGAAATCCTCCAGTCCAGGCCACCCCCAGCAGGAGGACACACAGCCTGTGGCTCATGATGGCCGTGTAGTGCAGAGGTTTGCAGATGGCCACGTAGCGGTCATAGGCCATCTCTGTGAGCAGGATGATCTCAGTAGCACCAAAAATGTGTTCTGCATAGACTTGAGCCATACACCCATTAAAGGAGATTGTCTTGATCTCCTGAAGGGAGTCCACAATCAACTTAGGAGCTGAAGAAGAAGAGTAAATTGTGTCTATCAAGGAAAGATGGGTCAGGAAGAAGTACATGGGGGAGTTCAGAGCCTGGCTGGTGGTAATGGTAACCACAATGAGCAGGTTGCCTGAGAGGGTTACCAGGTACAAGACCAAAAACACCACAAACACGATTTTTTGCATTTGGGGGTTCTGTGTAAGACCTACTAGAATGAACACAGTCACATTCCTTTCATTCTCCATCTATGTGGTGTGGGTAATAAAAATTCCGGGAAAGAATGCTTTGCCTTAAAAAGAAAAGAAAAAAGAACTGTAAAAAAGTGAAATACACTGAAACTCTGCCTTTTAACAGTACTCTGATAATGTCACAGATGAGTCTTGCTTTTCCCAAAACTCTGTAGGAATAGTATCTTAAAAGTTATTTTAGTTGATCTAGTCCTTTTTTATTCTGATCTCAAACTATTTTTATAAGATGTAGAGTAACCAGAAGAAAGAAATTCAGTTTTCTTGGTCATAGTGTCTGAAATACTTTAATGGAACATCAATTTATTGGAATAATTTGGACATTAGAAGTAACAATTTTGGAGGCTAATCTAAAACTTTTTGCACAAAAATAACATGAATTTAAAAATCATAAAATAGTCTATTTTACAAATTATGTAAAACTAGGGGAAAATTTAGTGAATATACTTATTGAATTAGCATTTAAAGATTACAGATTTTATATACATCTTTTAAAAATAAAGTTCAAATTCAAAAATTTCGCTTATAAAATTTTACATACTTTTCTAATCTATGTTAAAACACATGTATAGAAGATTGGTAAGAAAAATAATTTAATACACTGAGGACATTTGCTCCTGAATGTAAGATTATGGTTGATATTTTGTTTCCCATGTTCTCCAGTATTTTCCAAATTTCTACAGCTTACATAACTAATTCTATGATTAGAAATTAAATATCATCTTCATGTTTTGTCTTAGCGTTCTAAAGCTGAAACTATGTGGTTTTAAATTGATTGAAATATGCATGAGAAAACAGACATAGGGAATTGTATTTTGACACATCATGGGACCCCAAGAAATATCTGAATATAATTAAAGTAACTGCTCTAATGTACTCAAAATTGTTATCAATTCACCAGCTAGACATAGAGTAGGGGCAGGACTGGGTGCTCACTGCTTTGAGAAAATTACTGTGAGGGGTGAGGCTCACACCTGACTGCTCCATGGGTCTCATAATCACCCTCAATCCCATCTTTATTCTACCAAGCAAAGATTATTGACCTCTGCATTTAACATACCATTTATACTTGTAGCCAATAAGTCCTCTGAATAATCAAACTGATCAGTTTACTACAAAGTCTACATCAACTTACTTGATGAGGAATACACATATTATTCAATTAAACTTTAAGGTAGCATATAACACTAAGTTTTATAGGACATCACTTTTTCCTGTATCTCAGACTCCATTATTCTCTTTATATACTCTTAACGCAAAAAAAAAAAAAAAGCAGTGAAGAGTAAAATGAGTTCTCCCAGTTACACATGGTCAAGTTGAATAATGAGGTATGTGGAAAGCAAACCTCTTACAGATGATCCCATCCACTCTTCACTGAGAAGCTAGCTGTAGAGTTTCAAGCCCCAGGACAGTGGTCTCCCTTCTGGATAGGTCAGTGCATCAGAGAAGCCTTCCAGGGAAGGGGACACCTGAGGAACAAGTTGAATTTACTTCTAATTGCCAGTTCTTCCCTAGAGAAGATGGCCCTTGGGGGAACCAAGAACCTAATAATACGTTTTTATAATTTCCTGAAGGCCTATACCAAAGGTTGGATTTCATGATCAAAATCACATAGAAAACCTCAAATATGATTCATTCATTTTTATTATTTCACTTACTGTTTCAGCTTCTTGCAAACCTTGAAGTAATCTGGACATAAGTTAAAAATAGTCCTATCTTATCAATGTCTTTGATATCCTCTATTAACAGATGGACTCAAACACATGATCATTTTCTTCCTCTGTACTAGACTTAGCTGTGCCTATTAACATTCAAATCCTCTACAATACATATTTTTGGAGAAATGAGAAATAAAGTGTTAATCTCACGGAGTAATTCTTTTCTCTCATAAGGGCATTCATACTGCAATTGATAGGCAAGAACTTAAACAGACAAACTTCCTTCCAAGCAGAGAAACCTTTATCACTTGTTTACATTCCATATACTCACACATTATGAAATATAAACTTTTACTATAAATCTGCTGTTTTCTCATTCAAAATAGAATGCAGAGATTAATTTTCACCATATGATTCTTATAATAATCAATTAATTAAATGTTATTGGGTTTTTGCTGTGTTCACACTATACTAACAGTTTTACATTTACTATTCTATTTACAAGGGGAAGGCAATGGCACCCCACCCCAGTACTTTTGCCTGGAAAATCCCATGGACGGAGAAGGCTGGTAGGCTATTTACAAGAACGTCTATTTATTTACGTCTATTCTATTTACAAGAACGTCACAACAATCCTATGAGGTTAAACAACTTGCCCGAGTCATGATACCAAAATAAAACAGAGCAGTCTGTATTAAAAAATCAGGATATCTACCTCTAGCTCTTTGGAATTTAGTTCTCCAGTATAGGTCTAGTTTACTTCTTGGAATCAGTCATGTCAGAGTTTGGACAAAGCCACCACCTATGACCATGTGTAATCCATGGCAGTTATTTGGCTAAATTGTGTGATGTACAGACAGATGTTAATGAGTTCAGGATCTATTTAACAAGTTCAGGATTTTTGTGCCCTAAAATTCTTCCAGTACCAAGGGATAGTTACAGAGTTTGGAGTGGACGTGTACACACTGCTGGGTTTAAAATGGATCAACACATGGAACTGTACAGCACAGGGAACTCTGCTCAGTGTTGCGTGGCACCCGGGAGGGGAGGGGAGTCGGGGGAGAAAGGGCACGTGTATATGGGTGGCTGAGTCACCTGAAGCTACCACAACGGCGTGAATTGGCTATCAGTTCAGTTCAGTCGCTCAGTCGTGTCCGACTCTTTGCAACCCCATGAATTGCAGCACACCAGGTCTCCCTGTCCATCACCAACTCCCGGAGTTCACTCAGACTCATGTCTATTGAGTTGGGTGATGCCATCCAGCCATCTCATCCTCTGTCGTCCCCTTTTCCTCCTGCCCCCAATCCCTCCCAGCATCACGGTCTTTTACAATGAGTCAACTCTTCTCATGAGGTGGCCAAAGTACTGGAGTTTCAGCTTTAGCATCAGTCCTTCCAAAGAACACCCAGGACTGATCTCCTTTAGAATGGACTGGTTGGATCTCCTTGCAGTCCAAGGGACTCTCAAGAGCCTTCTCCAACACCACAGTTCAAAAGCATCAATTCTTCGGCACTCAGCTTTCTTCACAGCCCAACTCTCACATCCATACATGCTATGCCCCAATACAAATAAAAAATTTAAAAGAAAATTCTTCCAACACCTTGCATTTTATCTCATATCCTCCTTAAAGATAAGGAAGCTGAGGCCGGAGAGGAAACATGGCTGATTAGTGGTAAATAAGAATCCAAGTCTTTTAATGCCCAACACAGTGATTTTTTTTATTCCACCACACCTTAACTCCCATAAGATGACTTAAGTCCAGTGTATACAAAGGGGAAAGAAAAATCACCTTAAGCTAACCAAGAAAATTAACTTTCATCTCTTATCTTCAGCAATGTTTCTTGACTCTCCAAGAGTAAGGTCTAAGTCTTAGGTCAAGGATGCAAAAGTTCAGTTGACCACATCCACTTCAGCAGAAATAATATCTTGCCTGGTTAGAAGATCCAAGAAAGCTTGAAACTAATCAGAATAAAAAGTGCCTCAGAACTTGGGGTTTAATGTGTATTCCCAACCACAGCAAAGGGTACGTTTTCCCTTGTAAATGCTATAAATTTATACATTCTAAATTTGGAATTCAATATGAAGTGAGAAATTCCTTCAAAAAACATAACCTAAATGCTGACCTTCCCCTCAGTCCCATGCGGACTTAAAAATTGTCTTCAGAATCCATGGATTGTAATCCTATTCTGGATAAATTATAAATAAATCCATATACAGGAAGGAGAACAAATATTTCCACTAAAGATCCCAGGGTATCTAAAAGTAATTCCCCATAAAATATCAGAGAATAAATTTTTAATGATTTTCACTGTAAAAATTCCTTGGGGAAAAAAAAAAGCAGAACTATAAAAACTTAATTTAAAAAAAAAAAGCAATTCTAGTTCACTTACCGTGGTTTCCCCTGTAGTTAAGAAGAATGCCCAAGGTATTTAAAAATACGAAATAACCATTACTTGTAATGTCAAATCATGCATATTTCTCAAGTCCCCACTGCTTGGACAATTCTACAGGAAGTGTTTCTGTCAAGATGATACAAATTTATTTAAATGCATTCAGCATGCTCCAATGCCTTGGAAAATCAAGTCAAAAGAAAAGAAAATGCTATGTTGAATTTGAAACCCAAAGTCTTTGGTACTAAGAGGAATCTTCTGATCTTCAGAACGTAGTCTATGGATATAAAAGAAGAGACACAAACATTCCTGTTACCTAATAAGCCTTTCTTAGGCTTCTCTTCCAGTATTCTTGCCTGGAGAAGCCCATGGACAGAGGAGCCTGGCGGGCTACAGTCCACGGGGTCGCAAAGAGTCGGACACGACTGAGTGACTTCACTTTCAGGCTTCTCTTAAAATGAGGAAACATCTTCTCCATGAATCTTAGTGCTTAGAGAGGATACTGAGAATACCAAAGAACCAACCTTTCTGTCTAAGGCGTTATCCTCCCAGGAATTAATTATCTCTGTTTTTGTAAGATCTTGCCTAGAAGCAGATATTTGGGAGGACTCACCCGTGAGCAACACATTTTCACCTGATTGGTTCTTTCCCTGCACTTTAACAGCCTGCATTCTTGGTCTGGAAACCTATGTGATAAAGTCCTCTTCATGCAAGCCTTGGGTATCAAGAGCTGAGGCGTGAAGGACTCTAAATGATGCAACCATGCGGTTTCATAAAGGTGGAGTATCCCTTAGAAAATTTACTCACTGACTGAGGTCACCAGAGGAGGCTGAGATACATATAGGTTCATGACTATTATATCTTGAGTAACTGACTACTTAATCATTATAAAATGTCTTTCTTGGTCTATCGCAACAATTTATGGCCCAAAAGTTTATTTTGTCCTATATTTGCATTACCTGTTCTTGTACCTCTCTTTTTGTTACTATTTCCATAATATATATTTCTTGCCACTTTCACCTTCCACTTATCTGTGTCTTTGAATTATGAAGCTTGTAGATAAAATATATATGAATCATGATTTTGTCCATTCTGCCGATCTCTCTCTATTAGTTGGAGTGCTAAACCACATCTATTTTATATAATTGCTGGTAAGATAGGATTTACATCTTACATCCACTCCTGCTAGTCCTTTCCCCTGTGCCAGGTTTATAACATTCTGGGAAACTTTCGTTCAGGGCTCCCCCAACAATGAGATGACTCCCATATCTGTGCTAATCCTCCTGACTTCTGACTAGACAATGTTTCACGGGGGATAATGGAACAGGGAGAAGTTGATACTTACTCTAGTTTTAACCTGTCACTTACACTATGTCAGCAAATGATTAAGGCTGCTGCTTTCATTTGTGGCTTATTAATTTATTCATTCCTCTTTCATCTGACAACTCCGTTCTCTCTTCCACTCAGCTGAGCCCTTGAGTCTGTATATAAAATTATGATATCTGTGAATAACGATGGTCTTATATTTTATTTTCCCATCTTTATACCTTTCATTTTATTTTCCTGTTGTATTGTACCAGATGGGCTTCCCAGATGGTGCTAGTGATAAAGAACCCACCTTCTAATGCAGGAGATCTAAGAGACGCAGGTTTGATCCCTGGGTCAAGAAGATCTCCTGGAGGAGGGCATGGCAAGCCACTCCAGTATTCCTGCCTGGAGAATCCCATTGAAAGAGGAGCCTGGTGGGCTATAGTCCATAGGGTTGCAAAGAGTAGGACACGACTGAAGCGACTTAGCACATTATATTGGATAAGACCACCAATACTATATTACATATAGTATTTAATATATCCAATGCTATATTAAATTTCTGAGACTTTTCAGAAAACCATGTCCCAGAAATCCACAGATTCTATCCTCTGACTCCTGGTCAAGCCATTACATTAAAATCACTCATAATTATTCATCTCCTGCATATATCATTTATAGAACAGAAAAAAACAGATGGACACCTGCCAAACTGCTAATACATGTTATCATCAAATGAGGTGTGGGCATTTTTAAAAGCAGCATTTCAGTTAACCAAATATTTTACCACACACTTGTTCATAAGGATGCATGAGTTTGGTAACTGTTTTATCTCCTGCCACCACTAAAATTTAAACTTTATGAAAGGTATCAATATACTGATTATATAACAATTCATAGATTGTTAACTAACTCTAGTTCCTCCTCTAACAAATCAGCTTTCATCAGATGAATATCATGGGGACATTTTAATTCAATGTCCTAACATGTTTGATCATCAATATCAGTATTGTCACAGATTTCACTGAAATCAAATTAATCCTACCAGTTATACCTCTATTAACCCAAAAAAACAGGTACATTATAATTTATTTATTGGCTCCCTTTTTAGCAACAATTATCTTTCTATTATTTGAATTAATTTTCACTCTGCTGCTGCTGCTGCTAAGTTGCTTCAGTCGTGTCCAACTCTGTGAGACCCCATAGACAGCAGCCCAATCAGGCTTCCCCATCCCTGGGATTCTCAAGGCAAGAACACTGGAGTGGGTTGCCATTTCCTTCTCCAAAGTGAAGAGTGAAAGTTAAGTCGCTCAGTCATGTCTGACTCTTAGAGACCCCATGGACTGTAGCCTACCAGGCTTCTCCATCCATGGGATTTTCCAGGCAAGAGTACTGGAGTGGGGTGCCATTGCCTTCTCAGATCCCCCCATTTGATATAATCCAGAGTTCCCCTTATCTTCCAGTTATCTAAGACCCATTTTGCAGACTCTATTATGAGTCCATTGGATACTTAGTAAAAATCAGTACAGTCCATCTGATGCCACTACCATTATAATCCACTTCTTGTTTCGCAAGGAACACCACTCTTAATTCTATTTGTTGAGTAGATTTACATTTTCCTCTTCAGTGAATTGGTTTCTATGCTGTTACTTACCAGACTGAGAGACGGCTTTTCACTCTTGAACCACCATTTGTAAATAATACTGATTTTAGGCATCCTCCAATAAGTGATCATAAGGAGGGACTCCTTCAGCCATGAGGTTTAGATATTCTTCAGGAGGCCCTAATATAGGGCTTGAGGGCAAAGCAGCTATTGTTCATACATGCAATTATCGCCACATTCACATATTCTCAAGTTTGATTTCCTATTTGATAAAATAACTCTTCTGTTCATTTCCCTACATATTAAAATGATTATCTGACATAATTCAGGGTATTTTAGATCTCAATAATGTATGTCCTTCAGTAAGAAAAAGCAGTTTCAGGTAAAGTTCAATTACAAGCTAGCAAATCATCCTTCAGTGTGTGTTCTTTTTAGTGTTTCAGGTAACTGCTCAGTACGAAATCCCACTGATTACCGATAAGTGGCAATTCTGGCATTCCCTTGTGAAAAAGCATTATTCAGAAAAGAAAATAAATTGCTATCATGACTCTTATTAGGAACAGAGAAGCCGCACTCTGAAGTGCACCCACATGTGGAGACATGGGAACCCTCTTACTAAGTTGGTGGAAATGTATATTGGTGCAGCCACTGTGGAAAATAGGGTGGAGGTTCCTCAAAGAGACAAAACTAGAGTTGCCACATGAGACAGCAATTCCATTTCTGAGCATATACTCAGACAAAACTAATTCGAAAAGATACAGCCTCTCCTATGTTCATAGCAACACTGTTTACAGCAGCCAATACAAGGAAACAGCCTAAATGTCCATGAACAGAGGAATGCATAAAGAAAGATGTGGTACATATACACAGCAGATTATTATTCAACCATCAAAAAGAATGAAACAACGCCATTTGCAGCAACATGGATGGACCTAGAGATTATAATACTAAGAAAAGTAAGTCAGAAAGAGAAATATAAATACCATACGATACCATTTATATGTGGAATCTAAAATATGACACCAAAAAACGCGTGGGTATATGTATATGTATAATTACGTCACTTTGCTATACACCTGGAACTAACACAACATTGTAAATCAATGATACGCCAATAAAAATGTTAATAAAAAAATTAAAGATGACACAAACAAACATATCTGCAGGACAGAAACAGACTCACAGACATGGAGAACAGAATGGTGGTTGCCAAGGCGGGAAGGTGGAGAGGGGAGGGGAGGAATGGAATGGGAGTTCAGGATTAGCAGAGGCGAACTGTTATAAACAGGATGGATAAACAAGGTCGTGCTATTTAGCACCAGGAACTGTATTCAAGATCTTGTGACAAATCAAAAAGGAAAAGAATATAATATATTATATATATATATATTCTGAGTCACTTTGCTGTACAGAAGAAATTAACACAGTATTGTAAATCAACTAAATTTCAATCAAATTTTTTTAAAAAGAATACCCATACTTTTTTTCTTAGCTATAATTGTGTCACATGCCTATCCCTAAGTTTACCACTAGAAAGGAGAACAATAGCCATAATTACTTAAACTAATTCAGAGTCACACTATGAACTGGGGTTGGACCACAGTTTCCCCCAAACACATGGCCACCTGGCACCAGAACAAAGAGAGCTTTGGTTGAAAAAAAAAGATGAGAAATAACTACTCTGTGGACAACTAACACAAGTTGGAATCAAGATTGCTGGGAGAAATATCAATAACCTCAGATATGTAGATGACACCACCCTTACGGCAGAAAGTGAAGAGGAACTAAAAAGCCTCTTGATGAAAGTGAAAGTGGAGAGTGAAAAGGTTGGCTTAAAGCTCAACATTCAGAAAACAAAGATCATGGCATCTGGTCCCATCACTACATGGGAAATAAATGGGGAAACAGTGTCAGACTTTATTTTTCTGGGCTCCAAAATCACTGCAGATGGTGACTGCAGCCATGAAATTAAAAGACGCTTACTCCTTGGAAGGAAAGTTATGACCAACCTAGATAGCATATTCAAAAGCAGAGACATCACTTTGCCAACAAAGGTTCGCCTAGTCAAGGCTATGGTCTTTCCTGTGGTCATGTATGGATGTGAGAGCTGGACTGTGAAGAAGGCTGAGCGCCAAAGAATTGATGCTTTTGAACTGTGGTGTTGGAGAAGACTCTTGAGAGTCCCTTGGACTGCAAGGAGATCCAACCGGTCCATTCTGAAGGAGATCGGCCCTGGGATTTCTTTGGAAGGAATCATGCTAAAGCTGAAACTCCAGTATTTTGGCTACCTCATGCAAAGAGTTGACTCATTGGAGAAGATTCTGATGCTGGAAGGGATTGGGGGCAAGAGGAGAAGGGGACGACAGAGGATGAGATGGCTGGATGGCATCACTAACTCGATGGATGTGAGTCTGAGTGAACTCCAAGAGTTGGTGATGGACATGGAGGCCTTGAGTGCTGCGATTCATGGGGTTGCAAAGAGTCAGACACGACTGAGCGACTGATCTGATCTGATCTGGACAACTAACACTGTCTACCATACCTAAGATGGTAAAGCGTCTGTCTACAATGCGGGAGACCCGTGTTCGAGCCCTGGGTTGGGAAGATCCCCTGGAGAAGGAAATGGCAATCCACTCCAGTACTATTGCCTGGAAAATCCCATGGACAGAGGAGCCTGGTAGGCTACAGTCTAAGGTGTCAAAAAGAGTCAGACACGACTGAGTGACTTCACTTTCTTTCTTTTTCACCATACCTAATACGCCTCTATTAATAACTCCCTTCTCACTCCTGTATCTATAACTTTCTCTCTCCTTCCCTTCCCCCTCCCATTTCCCTTCCCTTCCTCCTTCCTCTTCTCTTCCTCTCTCCCAATTTCTCACCCTCCCTCATCTCCTCTCTTTTACTTCTTCCCACTGGTATTTAAACATGACCAACTTTCTCCCATTTTGAAAAACAATCATCTTCAATCCCATATCCCAAGATAGTACCTAGGTACCTAATTTGATTCTAATCAACCTATGAGGTACTGTTATTATCTGTCTTTATAAGATAGTGGAAACTGAGGCACATGGAAGTTTAATAACTTACCCAAGATTACACAGCTTAACCAGGATTCAATAAATGATGATCAATAGTATTATAGTAGTGGAGAAATGCAAAATTTTCTCTCAACTTATTTCAGGAAATATTTTTTATGCATAAAGCACTAATGGATAATTTTATATGCTACTTTTTGGTGTTACTCCCAATAACTCCTATTTATTTAAGCTGTATTTAAGCTGTTTTGGAGAAGGAAATGTCAACCCACTCCAGTGTTCTTGCCTGGAGAAACCCAGGGAAGGGGAAGCCTGGTGGGCTGCCATCTATGGGGTCACACACGGTCGGACACGACTGAAGTGACTTAGCATAGCATTGCATAAGCTGTTTTACAGGTTCTGGTAAGTTCAGTGACAAGCATAAAATCTTACTGTAAATAGAATCAGGTTTATGTCTTTGATATATCATTTCTCTAGGACTCCACCATGTCCCATTCATATAGAGAATATTCCTGGTCCTAGTTCTGAATATCTGCTCAGTCTTCCCTTCTACTCTGAAGGCATCAGGAAATTTCCAGAATGAAAACTCCCAGCAGAGTGCTTAGGAAGACATCCCAGATGAGGGTCAAATGTGGAAATGAAGGTGAGAAATATTCTCTTTTCTCAGTAGTCCTTTCTGGTCAATGCTACACAGGGGGTCTGTCTGAGGAATATGTCCTCCCTGCCAAGGGTGGTAAAAGCAAAGCCTCTAAATAATGCACAGCTGGTCTGAATCACCACCTCCTCCCTCCTCAATCCCAGTGCACAAAACTCATCACAGAATCAGTGTCCAGTGCCCTACAATAACATAATTCTTAGAGCTTAAGCTTAGAAATTAGACCAGCTTGTATTTCAATCCAACGTCTACTTATTAGCTTTCAGATCTTGGTCAAAAGATACTCACAGTAAGCATTAATTTTCACTTACATAAAGTAATATTAATATATCCCACATGGAGATTATCTCACATTAGATTATCATCTAATGTGAGAATTAGATGAAATACCACATGTAGAACTGTGATGTAGAGTGCTCATTATCTATTAGTTCTCATTGCATCCACATTTCCTGAATCTCCTACAACCTTTCTAGGACTCCACTACACTGTCAGATTTTTTAGTGAGAGATGGCTGAACATCCATAGATTTCTGAACTATAATGACTTATGAATCAGTATTCAATACTTTAAAACTTAACCTTCCTTCTCTCTTAATTTCTGTATCAAGAAATTCTACCAACCAGATTCTACCAACCATAAGAATAAAGAAGCCATGTATGTGAGTTGAGAGAATTCTTTGCAGAAACTTGAATCAGTCAAGCCATGTGCTCTGGTTTCCTGTATAGAAAGTGACAGCAGACACCAGTGAGCTTTTGCTTTACACCAAGCACCGCTGAAAGCACTTTACATGTGCTCAGTCATAGAAACCCCACAATATCCTGTGACACGTACTCCTATCGCCCTCTTCTTACAAGTGTGAGAACTCAGGTATAAAGAAAGAGGCTGAGGAACTTGCCCAAGATCACATAGTTAGCAAACAGAAGAGGCAGCAAAACTCTTACAGTTAATCATGACTCACTGTTCTATTACTGAAAGCAGTTTCTCTAGCCTGGCAGTTGCTCAGTCGTGCCTAACTCTTTGCAATCCCAAGCACTGTAGCCCCCTAGGCTCCTCTGTCCATGGAATTCTCCAGGCGAGAATACTGGATTGGGTTGCCATTCCCTTCTCTACGGCACCTTCTCAACCCAAGGACTGAACCCAGATCCCCTGAATTGCAGGCAAATTCTTTACCATCTGAGCCGCTCTAGCCTACATGCCTTTATCTACAGGGCATTAGATATTTCCACATGTTATCTTCCTCAATCCCTCCTCCAACTCTGTGAGACAGGTATTAACAAGGTTGTTTTGGTGATGGACAGGGAGGCCCTGCAGTTCATGGGGTTGCAAAGAGTTGGACACAACTGAGCAACTGAACTGAACTGAACTGATGAACACTAGGGAACTCATGCATCCACAATCCCATGACTAGGACCTTCCATGCCTTGGGTCCCAGAGTCCAAGATCATTTTCTAAACACAGTCACAGAGGGGCTGCAAACCCAGCCCAGAGGCCTCTCCCTCGTCTCCTTAATCACAGATGTCATGCCACAAGAGAGAATGGATAAACTGGTTTGGCTGCCATCTTGGTTGAAGCTGCTAGTTCTAATCCTCTGGGAGTTGAGAGATCAGAGACTCCCTAACTCCTTCCACTTGAGTAATACTTATTGAAATATTTCCCTGTAACCACACTTGAAAGTGTTGGTAAAGATGAACCCAGGAAGACCATATAAGCATGCTGCTGCTACTGCTAAGTCGCTTTAGTCGTGTCCGACTCTGTGCAACCCCATAGACGGCAGCCCACCAGGCTCCCTGTCCCTGGGATTGTCCAGGCAAGAACACAGGAGTGGGTTGCCATTTCCTTCTTCAATGCATGAAAGTGAAAAGTGAAAGTGAAGTCATTGAGTCATGTCCGACTCCTAGCGACCCCATGGACAGAAGCCCACTAGGCCCCTCCGTCCATGGGATTTTCCAGGCAAGAGTACTGGAGTGGGTTGCCATAACCATCCCCAGATCACAGAAGCTGTGTAGTTTTGAGTCTCCAAAACATTTAGATCCAGACTTCTAGGAACCAAAGAAGATATCTATAGGCTTAGTAAGAAAAAGATTTGAAAGAGCTAACCTCAGGGAATTGCTACTTCAAATCAACTTGTATTTGTTGCTGATTTTATGGTGCTTGCATACTTTTTTTTCTACTTTAACAGTGTGTTATTTCCAGGGCTTTAAGTCAGGATAGATCTCAGGTCAAGTGGCTCTTTTTAATACACTTCATCTGGGCACAAGAAGGACTGACAAATGTATAGTAAGATGGCATAAATGGAAATTTCCTCCAATGGTTAGGCTTTTTTGGCATCACTTTCTTTTGAAGCCTAACACTTTGCTGCTGCTGCTGCTAAGTCGCTTCAGTCGTGTCCGACTCTGTGCGACCCCATAGACGGAAGCTCACCAGGCTCCCCTGTCCCTGGGATTCTCCAGGCAAGAACACTGGAGTGGGTTGCCATTTCCTTCTCCAATGCATGAAAGTGAAAAGTGAAAGTGAAGTCGCTCAGTCGTGTCCGACTCCTAGCGACCCCACGGACTGGAGCCTACCAGGCTCCTCCGTCCATGGGATTTTCCAGGCAAAAGTACTGGGGTGGGGTGCCATTGCCTTCCCCGTGTCAGACTAAAGAAATTTGTTATCTGAGCTGAAATGTGTGTGCCTCACTAACATAATGGTATGAGCCAATAAGTGAAGTCCCTCAGTCGTGTCCGACTCTTTGGGACCCCATGGACTGTAACCCACCAGGCTCCTCCATCCATGGGATTCTCCAGGCAATAATACTGGAGTGGGGTGCCATTTCCTTCTCCAGCGGATCTTCCCGACCGAGGGAAGCCAATAAAGCAAACCTAAAACCCAGTCCATGAACTCAGTATTATTTAAAAATCTTTTTCAGCAGTCATTTTCAAACCATTAAGTAAGGAAAAGGAAATTTCCATTTAAGATAAAAAGTGAATAAACCTTTAAAGCAGCAGTTGATAGATCAATGATCGCTGCTGCTGCTAAGTCGCTTCAGTCATGTCCAACTCTGTGCGACCCCATAGACGGCAGCCCACCAGGCTCCACCGTCCCTGGGATTCTCCAGGCAAGAACACTGGAGTGGGCTACCATTTCCTTCTCCAATGCATTTAAGTGAAAAATGAAAGTGAAGTCGCTCAGTCGTGTCCGACCTTCAGCGACCCCATGGACTGCAGCCTTCCAGGCTCCTCTGTCCATGGGCTTTTCCAGGCAAGAGTACTGGAGTGGGGTGCCACTGCCTTCTCCGCTGCCCCCAAGCAAATTATGCTCTACAGGTAACACCTTGTTGTGAAATGAGCATGTCACTTATTTCCCAAATGCATCTGGAGAGGTAAGCGCAATCTGTGGCTTCTTTATCACGTTTTCTCAAGGTGATACTTTGTTGTTGCTGTTCAGTCACCATGTCCAGCTCTGCCACCCCATGGACTGCAGCACGCCAGTCTTCTCTGTCCTTCAACATCTCCCAGAAAGTGCCCAAGTTCATTCCATTGAATCGGTGATACCAACCATCTCATACTAGGGTATTCAAATTACAGGTGAGTTAGGTTTAAACACTTCAGTATTCATGCCTGGAGAATCCTGTGGACAGAGGAGTCTGGTGGGCTGCTGCCCATGGGGTCACACAGAGTCGGGCATGACTGAAGCGACTTAGCATGCATGCATGCATTGGAGAAGGAAATGGCAGCCCACTCCAGTGTTCTTGCCTGGAGAATCCCAGGGATGGGGGAGCCTGGTGGGCTGCCGTCTATGGGGTCGCACAGAGTTGGACACAACTGAAACGACTTAGCAGCAGCAGCAGTAGGTTTAAATATTCGTTTCTATTGTCACAGATTTTTTAAATAGTGACCAACATACTGAGAAAAGGAGTCACACAGAATATTATCTCTTTTATTAAACTATTTTTCTTATTATAAAGGTAATATATTCTTGTAGGAAATTCAGATCAAAAAAATTTTAAAGAATACAAAATTTATCTTAAATCCATAATCCAAATAAGCATTATTAGTCTTTAGAGCATTTCTTGTAGGTACTTTTCTATGTTTATATGTCATTTTGGACCATTTAGATCATAATAAAGAAGTTGTCTAGTATTTTGTGTTTTCTACTTAATATTATGTTGGAAGAATTTTTTCACACCATGAATTGTTCTTGTAAATAACCTCAATGTTCACCTGATATTTCATAACTACAATTTGCTTAATTTTTCCTCTTTATGTAGCTATTTGAATTGTTTTCACTTTTTCATTATCATACAAAATATGAAATATAGCCTGTATGCACAGTTTTTGTCCATAATCTTTATACAGAATAGATTCCTAAGAATAAGGAGTACTGGCTCAAGGGGCATGACCAATTATAAAGCCCTTATTGTAAAGTCAAACTTCTTTCCAGAGTATTTTACATCAACACAGTACTAATATACCTATCATAAAGTTCTGCTCATTTTCCAATTTAAAGTATTTCACTGTCTTTAAATTGCTTTTCCTTGATGGCTAATGATATAGGGATTTTTTTTAATGGATCTAATGTTTTTTCTAAGAAGTTTTGTTAATTTTTATAATTGTATAGTTGATAATATTTATCTATCATACTTGTTGCAAATAGTTTTCCAATGTGTTCTATACCTTTATGTAGTGAAATCTGTTAGCTTTGTCCTAGTTTTTACACCACTGAATTTTGCTTAAAATGCTCTTCCCCACCTAGAGGTTATGTATATACATTTGTTCTTTTGATTTTCTGTTTTTGAAGAAATCTGTTTTATTGAAAGTCTTTAATGCATGCTACCCTTTTTTCTCTATCTCTTTTTCTTTTTCTTTTATTTGGTGATGGCATAAAAGATAGGTTTTATTTGAAAAATATCTATTCAATTGTTTAAAAATCTTTTATGAACTACACATAATATTTCTTTGCATTTTCTTTAAAAGTAATGGCCTTTTACAGTTTAACCATACTTGCCTCTTACTGAGCTTGTCTGCTCCTTTATTTCATTCATTTTTTAAAATATAAATTTATTTATTTTAATTGGAGGCTTAATTACTTTACAATATTGTGGTGGTTTTTGCCATACATTGACATGAATCGGCAGCAGGTGTACACATGTTCCCCATCCTGAACCCCCCTCTCACCTCCCTCCCCATCCCATCCCTCTGGGTCATCCCAGTGCACCAGCCCTGAGCACCTTGTCTCATGCATCGAACCTGGACTGGCAATCCATTTCACATATGACAATATACATGTTTCAATGCCATTCTCCCAAATCATCCCACTCTCTAAAAAAATATTTGAATTCATTTATAGTCTCAGATCAGATCAATCACTCAGTTGTGTCCGACTCTTTGCGACCCATGAACCACAGCATGCCAGGCCTCCCTGTCCATCACCAACTCCCAGAGTTCACTCAGACTCACATCCATCGAGTCAGTGATGCCACCCAGCCATCTCATCCTCTGTTGTCCCCTTCTCCTCCTGCCCCCAATCCCTCCCAGCATCACAGTCTTTTTCAATGAGTAAACTCTTCACATGAGGTGGCCAAAGTACTGGAGTTTCAGCTTTAGCATCATTCCTTCCAAAGAAATCCCAGGGCTGATCTCCTTCAGAATGGACTGGCTGGATCTCCTTGCAGTCCAAGGGACTCTCAAGAGTCTTCTCCAACACCACAGTTCAAAAGCATCAATTCTTCGGCCCTCAGATTTCTTCACAGTCCAACTCTCACATCCATACATGACCACAGGAAAGACCATAGCCTTGAGTAGGCGAACCTTTGTCGGCAAAGTAATGTCTCCTGCCTTTGAATATGCTATCTAGGTTGGTCATAACTTTCCTTCCAAGGAGTAAGCGTCTTTTAATTTCATGGCTGCAGTCACCATCTGCAGTGATTGTGGAGCCCAGAAAAATAAAGTCTGACACTGTCTCCACTGTTTCCCCATCTATTTCCCATGAAGTGATGGGACCAGATGCCATGATCTTCGTTTTCTGAATGTTGAGCTTTAAGCCAACTTTTTAGCTCTCCACTTTTAAGGGATTTTGATTTAGGTCATACCTGAATGGTCTAGTGGTTTTCCCTACTTTCTTCAATTTCAGTCTGAATTTGGCAATAAGGAGTTCATGGTCTGAGCCACAGTCAGCTCCTGGTCTTTTTTTTGTGGACTGTATAGAGCTTCTCCATCTTTGGCTGCAAATAATATGAGCGATCTGATTTTTTGTTGACCATCTGGTGATGTTCATGTATAGAGTCTTCTCTTGTGTTGTTGGAAGAGGGTGTTTGTTATGACTAGTGCATTTTCTTGGCAAAACTCTGTTAGTCTTTGCCCTGCTTCATTTCGTATTCCAAGGCCAAATTTGCCTGTTACTCCAGGTGTTTCTTGCCTTCCTACTTTTGCATTCCAGTCCCCTATAATGAAAAGGACATCTTTTTTGGGTGTTAGTTCTAAAAGGTCTTGTAGGTCTTCATAGAACTGTTCAACTTCAGCTTCTTCACCGTTACTGGTTGGGGCACAGACTTGGATTACTGTGACATTGAATGGTTTGCCTTGGAAATGAACAGAGATCATTCTGTTGTTTTTGAGATTGTATCCAAGTACTGCATTTCAGACTCTTTTGTTGACCATGATGGCCACTCCATTTCTTCTGAGGGATTCCTGCCCACAGTAGTAGATATAATGGTCATCTTAGTTAAATTCACCCATTCCAGTCCATTTCAGTTCTCTGATTCCTAGAATGTCGACATTCACTCTGGCCATCTCTTGTTTGACCACTTCCAATTTGCCTTGATTCATGGACCTGATATTCCAGGTTCCTATGCAATATTGCTCTTTACAGCATCGGACCTTGCTTCTATCACCAGTCACATCCACAGCTGGGTATTCTTTTTGCTTTGGCTCCATCCCTTCATTCTTTCTGGAGTTATTTCTCCACTGATCTCCAGTAGCATATTGGGCCCCTACTGACCTGGGGAGTTCCTCTTTCAGTATCCTATCATTTTGCCTTTTCATACTGTTCATGGGGTTCTCAAGGCAAGAATACTGAAGTGGTTTGCCGTTCTCTTCTCCAGCAGACCACATCCTGTCAGATCTCTCCACCATGACCCGCCCATCTTGGGTTGCCCCACGGGCATGGCTGAGTTTCATTGAGTTAGACAAGGTTGTGGTCCTAGTGTGATTAGATTGACTAGTTTTCTGTGAATATGGTTTCAGTGTGTTTGCCCTCTGATGCCCTCTTGCAACACCTACCATCTTACTTGGGTTTCTCTTGCCTTGGGCGTGGGGTAACTCTTCACGGTTGCTCCAGCAAAGCACAGCCATTGCATCTTACCTTGGACAAGGAGTTCACTTTTATACTCATCAAAAATTTGGAGGATATAGAAAGTTCTGCATTACTCTTAGTATAACATTTTGAACTATATAATAATAATATTCTTCAATTCCTCCATACCATCTGTTATTTTTCTTAATTTGTGTATGAGAAAGTTTAGGTACAGTAAGACTAAGGACTGTACATAACATCACATAGCTGCTAATCAATGAAAACAGAATTCAGAAATACCTGACTGCACAGAACACACACTGCTAAACAAATTATAATGCTTTAGTTTCCTTCGCTTAAAAGCACCTGTTTTCTAAAGAGATCTATGGAATTTTCATAGTCTTCCCTAAACCGAGCTTGATGTGCAAAATTCCTCTGAAACCTAAACATGATAAAAAAAAATCTCCAACTAGTCAATCATGCTGGTGCTGCTGCATCGCCTCCTTTGTGTCGGACTCTGTGCAACCCCATAGACAGCAGCCCACCAGGCTCCCCCGTCCCTGTGTATCTCCAGGCAAGAACACTGGAGTGGGTTGCCATTTCCTTCTCCAATGCATGAAAGTGAAAAGGGAAAGTGAAGTCACTCAGTCGTGTCCGACTCTTAGCGACCCCAAGGACTGTAGCTTACCAGGCTCCTCCGCCCATGGGATTTTTCAGGCAAGAGTACTGGAGTGGGGTGCCATTGCCTTCTCCGAGTGAATCATAATGTTTCAAATAAATCTGGTGGATATTGCATTATCATGCTATTTTATCCTCTTCAGAATATTCTTTTTCTTCTTTTGTGTTGGTATTCTTGGAAAGTTTTATTTGAATGTAATATAAATTCACAAATCTAACTCAAATCTACCTCAAAAGTGAAAATGCAGTTGCTCAGTCATGTCCAACTCTTTGTGACCCCATGGACTGTAGCCCCCCAGGTTCCTCTGTCCATGGGATTCTCCAGATAGGAATACTGACTGGAGTGTGGTACCGTTTCTTTCTCCAGGGCATCTCCCCCACCCAGGGACTGAACCAGGGTCTCCTGCATCGCAGGTGGATTCTTTACCTCCTGAGTCACCGGGCAAGCCCCCAGTTATACCTTGGTAAGAAGTATACCTTAGGTAAACAAGCTATACCTTACTGGAGCCTTAAGGATTCCATCAGTTCAGTTTTTTCTGAGGTGCAACTACATTACCCCTAATTCTGAGTTGAATTTACCTGATGTTTTATATTCGCCCTGAAACAAGTTAAAAGTAAGAATAATAAATTCTGCAGCTTAACCTCATCAGCACAAGTGACTAGAGAAGGGAAACAAGGGAGTAAATTCTCATGAACTCAAGCCTCTGCTCCTTCGTATGGGTTCTGTTTTTATTCCTCTTTTCCTACAGGAGAAAATACATGAGCATTTTGGGCGGAATACCCATCAATGTACAATTGTAGAAAGATGACTGAATGTCAACAGTGATAAAGCTGTGTTTGTGTCTATGAATGTGTATGTGCATGTGTGGGTGAGTGGGTGTGTGTGTGTGAGAGAGAGACTATAGTCATGTGTTCATTTTGTGGCTAATAATAATATGGCCCAACTTTAAGTCTTGGGCTTATCTAGTTGATGTTTTTATCAGTCTTACAAAAAATAATTCTGAGAAAACTTACTGAGATTGGTCTAAATTGATCCTCACAACTGTGATCCCTGTGCTATTCTCAGAGAAATCAGTTATCTGAACACCAGACTGGATTCATGGAACAAATGAAGAATGTGGCGGAATTCCTCCTGCTTGGCCTGACACAGAACCCAGATGTACAGAAACTTGTTCGCTCTGTTTACCCTCCTCTACTTTCTCACTGTGGCAGGCAACCTACTCATCATTGTGACAGTCACCACTAGCAGAGCCTTAGGTTTCCCCTCATGCCGGGAGCTGGCAAAAGGACCTCCACCCATGGCAAAGGTCATGAGGAAGGAGGCTCAACATATGCAAATGCAGGGCTGAGCCTCATAAGTCCCCCTGCAAATACTCAAGCATCTACCCCCATAACCAGAGCCTGCCTACTCTACTACTTTGTGCTCTCATCTACACCTCTGACTTTATGGGGGGCTGTCCCCCACCACCTTTTTCAGAGAAGGAGTTAATTTGGAGCTCCAGTTAATAAAAATTCCTGGGCGTGACAAGAGTGTTTTAACCTACAAACTCCTCTGAAGGTTCTCTAGCCTACCTGACAGGCTTGTCCGGCCACATGTGATTACTCACAGCCTCCCAACAGTGGGAAGCATGAGATGCTTTTAACTTTCTAAAAATAGGTTCTTTAGAGAAGTTAGAAAACTATTATTGGACTGATTAGAAATTGTATTGGTGAAGGGTGTTTCATTTGTTGAGCCAATGTTTGCTGCTAAGTCTCCACATCACCTACCCTTACACACATTAATGAATATATAGAAGAAATAGGTATTAACCTTTGATATTAATCACGTTAGACCTTAGGCTAAGTAAATTATTTCCTTGATTAAAACCCACTACACCCTCACCCTATAGGAATGTAAATTTATCTGGTGGAGTCTGTTTTAAGAATAATCACCCCTGGAGAAATAAGTGTCCTGGATTGACCACTGTCACAAGGAGAGGGTCATAAATTGTCAGCAGGCCCCCTGGCCAGAAGATGATGTAACACCCCTAAGACCTCTGTATACATTTGTATGAAGCATCTGACTTTGATAAAAGTCAGGACTGCTGACCCCGCGTGACTTTTGTATAACATCCAGTGTATAAAAGTAGACCATGGAAAATAAAGAATTGGGATCAGTTCCTTGAAAGACTGGTCTCCCCATGTCGCTCTCTCTCTCAAATTCTGGTTGAGTCTCCATCTGGAGCACGGAACCCACCAAGCTAACTAATTTTGCCTGCGCTTCTAAGAACCAACCGGGGAGTCCTCAGTGTCTCCTCTCCTTCGGGAGAATGGAAGGACGCCTGCGGCCTACGTAAGAGGTGCAAACTTCTTGTCTTGAAGTTTTATTGGTCTCCCGCGTAAACCAAGCTACTCAGCCTCTTCACTGAATTTTCCTGCTGAGCTATCCTCATTCTATTACTCTTTATATCTTTAATTAATATTTATTTAAGCAATTGTATCCAGATCCTTACCAATGCCGTCTACACCTCGAACTCCCTGGATCAGCTGGGGCTGGACCCCAGCACCCACGTATTTATTCCTGTCTTTCTCATCCTTCATAGACCATGGCTACTCTCTACCATGGCTCCCAAAATGATATTTGACTTACTTGCTCAAAAGAAAGCCATCTCCTTCAGTGGCTGTATGACTCAGCTCTTTGCAGAGCATTTCTTTGGAGGAGTTGAGATCCTCTTGCTCACGGTGATAGCCTATAACCACTTTGTGGCTATCTGCAAGCCCCTGCAGTATGCCATCACAATGAACAGGCAAGTGTGTGGCCTCCTGGTGGCCATGGCCTGGGCTGGAGGATTTCTTCATGCTCTGATTCAAGTTCCTTTTATAGTCTGGTTGCCCTTCTGTGGCCGCAGCGTCACTGACCATTTCATCTGTGACCTTTTCCCTCTGCCGAAACTCTCCTGCAGTGACACTCACATCTTTGGTCTTTTAGGTGCTGCCAACAGTGGGCTGATGTGTATGCTCATCTTTTCTATTGTTATCATCTCCTGTGTGCTCATCCTTTGCTCTCTAAGAACACAGAGCACTTCCGGACAACAGAAAGTTCTCTCCACTTGCGCCTCCCATGTTACTGCAGTGGTCCTGTACTTTGTACCCTGCATGTTTGCATACCTTCAGCCCACGATCACCTTCCCTATTGATAAAGCAGTGGCTGTGTTTTTTACCATGGTAACACCCATGTTTTTCTGGAACTTGCTTCCTTTTTCCATGATCCAGCAGATGTTGGCAATTTGAACTCTGGTTCCTCTGCCTTTTCTAAAACCAACTTGAACATCAGGAAGTTCACAGTTCACATATTGCTGAAGCCTGGCTTGGAGAATTTTGAGCATTACCTTACTAGCCTGTGAGATGAGTGCAATTGTGTGGTAGGTTAAGCATTCTTTGGCATTGCCTTTCTTTGGGATCAGAATGAAAACTGACCTTTTCCAGTCCTGTGGCCACTGCTGAGTTTTCCAAATTTGTTGGCATATTGAGTGCAGCACTTTCACAGCATCATCTTTCAAGATTTGAAATAGCTCAACTGAAATTCCATCACCTCCATTAGCTTTGTTCGTAGTGATGCTTTCTAAGGCCCACTTGACTTCACATTCCAGGATGTCTGGCTCTAGGTCAGTGATCACACCATCGTGATTCTCTGGGTCACGAAGATCTTTTTGTACAGTTCTTCTATGTATTCTTGCCACCTCTTCTTAATGTCTTCTGGTTCTGTTAGGTCCATACCATTTCTGTCCTTTATCGAGCCCATCTTTGCATGAAATGTTCCCTTGGTATCTCTAATTTTCTTGAAGAGATCTCTAGTCTTTCCCATTCTGTTGTTTTCCTCTATTTCTTTGCATTGATCACTGAGGAAGGCTTTCTTATCTCTCCTTGCTATTCTTCAGAACTCTGTATTCAGATGCTTATATCTTTCCTTCTCTCCTTTGCTTTTTTGCTTCTCTTCTTTTCACAACTATTTGTAAGGCCTCCCCAGACAGCTATTTTGCTTTTTCGAATTTCTTTTCCATGGAGATGGTCTTGATCCCTGTCTCCTATATAATGTCACGAACCTCCATCCATAGTTCATCAGGCAGTCTATGCAGGTCAGGAAGCAACAGTTAGAACTGAACAAGGAACAACAGACTGGTTCCAAATAGTAAAAGGAGTACGTCAAGGCTGTATATTGTCACTCTGTTTATTTAACTTATATGCAGAGTACATCATGAGAAACGCTGGGCTGGAAGAAGCACAAGCTGGAATCAAGATTGACGGGAGAAATATCAATAACCTCAGATATGCAGATGACACCACCCTATGGCAGAAAGTGAAGAGGAACTAAAAAGCCTCTTTATGAAAGTGAAAGAGAAGAATGAAAAAGTTGGCTTAAAGCCCAACATTCAGAAAACTAAGATCATGGCATCTGGTCCCATCACTTCATGGGAAATAGATGGGGAAACAGTGGAAACAGTGTCAGACTTTATTTTGGGGGGCTCCAAAATCACTGCAGATGGTGATTGCAACCATGAAATTTAAAGATGCTTACTCCTTGGAAGGAAAGTTATGACCAATCTAGATAGCATATTCAAAAGCAGAGAGGGATGGTATGGGGAGAGAGGAGGGAGGAGGTTTCAGGATGGGGAACACATGTATACCTGTGGCGGATTCATTTCAATATATGGCAAAACCAATACAATATTGTAAAGTTTAAAAATAAATTAAATTTAAAATAATTAATTAATTAATTTAAAAAAAGCAGAGACACTACTTTGCCAACAACGGTCCATCTAGTCAAGGCTATGGTTTTTCCAGTGGTCATGTATGGATGTGAGAGTTGGACTGTGAAGAAAGCTGAGTGCCAAAGAATTGATGCTTTTGAACTGTGGTGTTGGAGAAGACTCTTGAGAGTCCCTTGGACTGCAAGGAGATCCAACCAGTCCATCCAAAAGGAGATCAGTCCTGGGTGTTCATTGGAAGGACTGATGCTAAAGCTGAAACTCCAATACTTTGGCCACCTCATGTGAAGAGTTGACTCATTGGAAAAGACCCTGATGCTGGGAGGGATTGGGGGCAGGAGGAGAAGAGGACGACAGAGGATGGGATGGCTGGATGGCATCACTGACTCGATGGACGTGAGTCTGAGTGAACTCCGGGAGTTGGTGATGGACAGGGAGGCCTGGCATGCTGCAGTTCATGGGGTTGCAAAGAGTCGGACATGACTGAACGACTGAACTGAACTGAAGGTCTGCTTTTAGACACAGACCAAGGAAAAAAAGATTCTGCAGACAAAATAGTGATTATAGGAAATTTCCAGTGATTTAAGAACAAGTCATGGAACTGTCACAGAACAACACAAAATCACAAATCTGAGCTAGAGTAAATAAGCCATACCATGTACATAATGAAATTCTAAGAGATTCAAAAATAGTCAGAGATTAAGTGCTTTGGACAAAATAGGCTTAATTTCTCTTATTGTCTCCAGCATAAATTATTACAGTAAATGTTAGCAAATTGTTTCACCTCTCTATTTTTTTCATCTTTAATAAAAAAAAAAAAAATACGATTTCCCAGGTGGCTCAGTAGTAAAGAAAATGCCTGCCAAGCAGGAGACACAGGTTCAATCCCTGGGTTGGGAAGATCTGCTGGACAAGGAGGACTTGGCAACTCACTCTAGTGTTCTTGCCTGAGAAATCCTATGGACAGAGGAGCTTGGTGGGCTACAGTCCATGGGGACGCAAAGAATCAGGCACAACATCGCAGCTAAGCAACAACAACAAATAGGAAAATAACATTACATGCTTCCTTAAATTGTGCAGATAAATGACTTCAAGCAGAAAACTGTGTCAGCTAAAAAAAATTAACAAAAATTGCTCGGACTTCGTTTCAACTTTCAGACATTCCACAAGAGCATAAACTATGATGGGGATAGTGGTTCCTAACAGAGGAGCCCAAGAGCACCGCTACTGTTATTCACTAACCAGGATGACAGGGAGACCAAACGTCCATCCCAGCCTCACTTCACTCCAAAATGTGTCATCTCAGCCAATAAAAAGTTCTCTGAATGTTGAGATTGAGTGCCTCACCAACTCCCTATTCTGGGATTAAACTGCATTTAAATATCTCTGTAGTGACAAATGGGAGAGCCGGTGGGATCAGCGATGAGATGTTTGAAAGTGAAAGTCACTCAGTCGTGTCTGACTCTTTGCGACCCCATGGACTATACAGTTCATGGAATTTCTCCAGGCCAGAATACTGGAGTGGGTAGCCAGTTCCCTCCTCCAGGGAATCTTCCCAACCCAGTGATCAAACCCATGTGTCCCACATTGCAGGTGGCTTCTTTATCAGCTGAACCACCAGGGAAGCCCAAGAATACTGGATTGGGGAGCCTATCCCTTCTCCAGTGGATCTTTCTAACCCAGGAATCAAAGCGGGGTCTCCTGCATTGCAGGCGGATTCTTTACCATCTGAGCTACCAGGGAAGCTTGAGCAGCATCTATTTCAGAAACTCTCACTGATAATGAATCCTTTTATCCTGTTTCCATCCTCTGGAAGAAAGAGAAAAAGAAGAGCTCAGTTGGAGAGACCAAGAGATCAATTTCTGTACAGAGTTTGTGATTTATGGGTAAGACTTCAGAAACTTGTTTTCAGGAGGGTTCCCAATCTGGAATTTGAACATAAGTTGATGCCAGCATTGCATTCCTAATGTTCTTAAAATTTTTTTATTTTATTTTATTTTTTAACTTTACAATATTTTATTGGTTTTGCCATATATCAAAATGTTCTTAAAATTTTATTATCAGGTTAGCTCTCACTGTATTTATAAAGGCTTTAAACAATGTATACTTTGCCATAATCTCCTATGAGTGATTATTTTGAAAATATATATATATAAGCAACTGTGTATTTAAAAAACTCAAAATTATCTTTTTTAAACATCTAGTGGTAGTTCACAAGAAACATGGAATGTCACAGGATGATGTAGAAACAAAGGTGATGATGGTGATGATGATACTGGTAACGCTGTGACAATAGTGGTTTACTGAGCCCTTTCTGTGAATAAAGCCTTGACCTGAGCACTCATTCTGTGTGTTTGGAAGGCAACAGATTTCTGACCTTAATTTATGACTTTCTTTAAGTCTCAAGCTGAGAAAACCTCTGTCTAAAATATTTCTTTATTTGAACATAATGGTGAACCTACCCTTAGGATGGGGTAAACATCAAAAAATCCATGCTAGTGTAAAAAACATAATTATGACAGCTTTTTTAATTTGTGTGTTTACTCTGTGCAAGGAGCTTTTCTTTTGCTATTTAATTCTTATTAAAGCCCAGTAAGTACAGTAATTGGAGAAGGCAATGGCAACCCACTCCAGTATTCTTGCCTGGAAAATCCCATGGACGGAGGAGCATGGTAGGCTGCAGTCCATGGGGTCGCTAAGAGTCGGGCACGACTGAGCAACTTCACTTTCACTTTTCACTTTCACGCATTGGAGAAGGAAATGGCAACCCACTCCAGTGTTCTTGCCTGGAGAATCTCAGGGACAGGGGAGCCTGGTGGGCTGCCGTCTATGGGGTCGCCCAGAATAGGACACGACTGAAGCGACTTAGCAGCAGCAGCAATAAGTACAGTAATATTGATATTTATCCATTGTTGTATGTGATATATGGCCCCCCTGGTGGCTCAGCAGTAAAGAATCACACGTAATGCAGGAGACCTGGGTTCGATCCCTGGGTTGGGAAAATCCCCTGGAGAAGGAAATGGCAAACCACTCCAGTATTCCTGCCGGGAGAATTCCATGGACAGAGGAACCTGTGGATTACAGTCCATGCAGTCACAAAGAGTCAGACACAACTTAGGGAGTAAACGACAAAGGATACTATATGTGAAAGCGCCTAGGACCTGCCCTTAGAACACGAAGATGATCAATAAACGCAATTAATTTTTGTCCTTGTTGTCCAGTCATCGATTTTCCTAAAGACACTAACCCTGCAATATCTGTTCCTGAAATATCCTAACTCCCTTTTCCTCCTGACAACTTGTGGACTCTCTCTAGACGCTAGAAGGACACTGGGCACTTTTAGGAAGTAGGTGAAAGTCTCTTCCTTGTGAGACCAAAACTGCATTCAAAGGGACTAATTAATGATGGCACCACAGTGTTCCAACCTGTGAATGAGGCAAAAACCACGCCCCAGAACTGTTTCCAAGTGATGCTGTGGGGAGAGGGTTAGTCTTCAGAGAAACCTAGCAGTGATAATCACCATGTTATCATGCCCACCTTGTAAGTCACCCTTTTCAGTGGCAAGAGAAAGATTTTCTGGGACCATGTTGATGAGCATTGTTAGTGGAAAGCAGAGACGACAAGTCAGCTTTTTCGTTTGGAGGCTTTTCTCCCTAACCTGCGCCACAGCATTTTTTTTTTTTTTTTTTTTGGCTTCTCAGTGATAGAGAAAGCAGATATTGGATTATCTACTATTATCTATTATCTACTGTTCTCTACTGATTGGTGGTGGTGACGCTGGAAAGCACAGAGAAGTGCCGAGCAGCCTGGGTTCCAGCTGCGCCTCCACCACAGGCCATCAGTCCAAATTTGGACCATCTGCACCTCATCTTTCTGAGTCTTAAATCCACCACCTTTAAAACAGAGACAACTGGAAAGGGTGATTTTAAATGCCGTAGGGTTTTTCAGGAAATAAGAGGGAAATGGATAATGGAACAAATTCTCAGCTGCTTGTGAATGAATGATACCCTTTGGAATTTTCTCCTAATACTAGTCTAAGAAACTTTCAGCTCAGACGCATTCCTTCAATCAACAGCACTTCCCCAGTGTGAGATCTGCCTAAATGAGAAAAGCAATTTTAATCTCACGCAGGAGTTTAAGCACATAAAACACTGGTATTTGGGTTGATATGCTTGGAGCTAGTCTAGGTGACCCTTTAATAACTCGCCCAGGTCCACCATTTCATGCTGTTAGGATGTAAAAGAACAAAAACAAAGACAAAACTCCTGACGACATACTCGTGTCCTCAGATCCAGTGAATGTAACTTGTTGTCTGCGAGGCACTGATGACGGTGACTTCAGCGATACCCTTGCTGGAGTGGGTGTCATACCCAGGCTCTGTACAAACACTTGATATACACTGTTTTCATCGACTGCTCTTTGCAGACTCAGGGTGCAGCAGCACTCTTATTTTCATCTTATAGATAAGAACATTGAGGCTTTGAGAAATTGCCCATGATTATACAGAAAATAAATGGTACTGGGAATATTCAAACTTAAGTGAATTTATGTGTCAGGATATTACGGTGAAGCCCACAGACTCTATAGCAGAACTGCCTGGGCGAAAGTCTTAACTCTGCAACTTATTGGCTGACTATGCTTCTGTAAGTTTCTAAATGTGTTCCTCACTTTCTTCCTCTGAAGAAACGAGGAGAAAAATAATAATCTATCTTGTGGGGATGTTATGAGGATTAAATGAACTTATATATTTAAAGCTCTTAGGACAGTGCTTGCAAAGACTAAGTGTTACGCAGGTGGCACTTATCACTGCTATTTGTGCTCTTGGCCATAATGTTCTCCTCTGAAAAGGTCATAATCAGATTTTTTTCCTGCAGAAACTGCATTTGCCTTTGTAACCAAGCTTAGAAAGAAAGTGTGCAGCTTCCTGATCAATACAAGAATCTTCTCTCCAGCACTTTTTATATTTGCACGTCTTTCCTCTGACAGTGATTCTCTTCTCATTCATATCATATTGAGCATAAAATCTTCAGCAAGTTGGGAGACTTAGTTACTTTAAGAAGATTTATGTTTCCAGGAAAATAATAGATGGTTGGTGGGTGGGATGAGTGACAGTTTTTGTTTAATCAAAACTTAGACTAGCACAGACATTTCCTTAATATAATTAGGAGAATAAAGCATGAGTAGGAATATTTTGTCAGATGAGATTCTAATTTACAAGGACATTGGTTAAGACAGAGTATCTCTTCTTCCTCCTCCTGTAGCTTCCTTTATGTAGTGAATAGGCGGATAATCATTTAATAGAATCCTTCACTGCTGGTCACTTTTTTTTTTTTAACTTTTACTCATCCCTGTAGACTGTAGAAGGACTGGAAGCCTTTAACTAGAAGGATTTCGCCAGGTCCAGAGAAAGTAAAGCCCAGACATACATATAATGTGTAAAGCAAGGAGGAAGAGTAATTTAACTTCTTATACATGATACTGCCCACAGCACAGGCAGAAGTGGAAGCAAATGAACCAGGAGAGAAACAGAGAACTTGGGCGTCTCCAGCTGCAACCAAGTCAATGTCTCCCTACTCAACTTCAGTTTGCTTTGCATCAATTTCTGTTACTATTGGAAGCACAGCAGAAAATGTAGCAAACCTAATGACAAGGAAGAAGAAAGAGTTAATTCAAAGGGTATGAACTATGCATGCAGAGATTTCAGAAGATCCTAAGTATTCATGGGTTTCTTGAGATCCATTGTATCCATGTGGAACCCTGCTGAAAACTGTCAGAGATGTTTTCTGGTAAAATTAGAAAATCGATGTCCACCAAATGTTCCATTTAACAAAATAAATTTTGTTAACAAAATAATTATTTTCATATAATAACTTAGATATCTATTACCCAGTGATGCTAAAGTTAACAGACATGCTTACATTTTGTGGTTAACAGGACGAATTGGTACACAAATTTTGCAACAGAAAGGGTTAAGAAGGGTAAAGAGAAGTGGGTTTGGCTAAAGGAAATCTTGTAACATTTTGTGTCTCTCTTGACTTTATAGGCAATGCTGTACTTAACATCCTCAGTGTCCTTGGACTCTATGGAAATACCACACAATATCACAGAATTTTTCATGCTGGGACTTTCACAGAACCCAGAAGTACAAAGAGCTCTCTTTGTGGCCTTTTTGACCATATATGGGATCACAGTTTGTGGAAATATTCTCATCGTGATCACCATCACCTGTAGTCCCATGCTGGTTTCCCCTATGTATTTTTTCCTGGCCAACCTGTCCTTTATTGACACCTGTTATTCTTCTTCTATGGCCCCTAGACTCATAGCTGACTCCTTGTATGAGGGGAGAGCCATCTCCTATGAGGGTTGCACGGCTCAGCTCTTTGGAGCTCATTTTTTTGGAGGTGCTGAGATCATCCTGCTCTCGGTGATGGCCTATGACCGCTACGTGGCCATCTGCAAGCCCCTGCACTACACGGCCGTCATGACCAGGCATCTCTGTGCCCTGCTGGTGGGGCTGGCTTGGCTGGGGGGCTTCCTGCATTCCCTGGTTCAGCTCCTGCTGGTCCTGCAGTTGCCCTTCTGCGGGCCTAACGTGATCAATCACTTTGTCTGTGACTTGTACCCCTTGCTGGAACTTGCCTGCACCGACACCTATGTCATCGGCCTGCTGGTGGTGGCCAACAGTGGCGTGATCTGCCTGTTGAACTTCCTCCTGCTGGCTGCCTCCTACCTGGTCATCCTGCGCTCCTTGAGGACCCACAGCGCAGAGGGGAGGCGCAGGGCCCTCTCCACCTGCGGGGCCCACTTCACGGTTGTTGCCTTGTTCTTCGTGCCCTGTATGTTTACTTACATGCGGCCGTCATCTACTTTATCTATAGACAAAAACATGGCAGTATTTTATGGTGTCCTGACTCCCATGTTGAATCCACTCATTTACACTCTGAGAAATGAAGAGGTAAAGAATGCCTTGACAAAGTTCTTCACGCAGTAAGATCTTAAATGTAGCTAATAAGTTGGAAAGTAGGAAATAAAATGGCTTTATTTTGGAAAGTGGAACAAACCAAAACCTGTTACATATTGCCATATACATCTTAATCCATCTTATCCATTCTTTCATCTTCACAGACTTGATTGATTTACTTAGACTTTCATACGAATTGCCGAATTTGATAATAAAATAATTATATGAAATGCATATGGTATGAATGATTATTATTCCTGTTTTAGAAATGAAGAAACCATATCTATTGATGTGGTTAATTGATTCATTAAAATTATCTAGCTTTGAACTGCCTGAAACAAAACTCAGAATCAGTTATTTTTGATCCGTCTTACCGATCTTTAAATGGCAACCTATGCTGACATCATTGGAGTCTGTATGATAATCAGCTGAGTTATAGAAATGAGAGGCAAAACCCTTAAAGCAAATAACTTCACTCATAGCCATATGTAGTAGTCTGTGTGGATACAAGTCTGGCTTCTCTTCCTTCTCATCACCATTTATAGCATCAGCAGCACAGCTACTACATACAGCAGAGGGAAGATCTCAGTTCTGGAGACAGATCAACCTGAGTTTGAGTCTCAGTTCCCATATTTCATGGCACAAACTAGAGCAAGTGACAAACCTTTATAAGCCTCTGGTGCTTGTCTTGAAAATAGACATAAAATAAGCATGTCCAAAGCAGTATCATAAGAATTAAATTAGACAATCTATGTAAAGTTTTTAATCCAATTTACAGCACATCAGATCAGATCAGATCAGTCGCTCAGTCGTGTCCGACTCTTTGCGACCCCATGAACCGCAGCACGCCAGGCCTCCCTGTCCATCACAAGCTCCCGGAGGTCACTCAGACTCGCATCCATCGAGTCAGTGATGCCATCCAGCCATCTCATCCTCTGTCGTCCCCTTCTCCTCCTGCCCTCAATCCCTCCCAGCATCAGAGTCTTCTCCAATGAGTCAACTCTTCGCATGAGATGGCCAAAATACTGGAGTTTCAGCTTTAGCATCATTCCTTCCAAAGAAATTCCAGGATTGATCTCCTTCAGAATGGACTGGTTGGATCTTCTTGCAGTCCAAGGGACTCTCAAGAGTCTTCTCCAACACCACAGTTCAAAAGCATCAATTCTTCGGCGCTCAGCCTTCTTCACAGTCCAGCTCTCACATCCATACATGACCACAGGAAAGACCATAGCCTTGACTAGGCGAACCTTTGTTGGTAAAGTGATGTCTCTGCTTTTGAATATGCTATCTAGGTTGGTCATAACTTTCCTTCCAAGGAGCAAGCGTCTTTTAATTTCATGGCTGCAGTCACCATCTGCAGTGATTTTGGAGCCCAGAAAAAGAAAGTCTGACACTGTTTCCACTGTTTCCCCATCTATTTCCCATGCAGTGATGGGACCAGATGCCATGATCTTCGTTTTCTGAATGTTGAGCTTTAAGCCAACCTTTTCACTCTCCACTTTCACTTTCATCAAGAGGCTTTTAGCCCCTCTTCACTTTCTGCCATAAGAGTGGTGTCATCTGCATATCTGAGGTTATTGATATTTCTGCCGGCAATCTTGATTCCAACTTGTGTTTCTTCCAGTCCAGCATTTCTCATGATGTACTCTGCATATAAGTTAAATAAACATGGTGACAATATGCAGCCTTGACGTACTCCTTTTTCTATTTGGAACCAGTCTGTTGTTCCATGACCAGTTCTAACTGTTGCTTCCTGACCTGCATACAGATTTCTTAAGAGGCAGATCAGGTGGTCTGGTATTCCCATCTCTTTCAGAATTTTCCATAGTTTATTGTGATCCACACAGTCAAAGGCTTTGGCATAGTCAATAAAGCAGAAATAGATGTTTTTCTGGAACTCTCTTGCTTTTTCCATGATCCAGCGGATGTTGGCAATTTGATCTCTGGTTCCTCTGCCTTTTCTAAAACCAGCTTGAACATCAGGAAGTTCACGGTTCACATATTGCTGAAGCCTGGCTTGGAGAATTTTGAGCATTACTTTACTAGCGTGTGAGATGAGTGCAATTGTGCGGTAGTTTGAGCACTCCTTGGCATTGCCTTTCTTTGGGATTGGGATGAAAACTGACCTTTTCCAATCTTGTGGCCACTGCTGAGTTTTCCAAATTTGCTGGCATATTGAGTGTAGCACTTTCACAGCATCATCATTCAGGACTTGGAATAGCTCCACTGGAATTCCATCACCTCCACTAGCTTTGTTCGTAGTGATGCTTTCTAAGGCCCATTTGACTTCACATTCCAAGATGTCTGGCTCTAGGTCAGTGATCACATCATCATGATTATCTGGGTCTTGAAGCTCTTTTTTGTACAGTTCTTCTGTGTATTCTTGCCACCTCTTCTTAATATCTTCTGCTTCTGTTAGGTCCACACCATCTCTGTCCTTTATCGTGCCCATCTTTGCATGAAATGTTCCTTTGGTATCTCTGATTTTCTTGAAGAGATCCCTAGTCTTTCCCATTCTGTTGTTTTCCTCTATTACAGCACATATGGCTCCCTAAATTTAGCTGCTATTTCTACTTCAACCTTCTGTAACTGTCCATAAAGAGGCTGCTTTCTTTCACTTTTCTATATCTATTTAAAGTTTAAAACACATACTTCATTTAGAACAGGATGGCTTATTTTTCAGCCAATGATGCAAAGTGATGTTTCCTTATATATTTACTGACTCTGTTTCAAACTCTGAGGGATCCTAGTGTTCTGGAGTTTAAAACATGCATCCATGTTCATTTCATTCCTTTCCTGGAATGAGAGGAATGAAACTCTGACCACATCCATCCCAAGCTGCACCCTTTAGAAGTGTGGACGCCTATAATTTACAATAAGCTTATACCTTGTTTGACAAATGATTTGTAATTCACTGTGCCACAAATATCTTTTTTTTTAACACTAAAAAAGAAAAAACCAAAAAACTAGAAATTAGTATGGAAAATAATTTTCCTTCTACAGGTATTTAAAATCAGTCTCCAAGAACCATTAAGTTCAAGATATAATTAGGAAATAGTTATTGCTTTACCCTGAACTTCTATGCGTAACAAAAACAACAGTTGCCGAATTCTTAGGCAAAATATTGTCTTTCTAAACTTCACCACATTGTGATGATGTAGTTAATAGTAGCTAATATAGCAGACCTTGAGCATTTACCAATTCATTTTTGCTGTTAGATTATAAAAATATAATTGAGCTAATTTTCCAATTAACTACAAAATATGAAATCACTGGGAAGGTTACTAAAAAGTAGCCAAGCCAGCTTCCCACAGTTAACTCTCAGGAAGCTTTCTAGAAAAGAATACTCTTGAAATTCAAAAAGCACTTTTATTTTTATTACAGTTAAAATAGCAAATAGCCAAAAGGACTGATGTAGTGCCCTCTTGTTTTTTGTTGTTCAAGTCGTGATTAACAGCAGCTCAACCATCTTATGAATACTGTTCATTTTTGAAAAATTTCAACCTGTTGGAATAAACACATCAGTAAATACCGCCAGGAGTTTTCTAGATGATTTATTAATTATTGCTGATCTTGTTTGCAAAGGAAGTGTTATCTCCAAGACTATGTAAAATATTTTTCTTCCTAAACACATATCTCTTTTAGAATTTAGAAAATAAGACTGGCAACACACACATGCATGTGTGTGTGTGTGTGTGTGTGTGTGTGTGTGTGTGTGTGTGTGAAATCCACTTATAAGCCCACTACCTAAAGGTAATCACCATCAACAATTTGGTAAATATCCTTTTAATCATCATCATCTTTTTCTTCTCTTCTACTTATTCCTTCAGCTATTTCTACAAACTTGGTTAAGCTTCTACCATTCTAAAAGTTACTCTCTGGGACTAAATTGTTTCTTTGTTTAGTTTACAAGGTGTCTTAGGCAAACAAACATTTCTGATCCTCAGTTTGTGCATCCAACAGTGGGCAGTTTAGGGACGTCCTGAGGGTCCAGCGGCTAAGACTCCACATTCCTATCACAGCGGGCCCAGATTCAATCTCAGGTCAGGGAACTAAGATACCGCAACAAAGCCCGAAAGCCACAGCTACTGAGCCCTAGGGCTCTAGTGCCCATAGGCCAGGACTAGAGAGGCCCACGTGCCTGAAGCAAGACCCAGTTCAGTTCGGTTCAGTCGCTCAGTCGTGTGCAACTCTTTGCGACCCCATGGATTGCAGTATGCCAGGCCTCCCTGTCCATCACCAACTCCCAGAGTTCGCCCAAACTCATGTTTATAAGGTTGGTGATGCCATCCAACCATCTTATCCTCTGTCATCCCTTTCTCTTCCTGCCCTCAATCTTTCCTAGCATCACGGTCTTTTCAAATGACTCAGTTCTTCGCATAAGGTGGCTAAAGTATTGAAGCTTTACCTTTAGCATCAGTCCTTCCAATGAATATTCAGGACTGATTTCCTTTAGGATGGACTGGTTGGATCTCCTGCAGTCCAAGAAACTCTCACGAGTCTTCTCCAACACCACACTTCAAAAGCATCAATTCTTCTGCACTCAGCTTTCTTCACAGTCCAATTTTCACATCCATACATGACTACTGGAAAAACCATAGCTTTGAGCAGATGGACCTTTGTTGGCAAAGTAATGTCTCTGCTTTTAAATATGCTGTCTTGGTTGGTCATAGCTTTTCTTCCAAGGAGCAAGAGTCTTTTAATTTCATGCCTGCAGTCACCATCTGCAGTGAATTTTGAGCCCCCCAAAATAAAGTCTGTCACTGTTTCCATTGTTTCCCCATCTATTTGCCATGAAGTGATGGGACCATATGCCATGATCTTAGTTTTCTGAATGTTGAGTTTTAGGCCAAGTTTTTCACCCTCCTCTTTTGCAAAAATAAGTATTTTTTAAATTTTTTAATTTAATTTTTAAGTTTAAAAAAATTTAAAATTTTAATTAAGAAATTTAAAAAGCAGGGCAATCTCATCCTTATGACCTTATGAAAGGAGATTGACTATGAAGAGTATTGTATCTGACAGGTGATAGGAGTCTAATGAATTGTCAAAAATATACTTGTGGAATAAAAAAAAAAAAAAAACTGTATCTGGCATTATTATTCCACTGGTCATGGTTACATGGCTATTGCTCAGCTACTTAATAAAAAGTTTACCACCTTTCTTGAACTCCCATACCTCAAGCAGAGTATTATTTTATTTATGTATATATATTTTAATGGATAACAGCAGAATGAATATATATTCATATCAAATATATTTGCTAATTTTAAAAAATTAACAAAGGAAAGTACTACAGTATAAGCCAGTTGTTATGTATAAACTAGTGCAGATGGAGAAGAAAATAATTTCAAAGGAATTTCCTATTACATGGGAATCAGAAAGTTTTGGAATCACCACCCAGTCACTAGCTGATTCTTTTCAGACTCACGCATTTCAGGTCTGTTAAAAGAAAGTCCACTTTCCAACTGGTTAACACATGAAGGCCAAAAGGTTTCAAGAGAATTCTAAAGATTCAAGGGAAACAGGAGAAATTTAGTTTATTGGCTGTTTATATTGCTGCTGCTGCTGCTGCTAAGTCACTTCAGTCGTGTCCGACTCTGTGCAACCTCACAGACAGAAGCTCACCAGGCTCCCCCGTCCCTGGGATTCTCCAGGCAAAAATACTGGAGTGGGTTGCCATTTCCTTCTCCAATGCATGAAAGTGAAAAGTGAAAGTGAAGTCGCTCAGTCGTGTCAGACTCTCAGCGACCCCATGGACTGGAGCCCACCAGGATCCTCTGTCCATGGGATTTTCCAGGCAAAAGTACTGGGGTGGGGTGCCATTGCTGTTTATATTAGTGGGGTGCAAAATGGTTTTGGTAAAACACTAAGGCTGTGGGTCACATAGGCTTAGATTTATTTTTATTTATTTATTTATTTTTTACAAATCGCCAGTCCAGGTTCAATGCAGGATACAGGATGCTTGGGGTTGGTGCACTGGGATGGCCCAGAGGGATGATATGGGAAGGCAAGTGGGAGAGGGGTTTAGGATTGGGAACACGTGTACACTCGTGGCGGATTCATGATGATGTATGGCAAAACCAATACAACATTGTAAAGTAATTAGCCTCCAATTAAAATAAATAAATTTAAATTTAAAAAATTCAAAAAAAAATAGGCTTAAATTCTTGTTCAGCCAAACTTTAGATAACTGATCTCTAACAATATAATTAACCTCTCTGACACTTTGTTTCCTAATTTATGAAATGGGAATATTAATATGACTGCAATTATTGGGCTGTAGTGAAAATTAAATAAAACAAATATAAACCACTTTGCAGAGGGTGAAAACATGAGTAAGAAAAGCTGTCATAATTGTTTACACTAGCATTGATTTATTTACATTCACATCATCCTTAACATAGGTTCATCATTATGTTCAGGGGAAGAAATATTTAAGAGAGAGATAGGTTCCACAGTTTGAGACAAATTAAAGAAAGACATAAATTAAGGTCACAAATCTGTTTCCTCCAAAACACATAAAACGAGTGAGTGCTCAGTTGAAGACTTTATTCACAGAAAGGGCTCAGTAAGCAGCTGTCATTATCTTCACTGTTATCTTTGCTTTTACATCATCCCGTTTCATTCCAGCTGTCTTGGAGACTATGACTAGATGTTTAAAAGACATATGTGATTTTTTTTAAACACACAGTTGCTTACATATATTTACAAAATGATCACTCATAGGAGGTTATGGCAAAATAAAATATCTGTTTTTTAAAGCCTTTATATATACAGTGAGATCTAACCTGATAATAAAGTCCGAAGAACGTGAGAAATGCAAAGCCAGCATTACCTGATATTCAAATCCTCGGTTGAGAAATCTCATGAAAACAAGTTTCTGAGCTCTCCCTCAGAAATCGCCAGCTCTGTACGGAGATAGGCCTTTTGGTCTCTGGAACTGAGCTGTCCCTTCTCCTCTTTCTTCTAGAGGACAGGGTCAGGACAGGATCCACCATCAGTAAGAGCCTTTTAAAATAAGTGCCGCTCAAGTTTCTCACAGCTGATTCTACCAGCTCTCCCACTTGTCACTGTAGAGATATTTAAAGGCATTTTAATCCCAGCATAGGGAGTAGGTGAGGAACTAGCTCTCAATACTCAGAGAACCGCTCACTGGCTTACATGACACATTTTGCAGTGAAGTGAGGCTGGGGTGGACGTTTGGTCTCCCTGTGGTTGTGGTTAGTGAAAAACAGTACTGGTTTCTGGGCTCCTCTGTCAGGAACCACTGTCCCCAGCATCCCTCATGCTCTGGTGGCATCTCTGAAGGCTACAACAATGTCTGAGCAATTTTAGATTTTCAGCAGACTCTTTTTCCCTAATTCAGTCATTTAATGCTCACCACTTAAGCAAGTGTATAATGTTAGTTCCCTTTTACAGATGAAAAAATAACAACAAAAAAAAAGAGAGAGGTGAAGCAACTTGCTAACACTGACAAAGCTGATTTGTGCCGTAGACAAGATGAGAAATCAAGAGCTTTTAAGCCAAAGCTCTTAGCTCTGATTTCAAAACAACTGACTGTTTCTAAATCTCTTAGAATTCCATTACATTTATGGTACAGATTCTTTCCTATAACACGGCTGTGTGATTGCTGCCAAGTTCTGGGCACACATTCTTGTTCTTGGTCACTTGGTCATGTCCCACTCTTTGTGACGCCATGGACTGTAGCCCACCAGGCTCCTCTGTCCGTAGGATTTCCCAGACAGGAGCACTGCAGTGGGTTGCCTTTCCTTCTCCAAGGGATCTTTCTAACCAAGAACTGAATCCACGTTTCGGGCTTGGTAGACAGACTCTTTACTACTCCACCACCAGCGAAACCCTCTATGACACACAGTTTTTCTTAAATCACTAGTGATTTCCCATAAGAGTTGCTTCATTTTCAGAGTCTTTTCCTTTGTTGGAGTCTAATACTACTTTATTTTTTTTTATTTTGCTTAACTTTACAATATTGTATTGCTTTTACCATACATAGAGATGGATTCGCCACCAGTATACACGTGCTCCCCATCCTGAACCCTCCTCCCTCCCCACTCCCCATACACAGGTATTTTCTGCCTTAACTGTACAGACTTTATAAAAGATGTTTCTTTTATGCTTACCAATATTCTATTTTCAATTCTTTTTGCGAACTATGGTATAATTTTTGAAAACTACTTCTGTGTGCAAATCCTCTCTTCTTGGGAATGTGATAAGTAAAAAGTTGGGTTTTTTTAATTACTGTAGTGAGAGAACATTTATAAACCTTTCAAACCTAGGGTGATCAGAAAAAGCATACCTTGATAAATGTACTTTTAGAAGACTTTCTTTACTGTTCTACATTTTTTCATGTATAGTTGCTTTCCCTCTTTTAAAATAAAACTTCACTCTAGCTAAAGTGCTTGGCATAATGAGTGTTCAAGAATATTGCTGTTGATCTGTTTCATACCCACATTCAGGGCAACATTATGACTTTTGTGAGCCTTTGGTACTTTCATCCTCATAGACCATTTCCTCCACAAAATATTAAAAATCATATTTTCTGACTGCATTGTTATATACATGACTATAATCCAAGTTGAATTTAAATTATATTAATTTTTTCCTGCTGTTTTCAAATTAAAACATTTCAGGGGCTCTTAAAACTATTGTGGGCTGTAGGCACTGTGTCAACTATGCCTTAATGAATAACAACCCTGGCTTACAATAATATCAGCCCCTGAAAAAGAACTGATCCAGACTAATACAAGAAATAAATTTCTATAAAATATCACTAGTGTTTTTTTTTTTTTAACCTGAATACTCCATACAAGGTTTATTCATCACTAGTTTTCATTATTTGTCCCCAGAGCTTCTTCATGACATTTTTCACTTCTGTGTTTCTCAGGGTGTAGATTAAAGGGTTCAGCATAGGAGTTACTATGGTGCAAAACACGGCCACAGCTTTGTCAGTGGGGAAGGAGGTCGTGGGTCTTAGGTAGAGGAACGAACAAGGTACAAAGAACAAGACGACAACTGTGACATGAGAGGCACAGGTGGACAGGGCTTTGCGACGCCCTTCAGAGCTATGAGTCCTCAGGGAGAGCAGGATGACAACGTAGGAAGCAACCAGCGTTAAGAAAGTTAGCAAACACAGCGACCCACTGTTGGCAGAAATCAGGGGCCCCAGAGAGTGAGTGTCTGTGCAGGCTAGCTCCAGGAGAGGTATTAAATCACACATAAAATGGTCGATGACATTGGGGCCACAGAATGGTAACTGAACCATGAACAAAATCTGGATCCCTCCATGGAGAAAGCCTAACGCCCCAGCCATTCCAACCAGGAAAGCACACACGGGTCGACTCATGATGGTCCTGTAGTGCAAGGGCTTACAGATGGCTACATAGCGGTCATAGGCCATGACAACCAGCAAGACAATCTCAGCTCCAGCAAAGAAATGTTCAGCAAAGACCTGAGTCATGCAGCCACTGAAGGAAATAGTGTTCTTTCCAGAGACCAAGTCAAAGATCAACTTGGGTGCTATGGAGGAAGAGTAGAAACCATCTATCATGGACAAATAGGACAGAAAAAACTACAAGGGAGAACCAAGGGCTGGGCTGGTGAAAACGGTGATGGAGATGAGCAGGTTACCCGCCAATGTGATCAAATAGGTGATTAAAAACACAGCAAATAAGAGTGTCTGCAGCCCTGGATTCTGGGTCAGGCCCAGTAGGATGAATTCTGTTACATTGCTCATCCTCTCCATCAATTCATCTTGGTCCATCTGGAAAGATCACAATTTTTCCGAATGATGGTCTCAAATTCAATATAAAACAATTCATATGTACAGAACCAATCTATTTGGTGATACATAAATACTAACCACAGTTTTCTAAAGTGACTTTGTCGTTTTCAACCGCATCTTTTTGGGAACATTGTTGTTTAGTCACTAAGTCAAGTCTGTCCGTTTTGTGACCCCATTAACTGTAGCCCGCCAGGCTCCTTTGTCCATGGGCTTTCCCAGGCCAGAATGCTGGAGTGGGTTGCCATTTCCTTCTACAAGGCATCTTCCCAACCCTAGGATCGAACCCATGTCTCCTGCGTTGGCAGGCAGATTCATCTACCACTGAGCACCAAGGAAGCCTTTTGGGAACATTATAGTGTTTCTTATTGATATTTTCTCATCATTACATCCAAATTCATTCTTAGAAAGTTTAACCTTCAATTCACATACTCTAACTACAACAATTTCAGTGAAACAAAATTGGCTAAATTAGGTTAACCTTTCTTAAATGGCAGAAAAAAGAATTAGTTATCACTAACCTGGATTAGTTAACTGGAGATTCCTCAGTTTTTAAATTAACCACAGTCATTGTTTTCTCCCCACCACGCATTTGTCCCTCAGCTGCAAATAAACTATGTAAACTATCGAGTCGAACACTGGAGTTCTTAGTCTCTACACGACTCTCTCATTGTCGGGATTTACTCAGAAAATGAAGTGTTAGTTAAGAAAGTGGTAGCTCTAGGATTTAATTTTGACTCGACTCACTTTCTTGGCTTCTTGTGAGGTTATAAATGCACCTTCAAACATGCATTATAAACAATTCTTCAAATCAGGAAAAACTAGTATATGGAATTATAGAATGTATAAATAAATCAAATCCATTTGACCGGACATGGTTTTCTCAAATCAATTCTGCCAAAGAGTCCTTGGGAGCAATGAGTCCCAAACAGATTTTCAGCTTGTTGATTTATGGCTCTGTGGTTATTTATTTCAAGGTCCTTCTTTGCAGTTCTTTCTTCATTGACTCTAAAGAAGTGCTTAAATAGATTTTCACAAAGTGCAGGGTTTGGTACATTGACCAGTCAAGTCCTCAGAGGATTAGTAATTGGCCCTGTTGGAATCTTTACTGACGTGTCAGCCAAGGACTTTCCTTTGCCCTTATCTGGCTCCCACAGGCAACAATTAGAGGCCAGAAAGGCAGTTGAGCCGTGGTTAAACACATGCCTCTGGCTATAGTTAAGGCTGAGACTTAGTAAGGTAAGTGCAAAGTTTGGTGACAGGGCTGTGTTCCTCATTTTGGCATTGGTGATCCTGGCAGAGGATATATGAGGTGATTTTAGGCATAGGTCAGAGTTCAGAGGATAAATTTCTTTCTGAAAATATGAATGTTCAAAAGGGTATGGTTGCTCTGAGAATGGAAATGACAGTCTTCAAAGTTATTTGCCAGCTTATCCTGGGACACTGTGACAATCACTCAGAGTGATTCACTGAGGAGACTTAGACGACAGGATTCCCAGTTCCCAGACACTGAGTAATTTAAAAGTCATAAACATATAAACTTCCTCTGGGATGAGTACCTAGGTGACAGATTCTCACAGTTTCTATGGTATCCTCATGGCACTCTCTATAATCAGAGAGAGAATCATGGGAACTTACAGTAAATCCTAGGCTTTAACAGAGTCAGTTCAGTCAGTTCAGCTGCTCAGTCGTGTACGACTCTTTGCAAACCCATGAATCACAGCACACCAGGCCTCCCTGTCCATCACCAACTCCTGGAGTTCACTCAGACTCAGGTCCATCGAGTTACTGATGCCATCCAGCCATCTCATCCTCTGTCATCCCCTTCTCCTCCTGCCCCCAATCCCTCCCAGCATCAGAGTCTTCTCCAATGAGTCAACTCTTAGCATGAGGTGGCCAAAATACTGGACTTTCAGCTTTAGCATCATTCCTTCCAAAGAAATCCCAGGGCTGATCTCCTTCAGAATGGACTGGTGGGATCTCCTTGCAATCTAAGGGACTCTCAAGAGTCTACTCCAACACCACACTTCAAAAGCATCAATTCTTCGGTGCTCAGCCTTCTTCACAGTCCAGCTCTCACATCCATACATGACCACAGGAAAAACCATAGCCTTGATTAGACAGACCTTTGTTGGCAAAGTAATGTCTCTGCTTTTGAATATGCTATCTAGGTTGGTCATAACTTTCCTTTCAAGGAGTAAGCATCTTTTAATTTCATGGCTGCAGTCACCATCTGCAGTGATTGTGGAGCCCAGAAAAATAAAGTCTGACACTGTTTCCACTGTTTACCCATCTATTTCCCATGAAGTGATGGGACTGGATGCCATGATCTTCATTTTCTGAATGTTGAGCTTCAAGCCAACTTTTTCACTCTCCACTTGCACTTTCATCAAGAGGCTCTTTAGTTCTTCACTTTCTGCCATAAGGATGGTATCATTTGCATATATGAGTTTATTGATATTTGTCCTGGCAATCTGGATTCCAACTTGTGTTTCTTCCAGTCCAGCGTTTCTCAGGATGTACTCTGCATATAAGTTAAATAAGCAGGGTGACAATATACAGCCTTGACGTACTCCTTTTCCTATCTGGAACCAGTCTGTTGTTCCATGTCCAGTTCTAACTGTTGCTTCCTGACCTGCATACAGATTCCTCAAGAGGCAGGTCAGGTGGTCTCGAATTCCCATTTCTTTCAGAATTTTCCACAGTTTATTGTGATCCACACAGTCAAAGGCTTTGGCATAGTCAGTAAAGCAGAAATAGATGTTTTTCTGGAACTCTCTTGCTTTTTCCATGATCCAGCAGATGTTGGCAATTTGATCTCTGGTTCCTCTGCCTTTTCTAAAACCAGCTTGAACATCAGGAAGTTCACAGTTCATGTATTGCTGAAGCCTGGCTTGGAGAATTTTGAGCATTACTTTACTAGCATGTGAGATGCGTGCAATTGTGTGCTAGCTTGAGCATTCTTTGGCATTGCCTTTCTTTGGGATTGGAATGAAAACTGACCTTCTCCAGTCCTGTGGCCACTGCTGAGTTTTCCAAATTTGCTGGCATATTGAGTGCAGCACTTCCACAGCATCATCTTTCAGGATTTGGAATAGCTCCACTGGAATTCCATCCCCTCCACTAGCTTTGTTCCTAGTGATGCTTTCTAAGGCCCACTTGACTTCACATTCCAGGATGTCTGGCTTTAGGTCAGTGATCACACCATCGTGATTATCTTGGTTGTGAAGATCTCTTTGTACAGTTCTTCTGTGTATTCTTGCCATCTCTTCTTAATATCTTCTGCTTCTGTTAGGTCCATACCATTTCTGTCCTTTATCAAGCCCATCTTTGCATGAAGTGTTCCCTTGGTATCTCTGATTTTCTTGAAGTGATCTCTAGTCTTTCCCATTCTGTTGTTTTCCTCTATTTCTTTGCATTGATTGCTGAGGAAGGCTTTCTTATCTTTCCTTGCTATTCTTTGGAACTCTGTATTCAGATGCTTATATCTTTCCTATTCTCCTTTGCTTTTTGCTTCTCTTCTTTTCACAGCTATTTGTAAGGCCTCCCCAGACAGCCATTTTGCTTTTTTGCATTTCTTTTCCATGGGGATGGTCTTGATCCCTGTCTCCTGTACAATGTCATGGACCTCAGTCCATAGTTGATCAGGCACTTTAACTATCAGATCTAGGCCCTTAAATCTATTTCTCACTTCCACTGTATAATCATAAGGGATTTGATTTAGGTCATACCTCAATGGTCTAGTGGTTTTCCCTACTTTCTTCAATTTCAGTCTGAATTTGGTAATAAGGAGTTCATGATCTGAGCCACAGTCAGCTCCTGGTCATGTTTTTGTTGACTGTATAGAGCTTCTTCATCTTTGGCTGCAAAGAATATAATCAATCTGATTTAGGTGTTGACCATCTGGTGATGTCCATGTGTAGAGTCTTCTCTTGTGTTGTTGGAAGAGGGTGTTTGTTATTACCAGTGCATTTTCTTGGCAAAACTCTATTAGTCTTTGCCCTGCTTCATTCCATATTCCAAGGCCAAATTTGCCTGTTACTCCAGGTGTTACTTGACTTCCTACTTTTGCATTCCAGTCCTCTATAATGAAAAGGACATCTTTTTTGGGTGTTAGTTCTAAAAGGTCTTGTAGGTCTTCATAGAACCGTTCAGCTTCTTTAGCATTCCTGGTTGGGGCATAGGCTTGGATCACTGTGATACTGAATGGTTTGCCTTGGAAATGAACAGAGATCATTCTGTCGTTTTTGAGATTGCATCCAAGTACTGCATTTCAGACTCTTTTGTTGACCATGATGGCTACTCCATTTCTCTGAGGGATTCCTGCCTGCAGTAGTAGACATAATGGCCATCTGAGTTAAATTCACCCATTCCAGCCCATTTTAGTTCGCTGATTCCTAGAATGTTGACATGCACTCTTGCCATCTCCTGTTTGACCACTTCCAATTTGCCTTGATTCATGGACCTGACATTCCAGGTTCCTATGCAATATTGCTCTTTACAGCATTGGACCTTGCTTCTATCACCAGTCACATCCACAGCTGGGTATTCTTTTTGCTTTGGCTCCATCCCCTCATTCTTTCTGGAGTTATTTCTCCACTGATCTCCAGTAGCATATTGGGCCCCTACTGACCTGGGGAGTTCCTCTTTCAGTATCCTATCATTTTGCCTTTTCATACTGTTCATGGGGTTCTCAAGGCAAGAATACTGAAGTGGTTTGCCATTCCCTTCTCCAGTGGACCACATTCTGTCAGATCTCTCCACCATGACCCGCCCGTCTTGGGTTGCCCCATGGGCATGGCTTAGTTTCATTGAGTTAGACAAGGCTGTGGTCCTAGTGTGATTAGATTGACTAGTTTTCAGTGAGTATGGTTTCAGTGTGCCTGCCCTCTGATGCCCTCTTGCAACACCTACAGTCTTACTTGGGTTTCTCTTACCTTGGATGTAGGGTATCTCTTCAAGGCTGCTCCAGCAAAGCGCAGCCGCTGCTCCTTATGTTGGACGAGGGCTATCTCCTCACCGCCGCCCTTCCTGACCTTCAACGTGGGATAGCTCCTCTAGGCCGTCCTGGCCTGCGCAGCCACTGCTCCTTGGACGTGAGGTAGCTCCTCCCCGCCACCACCCCTGGCCTCAGACTTGGGTAGCTCCTCTCCGCCTTTCCTGCGCTGTTGCAGCCTGGCACTCTCGGCCGCTGCCCCTGACCTCAGACATGGGGTGACTCCTCTTGGCCGCTGCCCTTCGGGCATGAGGTCCTCCTGGCTTCTGCCCCTGACCTCGGACGTGAGGTAGCTCCTCTCCATCGCGCTTAGTGCGCCAATCGCAGCCACCCGCTACTTCACGGAGTAGCCATTGAGAAAACCACACCCAGCTGGTGTCTCATGAATAAAGATGTCCAGTGGCAGAGAATAGAAACATTACAGAAAGGAGGCTCTACTACTGTCTTCTGTTCCTCCTGAAGCTGGCTTCAGTTCATCACTGGCTTCTGAAGTGATGAAGAGCCAGCTGGAACCCTGCGCAGAATCACCTTTCTTTGTTATCAGCCTTTACCTTTAAACCAAATGAATGTATTCCTGAAGTTCAGAAGCCATGCACTCAGCTCTGTCCACAAGAGTTAACAACTTTGCTCCTGTTTGCTGCCAACCTCATTCAAAGTCTGTCCCCCCGCTTGATTATTTTATTGTCATATAATACACATAACATGAAATTTACCATTTTAAGTGCACAGTTCCGTGGCATTTAATACATTTATTAATACATTGTCATGTAAACATCTTCCTAAGTTTTTCATCTTCTCAGATTGAAACTCCATATCCATTAAATAATTGCTACTCATTCCTGCCTTCCTCCAGCCCCTAGAAGCCATAATTTTGCTCTCTTTGTCTCTAAGAGTTTTATTATTTTATACAATTAAATTAATTATTCAGTATTTTTCCTTCTATCACTGACTTATTTTACTTATAATAAAGACCTGAGTGTTCAGCCATGTTGCTACAAACGGCAGGATTTCCTTCTTTTTAGAGCCTGAATGATTTTCCACATAACTATGCATCACATTAGAAAATCCTTTCATCTACTGATGGACATTTAGGTTGTTTCCACGTCCTGGCTGTTGTGAATAATGCTGACAGTGAAAAGTGAAAGTTGCTCAGCCATGTCTGACTCTTTGCAACCCCATGGACTATACAGTAAATGGAATTGTCCAGGTCACAATACTGGAGTGGGCAGCCTTTCCGTTCTCCAGGGGATCTTCCCGAGCCAGGGATCAAACCCAGGTCTCCCACATTGTAGGCAGATTCTTTACCAGCTGAGTCACCAGGGAAGCCCAAGAGTACTGGAGTGGGTGGCCTATCCCTTCTCCAGTGCATCTTCCTGACCGAGGAATTGAACTGGAGTCTCCTGCATTGCAGGTGGATTCTTTACCAACTGAGCTATCAGGGAAGCATGAAAGTGAAAGTCGCTCAGTCGTGTCCAACTCTTTGAGACCCATGGACTGTACAGTCCATAGAATTTTCCAGGCCATTACTGGAGTGGGCAGCCTTTCCTTTCTCCAGGGGATCTTCCCAGCCCAGGGATTGAACAATGCTGAAATGAACTTAATAGTGCAAATACTTACTTGAGATCCTAATTTAAATTGTTTTGAATAAATACCCAGAAGTGGGATTACAGGACATACAACACTTCTACCTTTGATTTCTTGAGGAAACCCTCTCCTGTTTTCCAAAGGGTCTGTACCAGTTTATATTTCCATTGACAGCAAGAAAAAGTCCCCATTTCTCCACATCCTTGCCAACCCTTTTGTTTTGTATAATCGATGTTCTGACAGTGAGGGGATATCTCACTGTGGTTTGGATTTGCATTTCCTTGATGATTAATGTTGTTGAGCATCTTTTCATATACTTGTTATTCATATGGATGTCTCCTTTGTAGAAATACATATTCAAGTCCTTTGCCCATTTAAAAAATTAAGCTATTTTTGAGCATGTGAACACTAGGTTAAAGTGAAAGTGAAATCACTCATTTGTGTCCAACTCTTTGCAACCCCATGGACTGTTGCCTACCAGGCTCCTCCATCCATGGGATTTTCCAGGTAAGAATACTGGAGTAGGTTGCCATTTCCTTCTCCAGGGGATCTTCCCAACCCAGGGACTGAACCTGGGTCTCCTGCATTGCAGGTAGACCCTGTACCCTCTAAGCCACCAGGGAAGCCCTTTAGGTACTAGGTCCCTAATTACATAGAACAAGTTATTACATGAAAATAATAATTTAATTACCTAAAATTCATTTTGTTTCTACTGAATCGGAACATTTGGCAGACACTGATTTTTCTAGTTCAACCTGAGTACATCTCTGACAATTTTCAGCAGGGTTCCACATAGATACAATGGCCCTTGAGTAACCCATGAATAGGATTTCCTGAAATCTCTGTATGTATAGTCCATACTTTTTGAGTTAAATCTTTCTTCTGCTATGCAATGAGGTTTTCTACATGTTCTGTTGTGTTTCCAATAGTAACACAAATTAATGGAAAGTAAGCTGAAGTAGAATGGGGAGACAGTGACTTGGCTGTAGCTGGAGACTTGCCCAGCTTCTCCTTTACCCCTACTTGCTCACTTACCCCCAATTCTGCCTGTGCTGTAGACAGTATCATGAGTAAGAAGTTAAATTACTCTTTCCCCTTGCTTTATACATTATATATACTTCTAGGTTTTGCTTTCCTTCACCTTGGAGAAATCCTTCTAGTTAAAGGCTACTCATCCTTCTACAGTCTAAAGGGATGAATCAATGTTTAAAAAAAAAAAAAAAAAGAGTTTTGTGACTGTAAGTGAAAGATTCTATTAAATGACTATCTGCCTATTCATTTGAGGGAAGGAGGAAAAACCGATGCCCTGTCTTAAGTAATGTCCTTATAAATTAGAATCTCATCTGGTAAAATATTCCTACCTACCCTTTATTCTCCTTGTATTCAGGAAATGCCTGTGTTTATCTAAGTTTTGATAAAATAAAAACTGTCCCACCTACCAGCAGTCTACTATTTTCCTGGAAACATGGTCTCCTTAAAGTAGCTAAATACCTAAACCTGCTGAGAATCCGATGATCAGTATGACGAGATGCTTGGATGGCATCGCTGACTCGGACATGGATTTGAGCAAAGTCTGGGAGTTGGTATGGGAACTCCCAGGGAAGCCTGGCATGCTGCAGTCTATGGGGTCTCAAAGAGTTAGACACAACTGAGCAACTGAATTAAGCTGAATGATAAGAAGTGAGGCCTCTCTGGTGGCTCACTGGTAAAGAACCTGCCTGCCAATGCTGGAGAGTTAAGAGGCGCAGGTTCAATCCCTGGGTGGGGAAGATCCCCTGAAGGAGAAAATGGCACCCCACTCCAATATTCTCACCTGGATAATCCCATGAAAGAGGAGCTTGGTCGGCCACAGTCCATAGGGTTACAAGTGCCAGACACGACTGAGTGTCTGAGCGGTGGAGCAGTGTGTGCTAATAACAGATCAATGCTCGATAAACCATATACCCATGTAGGGGTATGTGTGTGTGTGGGTGCAAGTGTGTGTGGTCACATGTGCACACTGGACATTTGTTTCAGAATTTCACACCACATTACAGTTAGTATACAATCATGCTTATGTTTTAGTGTATAAACCTATTCTATACACTTCCATGACTTTAGTTCAGTCGATCTTAATTGTATTCCGTTTTCTCAAAGTCCCATCACACTATAGATTCTTTCTGATATCACTGTCAGTATAAATCGGATGCAGGTGAATCATCAGTAACTGTTGTGATCAGTGCTCTGATGCGCAGAGTTGGAGGATCAGGTTAGTAACATTTCAATAAGGAGATTTTGCTCATGACTGAGGAAGGCTCCATCTCAAATACAAGTTAGGAAGAGAAATGTGGTGCTTCCATGCTCTGCGGTTTAGGGGCATATACTCACTTGCATGGTCGACAACATAGGATATGGATATACTAGGCATAATTTCAAACATTCAAATCAGCTTTATTCTGAAATTTTTTGATGATTTCTCAACTTTCACGATGACAGTAAGAATTCTTCTCTGAGAGTGACTGGTCATTTCTTTTCCTAAGTTCCTGTATCCTCCATTCACAATTGCTCATTTTTTCCAGAGATTTTTCAGGGCATTTTTCACCTCTGCATTTCTCAGGGTATAAATCAGGGGGTTGAACATGGGTGTCAAAATACAGTAAAACACAGCTACTATTTTGTCAATGAACAAAGTAGATGACGGCCGCATGTAAATAAATATACAGGGCATGAAAAACAAGGCAACAACCGTGAAGTGGGCCCCGCAGGTGGAGAGGGCTCTGCGCCTCCCCTCTGCGCTGTGGGTCCTCAAGGAGCGCAGGATGACCAGGTAGGAGGCAGCCAGCAGGAGGAAGTTCAACAGGCAGATCACGCCACTGTTGGCCACCACCAGCAGGCCGATGACATAGGTGTCGGTGCAGGCAAGTTCCAGCAAGGGGTACAAGTCACAGACAAAGTGATTGATCACGTTAGGCCCACAGAAAGGCAACTGCAGGACCAGCAGGAGCTGAACCAGGGAATGCAGGAAGCCCCCCAGCCAAGCCAGCCCCACCAGCAGGGCACAGAGATGCCTGGTCATGACGGCCGTGTAGTGCAGGGGCTTGCAGATGGCCACGTAGCGGTCATAGGCCATCACCGTGAGAAGGATGATCTCAGTCCCTCCCAGTAAATGGGCAACAAAGAATTGAGCCAGGCAGCCCTCAAAAGTGATGGCTCTCCCTTCATACAAGGAGTCAGCAACAAGTTTGGGAGTCATACATGAGGAATAGCAAGTATCAATAAAGGACAAACATGAGAGGAAAAAGTACATAGGTGAGCCCAAGGTGGGGCTGAAGATAACGGTGATCATGATAAGCAGGTTGCCTCCAACAGAGACCAGATAGACAATCAAAAAGAACACAAGCAAAGCCCTCTGCACCTTGGGGTTTTGTGAGAGTCCCAGCATGAAGAACTCTGTGACATTTCTTGGACTATCCATGAATTGTGAGCTGCCACAAGAACTTGGGTGAAGAGGTTTACCAAGAAAAAATTGTTACTACCTCTTATAAGGCATTTCAAAAATAAAAAAAATGAGGGAACTAAATGTGCAATACAATTAAACCAAATCCTGAATCCCAAAGCAAAAACATACATATTATTTTCTGCACTTCGAATCAGTAATTTTCCCAAAGTACAAAGCTAAATCACAGACAAAATAACTCTGCAAAATATTACACCTCTTGCTTTGTAACCATTAAGAATAAATTCTCATTTTTTTAGATTGATATCTTCAAGGAGTCTTTTATAATAAAAAATTTATATATATATATACACATATATACGTCTGATCTGATCTAAGTTCATTAAAAATAGCCAGTTATAGGAAAATAATTTTCCTAAATATTTTTCATAGCCACACTTCCAACTCTCAATTGTACTGTTCAATGTACCTGGTTATCTTCTATATTTCCTCCACCATCCACTATAACCATGGAAATCATCCTTGACTTTTCCCTTTACTAGTCCATCTTATAATACCAAAATGAATCACTGCAACTTTTCAAATCTTATTCCTTAACCTTCATCCATTCTTCCATTCATTTATTCCTTCATTTATTTATTCCATAAACATTTTTGAGTACCTACCACACTGTGGGCTTCCCTGGTGGCTTAGACAGTAAAGAATCTGCCTGCAATGAGGGAGACTCAGGTTCGATCCCTGGGTTAGGAAGATTCCCTGTAGAAGGGAATGGCTGCCCCACTCCAGTATTCTTGCCTAGAGAATCCATGGACATAACAGCCTGGCAGGTTCTCAAAGGGTCAAACACACCTGAGTAACAAGCGCTTTCACTGCACTTTCACCACAGCCAACCATAGTGCTCAGCACTATGATTTAGATTTAGACTAATTAGCAAAGTACGTTGATGGCTGCTACAATAACATCATAGCTGATGTCTCCGTCATCTTCCTCACCCAGACAGCTGCTCAGTGGTTCAATTACAATGATATTTATATAACGTAATCATTCAATCATGTCATTATCCAGTTTAAAATTCTTCAAAGACTCCTCTTTATATTCAAGATAAAATCCAAGCATTTTAGTCTCATTACAAGTCCCTGGACCCTGCAAACCCATCCATGTTATCCTTCAGCTCCCCTCCCTGTTCACTACTGTGGACTACCCTAAATTTCTGACCAAGTCATGCTCATTCACACCTCACTGCTTTCCACGTGTTATTCCATAACTCCACCTACTGCCCCATCCTACATACCCATTTCCGTTTCTACTGACTGACTTTTAAACATCCTTCAAAATTTCCGCAAGGAAAATGATCTCTTCCCTCACCTTAGTCTAGATTATAAGAACTTCCACTGTCCACCTATCTTATCTCCATCCTGGACTTTTGCACACTATGCTGTGTTGTTTTTCCTCTATCTTCCCACCTTACATCAGGAGCAGCTCAAAAGTGGGAATTTTTTGTGCTAGGTACCCTCACTGCCACACCTGGAGCAGTGTTCAATGAATATCTGTTGAATGACTAAAAATCTAAAACCAAAAAATATAGGAAACTTACAATACCTGGATCTAAGAAGGTTGATAGCTTTCTATTAGAATTTCTATTACATTCTAACACGGCAGGGCGACAGAATCAATAGAATTCTTAACAGGTCATCTGGTCCGTATTTCTGCATCACCTGGTCTTTCTCCCCCGCTTTGATGATATGTGTGTTAAATGCCTAAATAGGATTTTTTAAAGTTCCTGCTGAGAGAAAAAAAAATGCAGTGAGAAATTATCTATGATTTCATAATCTCTTCTTTGACTAGGAAATCTCCCACAATCCTCAATGACCCAGGTTCAAAAACTGGATGAGGAATTTCATCTATTTATGGGCTACAGCGGACTTCTTAAATCATCACTTCCCACACACTTTTCCTTGCATCATTCTATTAGGTTAGAAAACTGACTGAGTTTCATAATTCTTTCTTTCTGAAGTAACACCATTTCGTGTTAATAGTGCCTGACTGAGTCAGGAGGGCTGGGTTCTAGTCCTAACTTAGCCAAGATGGGTAACTGTGAGATTTCTTGAAATTCAATTCACCTTCCTGAGCCATAATATTCTTACGTGTACAGTGAGGGAAACTGAAAGGAAAGAGTGTTATCAAGACATAGAGAACAAACATATGGACATGAAGGGGACAAAGCGGGGATGGGGTAAATTGGGAGATTGGAACTGACATATATACACTGCTATGTGTAAAATATATAACTAATGAGAACCTATAGTATAGCACAGGGGGCGGAAATGTTCAATTAGTTTGTAGGACATATATTAAGTTAACCTTAAAAATGCATTCCAATATACATTGAGTGCAGACAAATACTGTTTGACTCCACAAGATTCCTGGGCTTCCCTGGTGGGTCAGGTGGTAAAGAATCTGCCTGCAGTGTGGGAGACCCAGGTTCAATCCTGGGTAGGGAAGAGCCCCTGGAGAAGGGAATGGCAAACCACTCCGGTATTCTTGCCTGGGAAATCCCATGGACAGAGGAAGGAGGCTGGCAGGCTACAAGTCTGAAAGAAGGACTTGACTTATTCTACATGCATCTTGAAAGATGAGCTATAGGAAATCATAAGGGAAATGTCATATTCAAATTATTTGTAAGCCATGTAAAGCTGGAGTTCATTCACAGCTCCTGAGATTCACAGTGCGTTTGAAAGGCCCACCTGCAATTATTAAACCCAAAAATACATTCTCTCGGCAGCCAGGAAAAAATGGATCTAGCTACAGTTTAGCAATGAGAAAATTTATCTTCCATGTTCCACTCTCCTTGCAGACATATCAACCCAAGGCACAGGGAGAAACTAACAGATTGGGACTGGCACTCCAAACGTGTTCCGTAGTCTTCTGGTTATATGGCAGGTCATGGGGAGACACATTATAGGGAAGCCATCATCTCAGGAAAACTATAACCCGTGATTGAGGTTTCAAGAAAAATTTGCCTAAATAGAAAGCTTCACTCACCCAGCATAAGTTTAGTATCAAAGAACAGTAGTCTGTTGTTGTTTAAAAAAAAAAATAGTTCAAATTTACACACAAGAGGGAAAGGTCTTAGTAAAAGGATGGAAGGAAGAGAGGCATTTTCTACAAACAGGAGCTTCTGGGAAGGAGGAGTCAGAGAAAGAGCAATCAAGGAAGAGAGATGGTTCTGGGCTTTGTTTGTTTGTCCGTTTGTTTACAGAGAGTAAGAACAAGCATGTACTGATGTTTAATTGTCACTGGTTAGAAGGAAATGGCAACCCACTCCAGTAATCTTGCCTGGAGAATTCCATGAACAGAGGAGCCTAGTAGGCTACATACAGTCCATGGGGTTGCACAGAGTCAGGCACGACTGAGCGACTCTCACTCACTCTGCAGGAAACTCTTTACACGCATCATCTCACTCAGACTCCACAATAATCCTTAAGATACATGTGCCATCTTTATAATGAAGAATCCATGTCAAAGACAATTGGCATGCTCAAGCTTACTTCTCATGACCAGTAAGTAGCCCAGTCTGCATTTTAATTGAAGCTATCTATTTGAATACACATCAGGGGTTGGAAATGGAATGACCCTGAAGTATTATATGGTCAATTGTGATCAATTGGAAATAGCAATCAATTCTGCCAAAATGAGCAGATGCTCACTCTGGGTAAAAAGGAAACTTACAGGCTAAAACATCATTAAACCAGAAGATTCATAGCTGGGGCCCAGAACTTAAAAATGTATTACATTGAGGAATTCAACCAGATCCAAAGACCAGCCTGTCCTCTTTTAAAAACCGGGAGAGAGAAATATCAGCCCTTTTATGCTTTGTTATAATAAAGACTGAGACATAGGGTCAAAAAGAACAAAATTTTTAAAGCTCAAAATTTAAAATTCAGGGCTTTCCCTGTGGCTCAGTAGTGGAGAATCTGCCTGCCAATGCAGGCAGATTGGGTTGGGTTCAATCCCCAACCCAGGAAGATCCCACGTGCCGTGGAGTGGCTACACCTGTGCACCCCAACTATTGGGCCTGTGGTCTGGAGTCCAGAAGCTGCAACATCTGAGCCTACACCCTGGAGCCTGTGCTCCAATACAGGAGAGGCTACTGCAATGGGAGGCTTGCTTACAGCAGCTAGGGATTACCCTGTGCAGCAAAAAAGACCCAGCACAGCCAAAAATAAACAAACACATAAAAGTATTTTTTTAAAAAAACTTAATTCCTTTAAAAAAAAAAACTCTGGAATTCTAATGGACACAAGTGATCCAAAGAATATTTTTATTCAAAAAGGAAAAAAAAATTACAGTATTAAGCCAGCAAAGGAGCAGTTTAGTGTATTCTAAAATCCCTGAGAGTAGTCAGAGCATTCCCAGTCCCTTTGGGATCAGCTTTCATACAGAAAAAGTTCCACATCTTAGCAGATGAGCACTAACACTTCCTAGAATTAATCAAATCAAATTAAAATAGTGCTGAGATATGGGAAGAGCCTTAGATCCTCTATTCATTTACTCATTCATTCATTTATTCAACAGGTATTATTTTAAGTATTGGGCTAATTGATCAGGAAGCAGCAGAGGAAATCAGCTTGATTCCTCTTCTCACAGAGAGCGTGGTATTCAGGGCTGTGACAGACATTTGCCCAAGGACTGTCTGAGCACAAGGATGAGTCCCACCCCAACCTGGAGGCAAAGAGTGGGAAAACTGAATTATTCACAAGTGCTAAACTTTGTTCCCTCGGCGCTGAGCACTGTCAGCTTCTCAATGCACAGATAGACTCAACTCTCACCTGGGAACCTTGCCGCTGCCACTCTACAGCCCCTGGAAGACAGCCCCACAAGTCTCCCATCCAAGTCCATACCAAGTCTATGTTCCACAGTTCCTCCACCCATCCAGCTCTCCTAGTCATGGGACCCCTTTATTTCAAGTTCTGCAATGCCCTCCTCTATAATTAAGCTCTGATCTCTGACATCCAAGTTGTTGATTAGGGCCCATAAATTTCAACACACTGATCGTAATTGACACTTCCAGCCTCTTCCGTAATTGTGAGAGTCATACAGAAAGAAAGTCAAAAGAACTTTTTTTACAGAATGCTGCAGAATTCCAGAAGAAGGTGCTATGGAATTGCCAGGTAAACTCATTGATCCTCACAGATAAGGGTAGCTGAAAATATATTTTAAAGAGAAGCTGAATCTCTTTCAGAAAGAGCTTGAGAAATTTTGTATTATCTTGCATCCTTATAATGAGGGGCTGGCAGATGAGAGATAGAGAAGTCATGCAAAAGAAATTTATAACCATTCTGAATGGATGTGGGACTCACTACCCTGGACTGGGCTATTCTACATCTGGTTCTGATGACAAGTTCCTAATATTATTAGATCCTCAGATTCTGAAATAGCCATTAACCCATGGAGGTCCCAGCTCTTTCACTCAGACAGTTTGAGCCTCAGTTTCTTCATTTGTAAAATAGGGATGCCAATAATTATTCTCTACCTGCTGTGGATAAGATCAGATGAAAAAAATAAATGAACAGATTATAGACATTGCAAAGCTTTAGGAAAAAAAGTTGTTGATTATTATTACTTACATATTGCTATTTTTTCTTAATTCAAACCTTGAAAACAGGTATACAATAAGATTTTGAAAACTTTAATCAAAATTTAGAAAAATGAACTTAAGTTCATTACAAACTATCAAATGAGCTGTTTCATTGTCTGTTTCCATTGGAAATGATAGGAACTTTGAATTAAATAGAAAATATATCAACAATGAAGGAAAACTTACTTGTACAGCAAGGTTGAAGGACTTGAATAATGTGTAGTTTATTCTCTTGCTTGGATATTTCTCTAGAAAAAGTCTTGAAGGTTAGAAATTTCTGAAATATGGGTTGAAGTTTTGGATTCTGCCTGTAAGAGTGGTTCCCAGCATCTCTCTTGTGACAATCACCACAGCACTGAACTCACTTAAAGTTGGTCGAGACCCGCTGGCTCTCTGGAGTCAGAGAGGGAAGCGAGAGGCAGCAATGCCACGCTTTAGATGACCCCAGTCCTAAAGCCCTGATGTCTGACCGCTTGGATGCAACCACTACATGTACAACACCCACCAGAATGGGAACATCTTAATCTCCTTGTCCTGGAAGCAGGAACAATTGAAAGGAACTGACTCCCTCCTCCCAGTCAGCTGGAAGAAGCTGGCAACGGACCAGGAAGTTAAAACATTTCAGTCCTGTGAGACCCTATCCCAGAGGCTACCACATCTACTGAGTGTGGACCAGGACCAGCACATGGAAATACAGAGAAGTGGACGAAGGTGGCCACAAGTGCTGAACCTACGGCCCCAGGTTGCCCCGCCTCCAATGGTCACTCTCTGTTATTAACACTATTCCAATAAAGCAGCTTAACACTCTACCTTGGATTCCTACAGAAAATGATTCTGGAGCATCTGGGTTTCTGCTCCAGGTTTCTCCCTTTAGGCAACTTATTTGACATTTAACCTTCTGTGCTTCAGTTTCCTCGCCTGAAAAATGGGGCTAAAATAGTGTTTACTTGGGAATTAACAACACAGAAACTTGTTAAAGAGAGCAGATTTTAAATATTCTCACCACACATCCAAAAAAGTGATAAGGAAATGGAGGTGTTAACTGACCTATTGTGGTCATCATTTCACAAAATACATATATATATATATCAAGTCATCACGTTGTATACCTTAAACTTACATATGCTATATGTTAATAGTATCTTGATGAAGCTGGGAAAAAATGATGCCTACCTCATAAGGTCATTATGAGGATAAGATGAGAGTTTGTATCAAATGCTTAGAGCAATGCCTGGCAGCTAGTAACTGCCATGTAAGTGTTTGCCATCACTGCTCCTGTTAGTAACACCATCATCATTATTATCTTCAGTGTTGCTATTCCCTAACCATATGCACAGGCTTCGCTGGTGGCCCAGCGGTGAAGAATCTCCCTGCCAGTGCACGAGACGCAGGTTTGATCCCTGAGTCAGGAAGATCCCCCGGAGAAGGAATCGGCAACCCGCTCCACTCTTCTTGCCTGGGAAATCCCAGGGACAAAGGAGCCTAGTGGGCTACAGTCCATGGGGTCACAAAGAGTCGGACACGACTGAGCAACCAAACAATAGTGACGACAACCATGTGCATCTCACCGCTTCTGTGCCATCACAGCAACTTCATGGCAGCATACGGACACGTGATTGAATTATATGACATGAAGATAGCGTAAAGAAAGTTTAGTAATATAAAGGAAATCCCGATGACCGACAGGGGGCGAAACGGGGGCAGGGGAGGGGAGGCTCAAAGGGAGGCATCCATACTTATGGCTGATTCACGTTGTTGTATGGCAGAAACCAACCGAACATTGTAAAGCAATTATCCTCCAATTAAAAATAAGTAGAACAAAATAAAGGAAATCCTTAACATCAGGCACCAGTGCTCTCAGCGGCCACCAACCACACCACGTGCATCCTAGGGAGTCTCTAGATCAGGTTGCCCCCATCTCTCGAGGGTGCTTCTTGTGGCCCCATCACATCTGCTGGATCTTGTCTTCCCTCTGTCCAGAGCCCTACATGTCTACCTCCAGTTCTTTGGAGAGACAGAAAGAATCAGTTAGCATCCTTACAACTTCTTCACTCAAAATAATCAGTCTTTTATTTTACTATTTTATACTTTATTCTGTTACTAGTACATTTTATTAGGTACGAATAACCTAAACAGTGCAGCTTAGATCTTCTCTGCTTTACCTTCTCTTTAGAGATTCAGGGACCTAGATTTATAAAAGTCAAATGATAATGCAAATCTTTTTTCTTAAAAAATCCGTGGTACCCACTCCAAATATGAATTTTGCCATCATCTTTAGTCTGTTGAAAGACTTATTAAGGCTCATTTTTTATAGCATAAAACTGAAAATCTAAAATATTCCCTTCACCTCGCCTAGTGGCCATAGACCACCTAGAGGCCCTCTTCCTTCTGTGAATTTTTCAGCATCACCACTCGCAAACAACGGCCTTCAGGGCTTGGCTCTAAACCTTAGCACGCTATCACACGGTGCCGCCTGCTTCGCACATTTGTCTCTTTCCTCCTCCTGTTGGTCGTTTTATACCCAGAGGGTCCGTTCAGTTCAGTTCAGTTCAGTCGCTCAGTCGTGTCCAACTCTTTGTGACCCCATGAATCGCAGCACGCCAGGCCTCCCTGTCCATCACCAACTCCCGGAGTTCACTCAGACTCACGTCCATCAAGTCAGTGATGCCATCCAGCCATTAGGGAACTATAAAAATGAAACTATAAGCAATCCATTATTTTTTCTTGAAATGGTGGGATATAAAATCTGGTATGGACATTTGAAAGTTTATAAATCTAACTTCTCATTTTAAAGAAAAGAGATGTGCAGCTCAGAAAAGGAAATGAAAGTGTGAGGAAATGGTGGAAATTAAGAGCTAGGATCCATCTCAGAAAATCTACAGCCTTGTCAAAGTCACCACACCACTCTGACCTTCCTCCCATCTGCTCATCCTTCCATCCAAGAGGAAGTGACACATTTGAGCTGGACATTGTATACAATGAGGTTTCAGGTTAATGAGGGTCAGATAGAAAAAAAAAAAAAAAAAAAATGGCTTCCTCCCCAATGGCATGGTCAATCTAGTAGGCATAATGACTCATTTGGGGGATATAATTTGGGATCAGGAAGATTTTTCATGATTTCAACAATATAACCCAGGGGCACCTTGGAGTTAAACACTGTTAAAAGCACAGACATTACTTTGCCAAAAAGGTCTGTCTAGTCAAGGCTATGGTTTTTCCAGTAGTCATGTATGGATGTGAGAGTTGGACTCTAAAAAAGCTGAGTGCCAAAGCACTGATGCTTTTGAACTGGGATGTTGGAGAAGACTCTTGAGAGTCGCTTGGACTGCAAGGAGATCCAACCAGTCAAACCTAACAGAGATCAGTCCTGGGTGTTCATTGGAAGGACCAATGTTGAAGCTGAAACTCCAATACTTTGGCCACCTGATGCGAAGAACTGACTCATTTGAAAAGACCCTGATGCTGGGAAAGATTGAAGAGAGGAGGAGAAGGGGACAACAGAGGATGAGATGGGTGGATGGCATCGCCAGCTCAGTGGACATGAGTTTGAGTAGACTCGGAGTTGGTGATGGACAGGGAGGCCTGGAGTGCTGTGGTCCATGAGGTCACAGTCAGACATGATTGAGCGACTGAACCGAACGGAACTGAATGAATAGTAAGAATTGTGCTTTCTCTTGTCTGCGCATTGAATTTTTCAAAGGATTGGCTCATCCATTAACACGTTTTTTGATCAGAATGTTGTGTGTTAATAGAAGGCAGGGCAGATGTGGTTATCAGTGTTCATTTATTCTGTAATACACTGCTGCCTTAGCAATATTAATTCAGCTCAGAGGTCTAAGTTTCCTCATTTCAGAAATTCTCCCAAGTAAGGGTGTTCCTCCATAACTAATGCGGTAGTTGTGCAGCGTTCAGCCTCTGGGCACCAGGTAGCTGGGGGCATTGTGGGGAGGTGTCCAGAGGTTAGAGAGATGGTGGGCAGTGCTGTGCTGAGGGGCAGCACAGCAAGACTTCTACCCAGGACAGTCCCAGTCTCATGAAAGTGCTCCTCGGAATGGTCCATTCATCCAGTCCTTCCTAGATGCCCCTATCCCTACCTCTTCCATTCTTCACATTATCAAATAAATTCATTAGCAACTCTATTATCTGTATTAATTGTCATGGGCTAGAAATGCTGTTGTAGTACAAAATAGTCCAAAATTCAGTGGCCTAACCCCAGTGACCACAGCCTTGTTTAATTCAATGAAACTGAGCCATGCCGTGTGGGACCACCCAAGACGGCTGTGTCATGGTGGAGAGGTCTGACAGAATGTGGTCCACTGGAGAAGGGAATGGCAAACCACTTCACTATTCTTGCCTTGAGAACCCCATGAACAGTATGAAAACACAAAAAGATAGGACACTGAAAAAAGGAACTCCCCAGGTTGGTAGATGCCCAAAATGCTGCTGGAGATCAGTGGAGAAATAACTCCAGAAAGAATGAAGGGATGGACCCAAAGCAAAAACAACACCCAGCTGTGAATGGGACTGGTGATGGAAGCAGGGTTCGATGCTGTAAAGAGTAATATTGCATAGGAACCTGGGATGTCAGGTCCATGAATCAAGGCAAATTGGAAGTGGTCAAACAGGACATGGCAAGAGTGGATGTCGACATTCTAGGAATCAGCGAACTAAGGTGGACTGGAATGGGTGAATTTAACTCAGATGACCATTCTGTGGGCAGGAATCCCTTAGAGGAAATGGAGTAGCCATCATAGTCAACAAAAGAGTCCCAAATGCAGTACGTGGATGCAATCTCAAAAATGACAGAATGATCTCTATTCGTTTCCAAGGCAAACCATTCAATATCACAGCAATCCAAGTCTATGCCCCAACCAGTAATGCTGAAGAAGCCGAAGTTGAACAGTTCTATGAAGACTTACAAGGTCTTCTAGAAAAAAACACCCCAAAAGATGTCCTTTTCATTATAGAGGACTGGAATGCAAAAGTAGGAAGTCAAGAAACACCTGGAGTAACAGGCAAATTTGGCCTTGGAATACGGAATGAAGCAGGGCAAAGACTAATAGAGTTTTGCCAAGAAAATGCACTAGTCATAACAAACACCCTCTTCCAACAACACAAAAGAAGACTCTATACATGGACATCACCAGATGGTCGACATCGAAATCAGATTAACTATATTCTTTGCAGCCAAAGATGAAGAAGCTCTATACGGTCAGCAAAAACAAGACCAGAAGCTGACTGTGGCTCAGATCGTGAACTCCTTATTGCCAAATACAGACTGAAATTGAAAAAAGTGGAGAAAACCACTAGCCCATTCAGGTATGACCTAAATCAAATCCCTTATGACTATATAGTGGAAGTGAGAAATAGATTTAAGGGCCTAGATCTGATAGATAGAGTGCCTGATGAACCATGGATGGCGGTTCATAACATTGTACAGGAGACAGGAATCAAGAACATCCCCAAGAAAAAGAGATGCAAAAAAGCAAAATGGCTGTTTGAGAAGGCCTTACAAATGGCTGTGAAAAGAAAGGAAGTGAGAAGCAAAGGAGAAAAGGAAAGATATTCCCATCTGAATGCAAAGTTCCAAAGAAGAGCAAGGAAAGATACGAAAGACTTCCTCAGCAACCAATGCAAAGTAATAGAGGAAAACAACAAAATGGGAAAGACTAGAGATCTCTTCAAGAAAATCAGAGATACCAAGGGAACATTTCATGCAAACATGGGCTCAATAAAGGACAGAAATGGTATGGACCTAACAGAAGCAGAAGATATTAAGAAGAGGTGGCAAGAATACACAGAAGAACTGTAGAAAAAATATCTTCACAACCCAAAGAATCATGATGGTGTGATCACTGACCTAGAGCCAGACATCCTGGAATGTGAAGTCAGTGGGCCTTAGAAAGCATCTCTAGGAACAAAGCTAGTGGAGGTGATGGAATTCCAGTTGAGCTATTTCAAATCCTGAAAGATGATGCTATGAAAGTGCTGCACTCAATATTCCAACAAATTTGGAAAATTCAGCAGTGGCCACAGGACTGGAGAAGGTCAGTTTTCATTCGAATCCCAAGGAAAGGCAATGCCAAAGAATGCTCAAACTACCACACAATTGCACGCATCTCACATGCTAGTAAAGTAATGGTCAAAATTCTCCAAGCCAGGCTTCAGCAATATGTGAACCATGAACTTCCTGATGTGCAAGCTGGTTTTAGAAAAGGCAGAGGAACCAGAGATCAAATAGCCAACATCCACTGGATCATGGAAAAAGCAAGAGAGTTCCAGAAAAACATCTATTTCTGTTTTAATGACTATGCCAAAGTCTTTGACTGTGTGGATCACAATAAACTGTGGAAAATTCTGAAAGAGATGGGAATACCAGACCACCTGACCTGCCTCTTGAGAAACCTGTATGCAGGTCAGGAAGCAACAGTTAGAACTGGACATGGAACAACAGACTGGTTCCAAACAGGAAAACGAGTATGTCAAGGCTGTATATTGTCACCCTGCTTATTTAACTTATATGCAGAGTACATCATGAGAAATGCTGGGCTGAAAGAAGCACAAGCTGGAATCAAGACTGCTGGGAGAAATATCAATAACCTCAGATATGCAGATGACACCACCCTTATGGCAGAAAGTGAAGAAAAACTAAAAAGCCTCTTGATGAAAGTGAAAGTGGAGAGTGAAAAAGTTGGCTTAAAGCTCAACATTCAGAAAAAGAATATCATGGCATCTGGGCCCATCACTTCATGGGAAATAGATGGGGAAACAGTGGAAACAGTGGCTGACTTTATTTTTCTGGGCTCCAAAATCACTGCAGATGGTGACTGTAGCCATGAAATTAAAAGATGCTTGCTCCTTGGAAGGAAAGTTATGACCAACCTAGATAGCATATTCAAAAGCAGAGACATTACTTTGCCAACAAAGGTCCGTCTAGTCAAGGCTATGGTTTTTCCAGTTGTCATGAATGGATGTGAGAGTTGAACTCTAAAGAAAGCTGAGTGCCAAAGAATTGATGCTTTTGAACTGTGTTGTTGGAGAAGACTCTTGAGAGTCCCTTGGACTGCAAGGAGATCCAACCAGACCATCCTAAAGGAGATTAGTCTTGGGTGTTCATTGGAAGGACTGATGTTGAAGCTGAAACTCTAATACTTTGGCCACCTGATGCGAAGAGCTGACTCGTTTGAAAAGACCCTATTGCTGGGAAAGGTTGAGCAGGAGGAGAAGGGGATGACAGAGGATGAGATGATTGGATGGCATCACCAACTCAATGGACACGGGTTTGGGTTGACTCCTGTAGTTCATGATGGACAGAGAGGCCTGGCATGCTGCAGTTCATGGGGTCGCAAAGAGTCAGACACAACTGAGCGACTGAACTGAACTAAACTGAACTGAGGTGCTTAATAAATATCAAGTATTATTAGATCTCAATGGTTGCAAGTTAGAGTCAAGTAGGAGATCAGTTTACAAGGCCACTGCCATAGGATTTAATTTCAAGGTTCTCTTTTACTTCTATTTATTTCAAAACATTTTTTATTAAATTTCAATTTCAAAGAATCATAAAACTTAGGATACCTAACAGGCAAGTTGGTCTAGTTTTATACAGTTCACAAAATGAAAATAAATAAAGGATTATGGAAACGACTGGATGCTACAAGTCCCGGGACACAGTCTGCAGTCATAATAGAAAGATGCAAGAGTGACATCATCCTGAGAAGTGAGGCGATTTCAGAGCAGGCTGAGCCAACACTGCTTGTTCAGGAGAGTCTGCCCTGACTGGGCACACTATCTTTTCTGAGGCATGCCTTCACTCTCACTGAGGAACCTCTTGCCCTGATTCTCTGGACTTGGACTTTAGAAGGAACAAGGACTTACTGTAGAGCACAGAGAACTCTGCTCAAGGTTATGGGGCAGCCTGGGTAGGAGGGGAGTTGGGGGAGAATGGATACATGTGTGTGTGTGGCTGCCTCCCTTTGGTGTCCACCTGAACCTCTCACAACAGTGTTAAGTCAGCTATACTCCAGCATAAAATAAAGTGTTTTAAAAATCCTTTTAAAAAATGATCTAGTTTTAAAAAAGAAGGCTTGGCTCTGCTCCCCCTGCTCAGAATGGAGGTCATTTCCTAAAGCCTGTCACTCCATACCAAGCTGCAGAACCTGACTATGAAGAAATCAAGAAAGACATGTAGACAAATATTTTACAATGTTTTTTAAAGTTTCTTAAAGGATTTGACTATCTTTTATGAACGTAAATCTTACATGTAAAGCTTATTTTTCAGAAAGAAACAAGACAATCTGCTGCTTTAATTGAAGTCCCACAAGGACCTGTTTGACTGCATCTTGTCCTCTCCTGCTCTGCCTCTTCACCAATCCCTGAGGTGCCTGAAGAAGTCTGGGTTCTAACTCATGGTTCACAAACAGCTGGTTCAGAAAAAACAACCGGGGCTCTGGAAGAGTCCTTGACCTGCAGTTTCCTCAACTGCAAAGTGAGTGTTGTCCTAGCTATGGGGCAGTGCCCTTCAGGTGTAATTTTAGGAAATTGATTAGGGGATACTCAACTCATATTAGTCTTTGACTTCTATTTCCCATTTTCTGAAATGTGTGTCAGTCTCAAGAATGCTGCCTTTTTCAGCACTTGAAAAATTCTTCTTGACCAACATAAGGCATTTTGATCCTATATATTAGCTAGCCCTTGCAGCTCAGGGAGCTTTTCCTTTCACGAGAACCAGAGGCTGAGCTGCGAGGGGCACCGTGTCTCCCTGGTGTTTCAGCTCACCATTTCCAGATCTGGCCTCCCAGGCCCTGGTTTTCTGTGGACCCAGGAATACTTGTGAACAGCATAAGGCAGTTCAAGCTGTATTTTTAAGAAACACTTTGCATTTACATTGAAGTGATTTCATAGAAAAACACCTGACAATGACAGAGATTATGAAACCTCAGTTTTGGAATCCAGAGACTTAGATGTGTGTGTGCTCTGTGATCTTTAAAGAGAAGCAGAGGAACACACAGAGAGAGCAAGAACTTAGAAATCAAACAGTCCTGGGTTTGAGTTCAGCCTTTGGGGTACTTAACTCTCTGACCTGGATCAAGGCCTTCTGAAGCCTCAGCCTCTTTATCTATAAAGCAGGAGACTCACACCTACATCACCAGAGCATTTCAGGATGAAATGGAGATAAAATATATGATATCTCTTGGATAATAGTAAAATATATACACAATACATGCTCTTTTCGTATGCATATATAACATGTGTGTGTTCTAAGTGACCTCAGACATAGCTGACTCTGTGACCGTATGGACTATAGCCCGCCAGGATCCTATGTCCTTTGGATTCTCCAGCCAATGTATGTTATTCTCAGAAAAAATTAAGCAGTGATTATTAATTTGTCTCAAGCAGTATAATATCGGTTTATTAATTAGATACTTGAGGTGAAAATACAGATGTAACAATCACTGTTCAATTACAATCTGAAGCACTATTGACTTCTGGAAATTTAATAGACCATATATTTATTAAGTTTTACTATATATCATTAAGAGCAAGGTATAAAAATAAGTAAGTAGGGTATAAAAACAAGAGATGGCCAGAGTGAATGTCGACACTTTAGAAATCAGTGAACTCAAATGGACTGGAATGGGTGAGTTTAACTCAGATGACCATTATATCTACTACTGCGGGCAGGAATCCCTCAGAAGAAATGGAGTGGCCATCATGATCATCAAAAGAGTCTGAAATGCAGTACTTAGATGCAATCCCAAAAATGACAGAATGATCTCTGTTCGTTTCCAAGGCAAACTGTTCAGTCACAGTAATCCAAGTCTATGCCCAAACCAGTAACGCTGAAGAAGCTAAAGTTGAATGATTCTATGAAGACCTACAAGACCTTTTAAAACTAACACCCAAAAAAGATGTCCTTTTCATTATAGGGGACTGGAATGCAAAAGTAGGAAGTCAAGAAACACCTGGAGTAACAGGCAAATTTGGCCTTGGAATACGGAATGAAGCAGGGCAAAGACTAATAGAGTTTTGCCAAGAAAATGCACTAGTCATAACAAACACCCTCTTCCAACAACACAAAAGAAGACTCTACACATGAACATCACCAAATGGTCAACACCAAAATCAAATCGATTATACTCTTTGCAGCCAAAGATGGAGAAGCTCTGTACAGTCAGCAAAAACAAGACCAGGAGCTGACTGTGGCGCAGACCATGAACTCCTTATTGCCAAATTCAGACTGAAATTGAAGAAAGGGAAAACCACTAGACCATTCAGGTATGACCTAAATCAAATCCCTTATGATTATACAGTGGAAGTGAGAAATAGATTTAAGGGCCTAGATCTGATAGATAGAGTGCCTGATGAGCTATGGAATGAGGTTCGTGACATTGTACAGGAGACAGGGATCAAGACCATCCCCATGGAAAAGAAATGCAAAAAAGCAAAATGGCTGTCTGGGGAGGCCTTACAAATAGCTGTGAAAAGAAGAGAAGCGAAAAGCAGAGGAGAAAAGGAAAGATATAAACATCTGAATGTAGAGTTCCAAAGAATAGCAAGAAGAGATAAAAAGTCTTCTTCAGTGATCAATGCAAAGAAATAGAGGAAAACAACAGAATGGGAAAGACTAGAGATCTCTTCAAGAAAATCAGAGATACCAAGGGAACATTTCATGCAAACATGGGCTCAATAAAGGACAGAAATGGTATGGACCTAACAGAAGCAGAAGATATTAAGAAGAGGTGGCAAGAATACACAGAAGAACTGTAGAAAAAATATCTTCACAACCCAAAGAATCACAATGGTGTGATCACTGACCTAGAGCCAGACATCCTGGAATGTGAAGTCAGTGGGCCTTAGAAAGCATCACTAGGAACAAAGCTAGTGGAGGTGATGGAATTCCAGTTGAGCTATTTCAAATCCTGAAAGGTGATGCTGTGAAAGTGCTACACTCAATATGCCAGCAAATTTGGAAAATTCAGCAATGGCCACAGGACTGGAGAAGGTCAGTTTTCATTCCAAAGAAAGGCAATGCCAAAGAATGCTCAAACTACCGCACAATTGCACTCATCTCACATGCTAGTAAAGTAATTCTCAAAATTCTCCAAGCCAGGCTTCAGCAATATGTGAACCATGAACTTCCTGATGTTCAAGCTGGTTTTGGAAAAGGCAGAGGAACCAGAGATCAAATAGCCAACATCCACTGGATCATGGAAAAAGCAAGAGAGTTCCAGAAAAACATCTATTTCTGTTTTAATGACTACGCCAAAGCCTTTGACTGTGTGGATCACAATAAACTGTGGAAAATTCTGAAAGAGATGGGAATACCAGACCACCTGATCTGCTCCTTGAAAAATTTGTATGCAGGTCAGGAAGCAACAGTTAGAACTGGACATGGAACAACAGACTGGTTCCAAATAGGAAAAGGAGTATGTCAAGGCTGTATATTGTCACCCTGCTTATTTAACTTATATGCAGAGTACATCATGAGAAATGCTATACTGGAAGAAACACAAGTTGGAATCAAGATTGCTGGGAGAAATATCAATAACCTCAGATATGCAGATGACACCACCCTTATGGCAGAAAGTGAAGAGGAACTAAAGAGCCTCTTGATGAAAGTGAAAGTGAAGAGTGAAAAGGTTGGCTTAAAGCTCAACATTCAGAAAACGAAGATCATGGCATCTGGTCACTTCATGGGAAATAGATGGGGAAACAATGGAAACAGTGTCAGACTTTATTTTTCTGGGCTCCACAATCACTGCAGATGGTGACTGCAGCCATGAAATTAAAAGATGCTTGCTCCTTGGAAGGAAAATTATGACCAACCTAGATAGTATATTCAAAATCAGAGACATTACTTGCCAACAAAGCTTCGTCTAGTCAAGGCTGTGGTTTTTCCTGTGGTCATGTATGGATGTGAGAGCTGGACTGTGAAGAAGGCTGAGCGCCGAAGAATTGATGCTTTTGAACTGTGGTGTTGGAGAAGACTCTTGAGAGTCCCTTGGACTGCAAGGAGATCCAACCAGTCCATTGTGAAGGAGATCAGCCCTGGGATTTCTTTGGAAGGAATGATGCTAAAGCTGAAACTCCAGTACTTTGGCCACCTCATGTGAAGAGTTGACTCATTGGAGAAGACTCTGATGCTGGCAGGGATTGGGGGCAAGAGGAGAAGGGGACGACAGAGGATGAGATGGCTGGATGGCATCACTGACTCAATGGATGTGAGTCTGAGTGACCTCTGGGAGTTGGTGATGGACAGGGAGGCCTGGCATGCTGCAATTCATGGGGTCACAGAGTCAGACACAACTGAGCCACTGATCTGATCTGATCTGATAAAAATAAGTAAGATTCATGCCATGTACCCAAGAGTTAAAGTCCAGGGGTAGAGTAGAGGCTGGAGGGGTAAGAAAAATAAACACTGAAATTTAGGTAGCAAAGGCTTGCAAAGATTCTAGCTAAGTGCTGAGGGAATTCAAAGTATTGAATATATTTTTCTCTCTCGTTTATCCTGGGACTTCTAAAATGCAAATGTTGGTATGCTTAATGTTGTCACAGAGTTCTGAAAATTATCTCGTTTTTCTAAATTTGTCTATCTTTTTGCTGTTCTGGTTGAGTGTTTTCTATTATTCTATCTACCAGATCGCTTATACATTCTTCTGAAGCATCTAATCTGCTGTTAATTCCCTTTAGTGTAGTTTTCATTTCATCTATTGTATTCTTCAGCTCTGACTGGTTCTTTTTTATAATTCCCTAATCTTTGTTACAATTCTCACTATGTTCAACTGTTGTTTTCCCAAGTTCAGTTACGATTGATTCAAATTCTTTACCAGGTAACTTATTTCTCTGTTTCACTCAGATTTTTTCATGGACTATTCTTGTTATTTCATGTGAAACCTGTCCCTTTGTCTTCTCATTTTGTTTACATTTCTCTTTGAAATTAAGTGAAGCTGTCACCTGTGCCGGTCATGAAGGCACTTCCTTTTGAGGAGGCAGCCCTGTGCAGTCTGTGTGTGCCCCGTGGCTTGGAGGGAGAGCTTCCCCTGTGTGCAGTGGCTGTCACCGCCCTGTTGGAGGTGGACTCTGGCCCAAGGAGGTGAAGCAGGAGCTCTGAGAGCACTGGACTCCTACCAGGTTTGATGGCAGTCTCCACCCTCGTTTGGGACCTTGCTGGGGTGTGAGGTCTTGCAGCTCTACTTCCCAGGTGATGCTGGTGGTAAAGAACCTGCCTGCCAATGCAACAGAAAAGAGATACGATTTCAATCCCTGGGTCAGGAAGACCCCCTGGAGAAGGGCATGGCAACCCACTCTAGTATTCCTGGAGAATCCCATGGACAGAGAAGCCAGTGGGCTACACACAGTCCATGGGATCGCAAAGAGGTGGATATGACTGGAGTGACGTGGCATGGACACACATGTGTACCTTAGCTACAGGATGGCCTGCGGTCTGAGCAGTGGGTGCCACACCACTGGGCTTGTCCCACTCTCTCCTGAGTGTGCACAGGGGATGCACCCCCCAGGGGTGGAGGTCTCTATGCTACAGCTTCCCCCTCTCCCTTCAGAGAGTGCGCACAGTGATAGACACTCTGGCGGAGGCTATCTCCATTTGGGAGCTAGTCTCACTCCCTCTCCAGGACGTGCACCAAGGCGTGCACTGGCAACGGCTGCCTCCTCCCCAGTCAGAAGTGGGACCAGGGTCCAAGCTGAATTTGTTCCTTCAACGTGGACACCCCTTCACTGGCAATGGCAGCCCCTGCCTTAATGGGGAGAAGCACCAGAGCAGGAGGGGCTGGAACAGGAGCCCGGTGGGGACCTGCGGACACTGGGGTGACCCTGGTGAGCCAGCAGGAGCAACAGGCAGCTTTTGATCTGCTGCCTTCGTGCTGTGACTGGAGGCAAGGAAATGTGTGTGTGTGGTGTTTTCAAGAGAAGAGTCTCTCAGTCCTCCAGTAATCCTCACCAGTTTTCCAGTTAAGAGGCTTGTCTTACCAGTGTCAGAACCAAAGGGCTGGGGTACCTAAGGTGTAGGTCTAAATCCTCACTCTCCAGGGAGGATTCCTGACCCTGTAACACTCCTCTCTCCTCTCCTTTGTGCCCCCTGGGAAGTATGGGTCCTGACCAGACTGCTTCTCCTCCCTTACTAGCAGACTCCATGTGGATCTTTCTTCACAGCTTTGGTTGTAGGAGACTTCTGCTAGTACCCAGGTTGACTGCAGTCAGAGTCACTGTATATGTACTTGTAGTTTTCATGTGTTCATGAAGGGAGGTGAGCCAGCATCCTCCTGCTCTACCAGCGTCATCTCTTTCCTCGCAAACTATTCTTCAGTGCAGGCTTAACTGATATTTTTCTGGGCTCCAAAATCACTGCAGATGCTGACTGCAGCCATGAAATTAAAAGACGCTTACTTCTTGGAAGGAAAGTTATGACAACCTAGATAGCATATTCAAAAGCAGAGACATTACTTTGCCAACAAAGGTTCGCCTAGTCAAGGCTATGGTCTTTCCTGTGGTCATGTATGGATGTGAGAGCTGGACTGTGAAGAAGGCTGAGCGCCAAAGAATTGATGCTTTTGAACTGTGCTGTTGGAGAAGACTCTTGAGAGTCCCTTGGACTGCAAGGAGATCCAACCAGTCCATTCTGAAGATCAGCCCTGGGATTTCTTTGGAAGGAATGATGCTAAAGCTGAAAGTCCAGTACTTTGGCCACCTCATGGGAAGAGTTGACTCGTTGGAGAAGACTCTGATGCTTGGAGGGATTGGGGGCAGGAGGAGAAGGGGACGACAGAGGATGAGATGGCTGGATGGCATCACTGACTCAATGGATGTGGGTCTGAGTGACCTCCGGGAGTTGGTGATGGACAGGGAGGCCTGGTGTGCTGTGATTCATGGGGTCGCAAAGAGTCAGACAGGACTAAGCGACTGATCTCTCTCTCTAACTGATATTTTCTGATTAAAGTGACACTGCATATTTTTTATAGGAATGCTACAATAATTATGCTGTGTGCCTCTCAGTCTAAATATTACAAATGTGTATAATTAATAAAAAGAGTGCCTTCCAGGATTCTTGATTGTAAAGTTATATGTATCCTTTTGCAATTAATAAATATATTGTGGGGAGATGAGTTGAGACTATATACTATCCTATTTCTCATCAAGAAAAAATATAATGACTGTTGAGTTACAAACATTCTGAGAATTTATTTAGCACCATGCATCAAAAGTTATTACACTTTTTAACAAAGTAAGTTTTCTATAGCAAATAACTGTTTAAAAATCAGTATCATTAAATAATTCTGTTCAGGAAACTTAGAACATTGTTATTTATAAAACTTCAGAAACAATTTAAACATCTGACAGAAAAGTGGCCAATTAAGTAACAGTAAGAGATAAGAAAAAGCCTCTTGATGAAAGTGAAAGAGGAGAGTGAAAAAGTTGGCTTAAAGCTCAACATTCAGAAAACTAAGATCATGGCATCTGGTCCCATCACTACATGGGGAAATAAATGGGGAAACAGTGGAAACAGTGTCAGATTTTATTTTGGGGGGCTCCAAGATCACCGCAGATGGTGATTGCAGCCACGAAATTAAAAGACACTCCTTGGAAGGAAAGTTATGACCAACCTACATAGCATATTCAAAAGCAGAGACATTACCAACAAAGGTTCGTCTAGTCAAGGCTATGGTTTTTCCTGTGCTCATATATGGATGTGAGAGTTGGACTGTGAACAAAGCTGAGCGCCGAAGAATTGATGCTTTTGAACTGTGATGTTGGAGAAGATTCTTGAGAGTCCCTTGGACTGCAAGGAGATCCAACCAGTCCATTCTAAAGGAGATCAGTCCTGGGTTTTCTTTGGAAGGACTGATGCTAAAGCTGAAACTCCAATACTTTGGCCACCTTATGCAAAGAGTTGACTCATTAGAAAAGACTCTGATGCTGGGACGGATTGAGGGCAAGAGGAGAAGGGGATGACAGAGGATGAGATGGCTGGATGGCATCACCAACTCCATTGACATGGGTTTGGGTGAACTCCGGGAGTTGGTGATGGACAGGAAGGCCTGGCATGCTAGATTCATGGGATTGCAAAGAGTTGGACACGACTGAGTGACTGAACTGAACTGAAGAGAAAATATATGGTGATTATAGTGAAGTTGATAGAGATTAACTCTAAAATTAATAAGTCCTGGGAACTTGTCCTTCATCTCATTCTGCCCCTTCAGTTTGGACAGAGCATCACCTAAACCCATGGATCAAGACCAAGGCTCAGCCTCTACCTCTCTTCTGCTTTCATTGCTCTGATCCACAGCCTCTTCATGGCCTTCTTCACTTCAGCATTTCTCAGGGAGTAGATGACAGGGTTGAGCAGTGGGGTGATCACCGTGTAGAACACGGCCACCGTCTTGTCCGCAGACAGGGTGGTAGAAGGTCTCAGATAGATGAAGATGCAGGGCCCAAAGAACAAGGTGACCACAGTGATGTGGGACCCACAGGTGGACAGGGCCTTGTGCCGCCCCGTGGAGCTCCGAGTCCTCAGATGGAGCAAGATGACCACATAGGAGGCTAAGAGGACCATGAAGCTGATCACAGACAGGGTCCCCCCGTTGGCAACAATCAGAAGACCAATGAGGACGGTGTCAGAGCAGGCAAGTTTGAGCAGGGGAAGCACGTCACAGAAATAGTGGTCGATCACATTGGGGCCACAGAAGGGCAAGTGGAAGATGAGAAGGATTTGGGCCAAGGAATGCACTAAGCCCCACACCCATGCTGCACCCACCAGGAAGGCACACACCCGCCGGCTCATGATGGTGGTGTAGCTGAGGGGCTTGCAGATGGCCACATAGCGGTCATAGGCCATCACAGTGAGCAGGAAAATCTCAGTGCCAGCAAAGAAGTGGAGAAAGGAAAGCTGTGTCATGCAGCCCCACAGAGATATGGCTTTCCTCTCGGCCAGCAGATCTGAGATGAGTCTGGGGACTGTCGTCGAGGCGTAGCAGATCTCCACAAAGGACAGGTAGCTCAGGAAGAAGTACATGGGGGAGCCAAGGCTTCTGCTGCTCATGACAGTGAGGACAATGAGGAAATTCCCCAGCACAATGGCTGTGTACAGGAGCAGAAACATCACAAAGCAGACTCTCTGCACCTCTGGCTTGGAAGAAAGTCCCAGGAAAATGAATTCTGTCACATTGTGTGTTTTAGCCATGATGTAGCCACCAGGAGGTAGGAATTTGGACGGGTGATCTGAAATGGCACAAAACAGAAGACTCCTTCCTTAAGGAGTGAATTATGTAATAGTCCCTTGTGTACCTGAAATGCTACCATTCAGACTCCATAAACTTAGAGTCTTCTCAGAAATAGGAAATCCATCTCTGCAATCCATAGACCCTTATAGTCAGTGACACTCTTCTCTTAGGACATTTTGGAAATACAGCACTTTGCACATTGAATTGTAATTGTGCTATGTGACCATCTGGCCCACCAAACTGTGGACTTTCTAGAGCAAAGATTATGTCTTGCTACCTCTCCATGTCCAGTGCTAACTGAAGCACCTGCACAAAACTACACTCAGTGAACGTAATTAGGATGAGAACAGTGCCTACAGATCATCCTAGCCTTCCTAGCGCAGCATTTGGTACATCACAGATGTTCAGCAAATACTGAAAGAACAAAGGTCACCAAGGACCAAGATCACAACTTTTCATCCCTGAATCCCATGTCTAGCAGAGTGCTTATTTCAGGCAAAGACCAGAACAGCGTGAGAGCAATTAACATTCCCTTTACTTTCAAAGTGGAATTATAATCATCACATGCTCACAAACCAAAACTCACCCCACTGTTTCTGGGCCTTTGCTGTCTCACCACTGTTCCTTTTATCTGTTCTGATCCCAGAGAGCAAAATAGTGCCCTGAAAACATCCATTACCTCGTGAAGGTTTCCCAGTTATTCAATCTCCAAGCACTAAGGCCAAGTTATGCGCCAGAGCTCATACATCTCAGGAGTTGCCAGATGGACAATCTGATCTCCCTGCAGCCTTAGGAATGCTGAGACTAAGCCAGTAAGTCGATTCCACCTGATTAAAAACAAGAACACAGAAGACTTGCCTCTCAGATGTCCCAGAGAAATAAGAATTCTGGCAGCTCAGCCTTGAGTTCACTCTGCTGAGAGATACTGGGGGTGGAGCAGGGTGCATTATGATCAAATGAGAGACGATTGGTCCCCAGAGAGCCATGCCTTTCCCCTTCCTCATCAGGCACCTACCTCATGGGAAGCGGGACCTGGGTACCAACCTCTCAAACTTTCTTGTAGGTAACATAACTTCAGAAATCAATAGGGAATATATTAAATTAATTTTACCCAGTGTTCACAGAGCGCTTAGGCTATGGGGCTCTATGCTGTTCTGGGCAATTAATCCAGCTCTTGCTTATCATGAACTCAATTATGTGGTTTTACATATGATACCATCCCAAGGATGGGTTCAAGGAATTATGGACCACAAATGTCAGAAACTGAGACAGCATTTCTCCCGGCCTTTGGTGTGGATGACGGTGAAGCTACAGAACAGAGGTTCTCAACCATGGGTGATTTTGCCCCCAAGAGGATATGCAGCAACATCTAGAGACATTTTTAAACTTTTATTTCCTACCTGTGTGGGAAGGCAGTGTTATTGGCACTTACTGGACAGAGGCCAGAGATACTAACACCCTACAATACGGAAGACAGCCGCTACCACCACAGCAAGGGTTATCTGAGCCAAAATCACAATGCAACTGCTGTTGAGATGCCCTACTCAGAAGGAAGCAAAACCTTTCCAAACTGATCTTTATCAATATTAAACTGGATGTTGGTTTGAAAACACTACATGTGAGTTTATTACTCTGCTTTGGCCTCATCTATATTAAATTTTCTGTCATGAATAGTTTTACAAATGGCATAATAACACTTTGTAAGATCAGCATGCTCTCTCCCAGTCCTAAACATAATTGCCATTAATTTAGCCTGATTAAAATTAGAGCTGAAACAAAATGCCAAGTTTCAACTAGTGATTAAGAGACTATTATGACCATATATTTTTTAAATTATTTTACAGGTTTTAACATAAGATCTCATATAAAAAACCCAAACAAACTTTTCAGCCAACCCAATAATTGCTTTTGAGAGTGCAAACTCTGAATTAACCACTATCATTTTTTTCATTTATATTTTAAAAAACATTTAGGAATAACATTAACAAATAATTACATAAAAGCTCAAAATATTTAAGAAAATCTACATTTATTCTATGCATCTCATCACTAAGCTTCTGTGGAAGGCTGTAAGTCAAAATCTTTTCCTCTGTTGAAGGGTTCAGTTTAATACATCTAAAGAAAATGAGTTTTTAACATGAGTCTATGAACATGCATTACAGGAAAATATATTTGTTAAAATGTTTGTGGTATGAGACTATTTGCTCACCTAAAGTTATACATTTTCAGGAAAGACTGATTTTATTTTCTAACCTGGTGAAGATTAATCCACTGACTATGGCCACACGTGTCTAGTTCTAATTAAACTCCACCATTATATGAAAAGTACAGATTCTTTAAGAATTAGGGATAGTACTACACAACTTTCACCTCAAGAAAAGCCATTTTGCAAGTTCAAACGAAGATGTGAATTGGTCAGCTTACCCTTTTTATGTTTATGCCACTACTTACTGTTCCAGGCTCCTTTGCATCTAGGGACAGACATATAACCTAGTTCCTCTCAATAAGAATGAAATAAGAATTGTTCTGGAAAAGTCCTTGGAACTGTTTTCTGAAATGAAATGAAAACCCCTCCCTTCTTACATGTGAGCATGTAATACCCAGAGCTGCTTTAGACATCTTGCAGCCATGAGGGGCGCCAAGAGAACTGAAGGGGCTTGGGCATCGTGGGAATAACGAAACAACCCTGGGACCACTGACCCCAATTTCTTGTTGAGTAAGCAATAAATGTGACTATGGCTTAAGCCAGGGGCTGGGAAACATGTTCCGTAAAGTGCTGCACAGAAAATATACAGGCTTTGCAAGCAGAGTCATGAATGTAGAGAACAAGCTTATAGTTACCAAGAGACAATGAGGGGTGGAACAGATTGGGAGATTGGGATTGACGTATATGCACTGCTCTACACAAAATAGATAACTTGTGAGAACCTACTGTTTAGCACAGAGAACCCCACTCCTTGATCTGTGATGACCTAAATAAGAAGGAAATCTAAAAAAGCAGACACATATGTATACATAGGACTGATTTACTTTGCTGCACAGCAGAAACTGACATTATAAAGCAGTTTACTCCAATAAAAATTAATTTATAAATAAATATAAGAATTCTGTACATAAAAAAATAAAATATATAAGCTTTGCAGACCACACATTCTCTGTCATAACTATGCAACCATGCCACTCCAACACAAAAGCTGTCATAGATAAAAAGAGTAAAATAATGTAATCCAATAAAACTTATTTGTGGGCAATAAAGCTTAAATTTCATTCAACTTTTATGTATCATAAAATATTATTTTACTTTAATTTTTTCAACCATTTGAAAATGTAAAAGCCTTTCTTGACTCACAGGTCATACAAAAATGCAACATTTTGGCTTAAGCCATGCACGACTGAGTGACTAACACACACACACAAGCACATAACTCAGTGCACAGACAACAACGGTCTAGAAAGGAAAGGGTCTTGTAAAGTTATTTGGATGAAGATACGAATGGTTGTATATTTATGGCTGAGTCTTTGCAGTTCACCTGAAACTATCACAACATCATTAATCTGCTATACTCCTACACAAAATTAGAAGTTTGAAAACAAAAGGATATGCTTGGTTGCATGCCTGCCCAGTTGCCGTCATGCCCGACTCTGCAACCCCATGAACTGTAACCTATCAGGTTTCTCGGTCCACAGGATTACCCAGGCAAGATACTGGAGCAGGTTGACATTTCCTCCTTCAGGGGATCTTCCCAACCCAGGGATCAAACCCTCCTTTTCTGTGTCTCCTGCCTTCGAAGGCAGATTCTTTACCACTGAACCACCTGGGAAGCCCATGTGAATGAAGCTCATGTGAATGATTAATCATAGCTTTATTATATTTCACCTTCCACAGACCTTTCCATTCTAACAATGTCCTACTTCCATGAAACAAAGCTCCTACTGTGGGATTTGAGGCACTGGATTCGGGTTAATGAAGGGGGAAAACTAAAACTTTTTTTTTTTTTTTTAAGAAATAGACAACTTTAATAGGGTTGATATTTGAGAATATGCATTCCTAAAAAATTGTCTTCATATTTGTTTCCATTTAAAAAACATCAGAGAGAAAAACCTTCTCCTATGATAGAACTATATATACAGTTGTCAAAAGCTGATAAGATGATTCCTGCTAAGTGAACTTTGACAAACTTAATTGATCAAGTTTATACATACTGATTTGAAAAGCCATCTATAACAGTATCTGAAAAGATGAGAGAGAGGTGTTGAACTCAGCTGTCACAGAAATGGGAGATATTTAAATATTTTCACTTACTAGAAAAGATGAAATAGTTATGTTCTTAGTAATGGTTCTTTCAGTTTTTAACATTATTAAAATTTTTATTTTGTACTGGGGTATAGTTGATTAACAAACAATGTTGCAATAGTTTCAGGTGAATAGTGAAGGGACTCAGCCATAGGTATACATGTTTCCATTCTTCCCCAAACGCCCATTCCATCCAGGCTGCCACATAACATTGAGCAGAGGTGCATGTGATCTACAGTAAGCCGTTGTTGATTATCCATTTTAAATATAGCAGTAGGTACATGCCCATCCCAAGCTCCCTGTGCACGCTAAGTCATTTCAGTCGAGTCCGACCCTTTGGGATCCTATAGACCACAGCCCACCAGGCTCCTCTATCCATCGGATTCTACAGGCAAGAATTCTGGAGTGGGTTGCCATCTCCTTCTCCCCTAGACTCCTTAACTAGACCTAAAATGAAGTATTGATAGAAAAGCCTTCCAGGGATTCCCACAAGAGCACATTGATAGAGGGAAAGAATAAAACATAAACTTATTTCTCCCAGTACCACAATCTTTCCACACACACAGCATGCTAACACTGAGAAGTAAAGTAAACGAACCCAGGGTTCGCAGATAGAAGGTGACAGAGTGGGAATTCCAATCCAGGTGATCCCTCCCTAAAGTCTACGCCCTGTATACTATTGAACATGAAGCAAAACAGCAATGCAGCTCAATTTTCAACTTTATCCAAGATACAGAGGGAGGGCTATGAAAGGCATCTGATTTATTTTATGGAATATAAAGCCCTCACCTAAAATACAACCAAAAAACGTGAATAGGTGAACTTTTCCTCTGTTCCTAATAGTTCACTAAAATCAAACTTTTATTTAGTCACCATATGCATGCTCAGTTTTTTAAGGTTTACATTGTTATTCCACCCCTGAGTTAACTTTCTTGCCCCACAGCCTCTTCAAGGCAAGTTTCACCTCTGCATTTCTGAGTGTGTAGATGATGGGGTTCAGCATGGGGGTGACCACCGTGTAGAACACGGCCACCAGCTTGTCCTCAGTGAAGGTGGAGGGGGGCCGCATGTAGAGGAAGATGGCGGGTCCAAAGAACAAGATGACCACCGTGATGTGAGAGGCACAGGTGGAGAGGGCTTTGCGTCTCCCCTCTGCTGAATGGTTCCTCAAGTTGACCAGGATGACAACGTATGAGGACACCAAGAGGAGGAAGGAGAAGACAGAGATTAATCCACTGTTGGCCAACACAACGACCCCCTCCACAAATGTGTCAGTGCAGGCAAGCTTGAACAAGGGATGGAGGTCACAGAAGTAGTGGTCAATCACGTTGGGACCGCAGAAGGGCAGCTGGACAGTGACGAGGATCTGCACCACGGAGTGGATTGTGCCCCCCAACCAGGAAGCAGCCGCCAGACGGTGGCACATGGGCCGGCTCATGACGATTGTGTAGTGAAGGGGCTTGCAGATGGCCACGTAGCGGTCATAGGCCATCACCGTGAGCAGGAAGATCTCAGCAACTCCAAAGAAGTGAAAGAAGAATATCTGAGCCACACAGCCCTCCAGGGAGATGGTCTTAATCTTGGAAAGTAAGTCTGTGATGAATTTAGGGACAACAGTGGAGGAGTAACTGATCTCCACCAGCGACAGGTGACTGAGGAAGAAGTACATGGGGGAACGCAGGCTCTTACTGACTCCAACCGTCAGGACAATGAGGCCATTGCCCACCACAGTGGCCAAGTACACGGGCAGAAACACCGCAAAGCACGCTCTCTGCACCTCTGGATCCTGGAAAAGACCGGTGATAATTAACTCAGTCACATTATTGGTCCTCGCCATGGAATCCTTTCAGGCGTGATGGATAAGAGCTACTGAGAGCCCTGTAATAAAATGAACACTGATCATAATGAATTCACTCCATATACAGCATGTTGGGCAGTGCAAACAACATTATAATACACTTACTATGATATCATTCATTTAGCCAGTATGAACGTATTAAGCATTAACAGTTTATATATCAGAAAATTAAGGCTCAGAGAATTGGCTATTTACCCAAGATCGCACAGAAAGTAGTGAATTCCGGGACTCAGAACCAGACTTTCTGACTTTGGCCACAATTCGTTTTAGTCCATTATAAGATATTCTGAATTTAGGGACTTGTTTAAGTTCAGCACTTATAGTTTTACTATCCTTTTGCATTTTTTAGTGTTCTTCACTGCATTTTGAACTCTGTCTTCCTATTGGGGAATTTTCATGAGACATTTCTGTTCTTAACTTTCTTTTTCCCTTATCTCTGCCTCAGGGAATCATCTTCCCACTGATGTTTCTACGTTTTTCCAAAAGGTCTTCTGTCCTGATTTCTTCACTCCTTTCTGCCAGTCCTCAGTCTGTTCAGGTCAGATCCCTTCTCCAGTCTTGCATCTTCAATAGCTATGTTCCTATGACAAATGCTCAAACACGCTGGAGATAATTCAACCCAGTAGCTTGTCACCATCATTACACTGTCACTTTCAAAAACTGGGCCCCTCTGCTCAAACTGCTGACAGATCATGCGCTCACAGAGCTGGTGGCCAGCCTGCTTATTCTTTTTCCAGTTTAGTAGAGAATTTCTCTATCAGTTACATCCCCGGAACATACTTACTGACACCCCTTACACATCCATACAACCCCAAACTAGAGGGAAGAAATACAGATCATGATACAACCTCAAGCTAACAATGTCATGTAATTCAAAAATATATCTTCCAGATTAAGCTAACCAACTAGGACTTTTTTTACCACATAAAGTCCATGAGACATAAGAATGAAATAGTATTAATACTTTGAATTTCTAAGTTTTATCCCATTATCTTTCCCCTTATCTCCAGGAGTTGGTGATGGACAGGGAGGCCTGGCATGCTGCAGTCCATGGAGTTGCAAAGAGTCCGACATGACTGAGCAACTGAACTGAATTGAGCTATCTCTGATTTATACTAAAACTTTCAAAACCTATAGCTTTGGACATGATACAAATGAACTTATTTACAAAACAGAAAAAGAAATAAAAATAGGTGGGGGGAGGGGAGAAAAGAATAAAAGATGGAAAGGCTTCAACCCCAGGGATGCAAGCAATCATGGAATCATTTCCATTCACCATGATTCCAGACTTTTCCCATACAGGACTTTGTTTCTTCGGCTGCCACGTTAGGTTTGAACAGCTTTTCCATTTCTGAGGTCTGTTCATTTAGATAGTAATTCAATACTGTTGTAGACATCTACTCTAGTGTTGGGGGTGTGGGGAATATTATTTTTATAAAGGGTTTAGGAACATATGGTTCACTTTAAAAGAGCAGAAATTCTGTCTTGTCAATTTATTTACACTAAGGGAAAGCATGTTGGTTGCTTACATGCCTTGGTCTTGTTAGGATCTTTCCTTTATATTTGTTGGCTTTTACAATTTTGACTTGAATTGTCATGAAAGAACTATTATCTTATGCCCTCCAAATCTTAATCAGCCTTTGAAATGTACACCTCTCAGAGCTGTTAGTAAACACAGATTTTTGCTTGTTTGCAAAAACAAGAAAGAAATATACCTTTGAAGAACTGAAAAAGAAAATCTCAACAGCAAGGAGCAGAACAACAAAAGAACAAAACCCAAATCAGTGATCTGGACTGATGGAAACAAATCAATATGTGTCAGAATTTCTCAGGTAAAGCCAAAGTTAAGACTGTAAGAAATTACTGAACTTTAAAAATTATAGAAACTAGTGTTCTGGAGCAAGGAAAAGACTAGAGAAAGAGGTCATGACTTCTGAGAGAGTCAAAGAAATGACTGAGGTGACTCTGAGACACACTAAAAATAAATGCTCATAAAGCACATATGCTCTTCTAGGGGCTTCCCTGGTGGCTCAGATGGTAAAGAATCTGTCTGCAATGCAGGAAACCCGGTTTGATCCCTGGGTCAGGAAGGTCCCCTAGAAAACAGAATGGCAACCCACTTCAGTATTCTTGTCTGGAGAGTTCCATGGACAGAGGGCCCTGGCAGACTATAGTCCATGGGATCACAGTGACTCAGACACAACTGAGCAACTTCACAACAACAATAAAATAAATGCTCATAAAACATACATACTATTTCTAACAAAAATAAAAGATTGGTACTTGGAGAGTTGGCATGGGTGAAAAAATAAACAAGTTTTCATATTAAGTTGTAGACGTGGAGATCAGAGCAACCATTCCGAGAACAAATAGTATGCATCAAATGTACACCCCTTTGTTCCTACAATTAATATTCCATGAAGACATGAGTTAAGTGTACAATGTTGGAAGTTGTGCTATGTTGGATCCAGTTCAGACCAGCTCAGGAGAATCTGTCACAGGCATCTCTTTCAACTCCACACATCACAATGGTAGCTTGAAATCAGCCATGGTGGGAGCACATTGGAAAGCAGGAAATGATACAAATCAGTACTCTTTACTTAGGAGAGCCAGTTATTAACTATTTACCAGCACACCACTGCAGAGAAGGCAATGGCACCCCACTCCAGTACTCTTGCCTGGAAAATCCCATGGACAGAGGAGCCTGGTAGGCTGCAGTCCATGGGGTCGCAAAGAGTTGGACAGGACTGAGCGGCTTCACTTTCACTTTTCACTTTCATGCATTGGAGAAGGAAATGGCAACCCACTCCAGTGTTCTTTCCTGGAGAATCCCAGGGACAGGGGAGCCTGGTGGGCTGCTGTCTCTGGGGTCACACAGAGTCGGACACAACTGAAGCGACGCAGCAGCAGCAGCAGCAGCACACCACTGATAGGAGGCTGGGGGAGAGCATTTCAGCTACATTCCTGATGTTTGCTCCACACAGAGGAAGTTACAGCCACTAAACACCTGGCACCACACTGCCCCCACGGAGGTGGAGTAAATTGGGAAGCAGAGATTAGGCATGCCCTCTCCTCCTTGACTTGGAATGAGATGCTGCAGAGAGAACACTTTCTACACTGCCCTGGGGCAAGCTCCAGTGAGCTTCAGTGAGGTGGAGACAGACAGCTCTGTAGGGTAGATCCCATCTGTGTCTGTGTCAGTCACTCAGTCACGTCTGACTCTTTGCAAGCCCGTGGACTATAGCCCACCAGGCTCCTCTGTCCATGGAATTCCCCTAGAGTAGGAAATGGCAACCTACTCCAGCATTCTTGCCTGGAGAATTCTATGGACAGAACAACGGTGCCCCTTTGATATAAGTCCCAAGTATATTTACTTGCCATGAATCGATGTGAAGCTTTACCTAATTCTGAGACTAGGGTTCAGAAAAGCCACTTGTAGCAGATTATACACCACAATCTTCATTATCATCTTTTCCTGGTGATATCTTTGATCCTAAATAAAGATAATGCTTCTCCCCTTCAAAATGCCTTATTCCTTTAATTTAGAAATTAATTCACCATTCACATAGAAAGACATATGTTAAGTTTCTTCAAACTCCCAAATGATATCTTCTCTCACAAACAGTTTATTTAAAAAAATATTCTATACCAACATAAATATCTACCACATCTGCAGTGGGATTATCTGCCTGCCTGAATGGGAATCAGAACAATATAATTTCTTGAAAGTAAAATAAAAATAATATAAATTTCCCTTTGCAGAAGCAAAGGAGTTTTGCCATGCAACAAAGAAGAAAGAAGCTGCCTACTAGAGAGCTAAAATTCCAGGAAGGTGGATGCTGCAGAGAAGTTGTGTTGATGGTCATGCCAAACAAAAGCAGTATTGCTAAACACATCACAGTGTGGTGGGATTTCCAAGAGAGGCACCAGGGACCCAAAAATCATTAAAAATACCTAGCACAATCTCCCATCTTGGAAAATCAAGCAGCTCAATGGTCGAAAGAGAAGACTGTGATTCTCAAGAATCACCATTACTACATTCACACTCACAAACCCAAGAAAATGATTTGGACAGAGATTAGGGTTGAATCAAAGAAGGAAATGGCAACTCACTCCAGTATTCTTGTCTGAAAATTTCCATGGACAGAGGAGCCTTGTGGGGCTACAATCCGTGGGGTCACAAAGAGTCTGACACAACTGAGTGACTGCGCCCACGGGATTGAATCTAATAAGACTAAACTACAGAATAACAGGAGACCTATAGCAAGAGTGACCTGGAAGATACCTGGAGGCATCATCAGCCTCCAAGATGCCCAGGCTTGTCTCTGTGGTGTCCTGTGTGATCCATGCCTCCCTTTCATTCCCGTACCCAGTCAGCCACCACATCCCATTCATTCTGTCTTTGATCACCCCTCCTGCCACAGCATCCCATTCATTCTGTCTTTGATCACCCCTCCTGCCACCGCATCCCATTCATTCTGTCTTTGATCCTCTCCTGTGGGCCATTCTTTTTTCCATTCTTCCTTCTACCACCGTCTCTACTGCTGTCAGCTGATACCGAGATTACCGGAGCTTCTCAGCCTCCAGAGTGTCCCATGCCATTGATCCTGCAGACTACAGCCAGAAAATTGTTCCTTAGACCCTGCTTTCCTCAGATCCTCCACTGGCTGGGAATGAGCGGGGAAAACCTAAGCTCCCCTGATCACTTTTAAAGACTTTGAACAGATTGAGCCACCTCAACCATCACCCTCCTACCCACTAAACTTTGACTCACCTCTATTCAACTCAGGGTCCTCTCCTCCTCACACAAGCCCACCCTGATAATCCCCACCACAGAGCCCTCCTTCACCAGAAATGACCTCTCCTTATCCCTTCCAATTCGACCCACCTTCCAACCCAGTTCTCTTTGTTCAATGACGCTTGCCTTTAAGACTCCTCCAACCATCTGTATCTTCTCTTCTTTAGGCACTGTAGATCCTTCGGTGATTATCCTTAAATGTACATCTTGTTATGATACTTCTCTACCTAAAATCTAGCAACAGTCCCCATTGCCCATGGCATAAAATATAATATTCTCACTATGAATTCCAGGTCCTTCTTGAATTGACCATTGCCTGTGTTTGCACCCTTGTTTTTTCATTAGCCAGTGGAATATGATACGGTATTTCTTAACACAAAGTTTCTTTCCTCCATCTTTATGTTTAGCATCCCTACTTTAGAGATAAAGAACCTCACTACTACAGGAGTAATACAGTCTTTTCTTTGGTCTCTCATAGTATTTTATCATACCTCTTTTAAATCATTTCATAATTATAGCTTCTGGATCTATACAGGCTATTATATATTATGATGACATTCACAATTTTCTGCTTAATATTCTTCAGTCTTTATTGTTAATTGTATTTTTTTGGTTAATAATTATAGCTAGCATTGCAATAGTGCTTGCCATTTGCTATACATACATTAATTCATTTGATTGTCACAACAGGCCTGTGATGTGGGTGTTATTATAATCACTTTTTTTTTATACAGATGAGGAAACAGAAGCACAGATAAGGGAATTGACTGGCCATTCCCACCATCCCTCCCACTTAAGTGAGAAGACATACCTCCTTGTTCCCTGCAAAGCTGCTTCCCCAAGAAACATGGAAAGAAGATGTGACCAGCATGTAAAAACCTAAATCAGCATTTGAGCATGTATATCAGGTAACCTGCTGGACTGGGGACCAGTGCCAGTGATAGATGCTAAGTCGCTTCAGTCGTGTCCAACTCTGTGCAACACCATAGACGGCAGCCCACCAGGCTCCCTCATCCCTGGGATTCTCCAGGCAAGAATTCTGGAGTGGGTTGCCATGTCCTCCTCCAATGCATGAAAGTGAAAAGTGAAAGTGAAGTCGCTCAGTCGTGTCTGACTTGTAGTGACCCCATGGACTGCAGCCCACCAGACTCCTCCATCCATGGGATTTTCCAGGCAAGAGTACTGGAGTGGGGTGCCAATGCCTTCTCTGAGTGATATATAGAAGGCAGACAATAAAAGAGAGCTTCATGTGCCACTGGGACTGGTCTCGGAATGAAGTCACAGAACCTCCATCTCAATCACATGGTTCTCACTTGATAATCCCAAATGTTACCTCACAGAATCACAAAATCGTAAAAGACTTACAAATCACCAAATCTTATGTTACGTATATTTTACAAAAAAACAAATGAATAAATTGATTCCTTGCCCTGTCCTCTCCCTCCAAAAAATCTTCAAAATTGACCACCTAATTAACAAAGGAGGGACTTCCCTGGTTGCCCAGTGGTTAAGACTTCCCATGCAGGGGGGCATAGGTTTGATCCCTGGTCGGGGAAGTTCCCACATGCTTGTGGCATAATCAAAAAAATAAATAAATAGTATGATCTTCCCTGGTGGTTCAGACAGTAAAGCGTCTGGCCTATAATGCGGGCAGACCCGAGTTCAATCCCTGGGTTGGGAAGATCCCCTAGAGAAGGAAATGGCAACCACTCCAGTACTCTTGCCTGGAAAATCCCATGGACGGAGGAGCCTGGCCAGCTACAGCCCACGCAGTCACAAAGAGTCGGTTTAACAAACGAGGGAGTTCCCTGGTTGCCCAGTGGTTAAGACTTCCCAGGAAGGGGTGCATGGGTTTGATCCCTGGTCAGGGAAGTTCCCACATGCCTGTGACATAACCCAAAAGAAATAAGTAGTATGCAATTTATAAATTAACAAATGAGCATTTGTGGCTAAAGAGAACTGACTTGCCCAATATCATACATATGGCTAGTCAGAGACTCTGCAACTTAACTTCCAATCACATCACCTACCCTTAAGTCAGAGAATCTGGTGTGGTCCATTCTGCCTTAGGGCAGGCAACTGGCTCAGATGGATCCCAAATGCATTCAAGTGCCTCCAGTTCAGCATGAAGTTAGCTTCTGCTGGACTTGATCATTACTTCAGGAAATGATCTGGTTTGGAGAAACTGGGAGGGGATGGAGCATTGAATTCCTCTCTGGGAATCCTGACAAAAGAGATGCTTTGGCTAATATTAACACACTCAGACGATTTTCCCCTGAGGACCCCCAGTGAGCCAAGTTCAGGTCACACTCAGCTATGCTACTCTGAGAGTTGTGCTGAAAAGATTTAGAGACCTTTCTTTCTAATCTCCTTTGTTTATAGATAGAGTGACTGAGGATGAGCCATGTTAATTGGATCCTAAGGCACACACCAGTTAGTTGCCAGGTTACTAACTTAGAAATGAGTGCTCTTTCAACAACACCAGGCTGCCCTCTGATAGGACTGTGTGGTGGTTGCTACTGGACTCAAGCTCAGACCTTGTCCCCAAGAGAAAAATCAGCAATATTCCTAGGACTTTTAGAAAACAAAGAAGGTCATGGCTAAGACGAATCAGCAAAAACAAAAAGGAAAATACAGAGGATTTGGATACAGTTTAACATCTGGATTTATAAAATATAGAAGAAATACACATAAGCCCAGGAAGCAGCAACCCAGAGATTTTTAAGATGCTACCTTTCCTGTAGACAAACCTATCCAACCCACTGAAAGTTCAAGGGTTGTGATTAAATGCTTAGATCCATGAACTATTTGAAATAATGTCAGCCACACATATAATCAAGGGAACAATTTCCCCGTGGAATTTCCTTTCTCTGGGGTGAACTTTACCAAGTAAACTATGACTTGGGGAAAGATTCAAAACCACATTCAATTAGCTTAGTGAGATTTCTATAAAGTTTTTGCACTCAAGAATGAGACAGTAAGAGAGGAAATTTGAAAGTAAGATGAAGGAAAATTTATTCCAGACTGTACTACTGAGAATTAACAGGAGAACAAACAGAGAAGAAAAAGGACGGCAGGGAGCCAGGATCCCTGGGCACTAGCTGGGCCAGGAGTCGATTAACTCAGGCCCCGTCATCTCACCGTTCCACCTGCCGCTCTCCCTGGTTTCCTCTTCTGTATCACGTGACAGGATTGCACTATGTTAACTCCAATGTACCTCCTGATTCTAACGTTCGTGGATTCAAGTCACTTAGTTCCCCCCATGCATCAGTCTCTTCATCAACGTCTGGAATGCAGTACATGCTCATTAAATGTTGTTGAATAAATGTATCTGAATATTCCGAAGTGAGTGAATAATTAGTAAACTATGCCACAATTGGACTCTGCAACCTAACCAAGCTATCAAAATCATGTTAATAAAAAGTGTTTAAATATATGGGGTAATAGATTCCCAGGTGGTTCAGTGGTAAAGAATCTGTAAGATGTAGGTTCAATCCCTGGGTGGGGAAGATCCCCTGAAGGAGGAAATGGCAATCCACTCCAGTATTCTTGCCTAGAAAATCCCATGGACAGAGGAGCCTGGTGGGCTACAGTCCGTGGGGCCACAAAGAGTCTGACAGGACTGAGTGACTGAGCGCACAGTAGACTCTAATAGACTGCCCGAGACCGTAAGCCAATCCTTACATCCATCCTCTTCCCTTTTGGAACAGGGCAGAACCCTGATGTTCAGCAGAAGATAATTCTACACAGAAGACAATATTTTAGTTTCCAATCTCCCCTGCAAATAAGGGTGATCATGTGACTAACGTCCATCAAATAATGTGAAAGTAAACGTGCTATGTGGCACTTTTGAAAAATCTGAAAAGATGGGAGTTCATTTGCCCCTTCCCCGTACTACGTTCCTGCTTCCTGGGAAGATAGATGAAATGTGACAGCTGTGTTGTCCAGCATGGTACCCACTAGCCCCATGAAACGTTTTACCTTTAACTTATTAAAAATAAATACATTTTAAAATTCCATTCCTTGGTCTGGATAGCCACATTTCAACTGCTCAGTTGTCACTATCACACAGGACAACACAGACAGAGAACGTCTCTAGCACAGCACAAAATTCTACTGGGCAGCACTGGAATATAGCACTGGCAGCCCTTAGAGGTGATGAGGCTAACGCTGCATGATTGAGGTGGCAGAGTCTAGATTTCTGATAATATTGTGCGACCTCAATAATCACTCTGGCTTGTCTGCCTCTGTACTTCTGTCTTATAGGCGGCTCTGTTTTTCTGTTATATGCAGTTCAAGCCAGACCCAAAAGTATACAAATAATAAGTGGGAAGAGAATACAAAATTGTATACAGAGTAGTTTTCTGCCCTCTACAAATGTTCCTTTGTACTATTATATTTATTGCCTACAGCTACAGCTGCAGCTAAGTCGCTTCAGTCATGTTCGACTCTGTGCGACCCCATAGACTACAGCCCACCAGGCTCCTCTGTCCACAGGATTCTCTAGGCAAGCATACTGGAGTGGGTTGCCATTTCCTTCTCCAATTTATTGCCTAAAAAATACATTTTCTTGGTGCTTTATGTTGTAACAGAACTGACAATTGAGAACCTAACCAGGAGGTCTCCAATGCTAAGAGTTATATCATTACACTTCTGTGAAGTAAGAAGACATTTTAAACATTTTACAATCTCTGTTAGTAATTAGCTTCTAATTAAAATAAATAAATTTTTAAAAAATAAAATATTTTCACTGATTCCTGTGTTTTTTCCAGTGAGACCAGAAAAAAAGTGATCAATTATCCCTCAATAGACCAACCAACTCTCAATCCTCAATAGATGAGATAATCCCTGAGAATTTTGACAGTTTAGATATTATCTGTTTTTGCAACATCCAATGACTCAAGTTCGTTGCTAATGTCCTTTCTGTAGATCTCAGGAGAAAATGAAACATCCACATGAGTAAGCAACTCCTATCACAGCCTGCAGACTAACATCCTAGCCTGCTGCATCAAAGACTGAGAGAAAGGGAGGGCAGCTCCTCTGAGTTTAGGTCTGGACCAAATGCTTTCAGTTCAGTTCAGTCATATGTCCAACTCCTTGCGACCATCCTCTTCATCTTCACGCTGAGTAGACTGAGGAAGAGGAGAAGAAGAGGGTTGGTCTTGCTGTCTCAGGCAGAGGTGAAAGGGGAGGCAGAAGAGGCAGATGCATTTGATGGAACTTTACAGAAATACATCATAACTTCTGTCTGACTTTTTGCTTTTCATTTCTGTAAAATTGTTTCTACAAAGTACTAATCCTTCTTCTACTATTTTGTTTCTGTGCCTGTTTCATAGAAGGGTCTATGTTTTAAAAGAAGTCAAAATCAGCCTTTTCTAATTGGAACACTTGTCCAGGCTGTCTAATGTCAATATGTTTTCTGGTGCTACTTTGATGTCTTCTTCATTTCTCGGCACTGGTTTGGAAGCTCTTATCTCCATCAAGGTGTCTTCTGCTAATGCCACTAGTGTGCAGTCTATTAGCTCTTGAATTTCTTCAAGATCCATATCTTGAAAAACACTTCACTCCCTACCTTTTTTTTGTTTTCCATATCCACAATCTCGTTCATGATTTTCTTGATTGGTTCTGTCATAAATCCTGTGAAGTCATGCACAGCATCTGGAAAGTTTTCTGTTGCAGGAATTTATTGTTTCAGGCTTGATGGTTTCACAGATTTTTCAATAATGGCATCTTCACTGGTGTGATTATTCCAGACTTTCATGGTGCTTTCTCTATCAGGTTCTCTCCCATAGTGCTGACAATCCTTTCCATAGAGCACCACAGATAATGAGCCTTAAAGGTCCTTATGCTCCCTCAATCTAGAGGCTTAATTATACTCCTTGTGTTTGGGGACAAGCAGACAACTTTGATGCTTTCAGTGTTAACCGCATAGGGTTCTGAGTAATCAAGTTCAGTTCAGTCACCCAGTTGTGTCCAACTCTGCAACCCCATGAACTGCGGCATGCCAGGCCTCCCTGTCCATCACCAACTCCTGGAGGTCATTCAGACTCATGTCCATCGAGTCAGTGATGCCATCCAGCCATCTCATCCTCTGTCGTCCCCTTCTCCTCCTGCCCCCAATCCCTCCCAGCATCAGAGTCTTCTCCAATGAGTCAACTCTTCACATGAGGCGGCCAAAATACTGGAGTTTCAGCTTTAGCATCATTCCTTCCAAAGAAATCCCAGGGCTGATCTCCTGCAGAATGGACTGGTTGGATCTCCTTGCAGTCCAAGGGACTCTCAAGAGTCTTCTCCAACACCACAGTTCAAAAGCATCAATTCTTCGGTGCTCAGCCTTCTTCACAGTCCAGCTCTCACATCCATACATGACCACAGGAAAAACCATAGCCTTGACTAGACGAAACTTTGTTGGCAAAGTAATGTCTCTGCTTTTTAATATGCTGTCTAAGTTGGTCATAACTTTCCTTCCAAGGAGTAATCAAGGGCATTGTCCAATACCAAAAGAAATTTAAAAAACAGTCCCTTACTGGCAAGGTACTTCCTGACTTCAAAGTGTCAATGGAACCAATAGCTGAAATGATAACTTTATGGATTTTATTTTCTTGTTTTTTACAATCATCCTTATACTGGAATCATTTATCTTAAAGTGGCAGGCGACCCTTGCTGCATATCTCAGTCTATGGAACATATCAAGCAACTCAACTTTTCTGTAACGTCATGACTTTGCTTCTTAAAAGTACTTCTAGAATCACTAGTGGCATTTCATAAGGGTCCCCTAGTGTTATTCAATGTTTATGATATTGCACTAAATATGATGAAAAATACACAAGAATCTCAAGAGATCGCTTTTTACTGAGAAAAACAATTTACTGCAGAGGTGACTGCTCACGGGTAATTGATTGGCATCAAGATGCATTTTAAGTGTATCTTTGTAACACTTGAGCTCACTGTCATAGCAACAGGAGGTGACAATGGAATTATTACAGTCATACTGTATGTACTACCATTCGTTTTATGAAGTTTGATTTGATATTGCATCTTCACATTTGTTTACATTTCTCTCTACTGCAAATAGTACCATGATTTACACTTACATGGTCTCTAAGTGTGTGTGTACCTAAGTTTTGATAAATTTTAAGGCAGCAGTATTTCAGGTGGGTTTTTGAGGGTGGATAGGATGTTAACGGGTAGAGAAATCTGAATGACTGTTCAATGAAGTAAGCAGACAAGTCCCTTCCAATTACTGTATTATTGTCAAGTTTCAATTTATATTAATATGTGTCTTATATAGTTAGATGCTCCTATATTAGGTATATTATAAATACTATATCATCTCCTCGTATTTATCACTCTATCATTGTGTAATGTCTTTTCCTGTCTTTTATTATAGATTTTGTTTTAAAGCATAATCTGTCTGAGATGCATATTGCTATCCCAGCTTTCTTTCCATTTCTGTTTGCATGATAAATTCCTTCCATCCCCACACTTTCAGTCTATTTGTATCTTCAGCTCTGAAGTAAGTCTCTTCGAGGCAGCACTTAGATAAGTCTTGTTTATTTATCCAAATAACCTCCCTAAGTCTTTGGTTTGAGCATTTGGCCCAGTAAAATTTTAAATAACGGTTGATAGGTATGGACTAGTGATTTGGCCATTTATTTTCTGACTGTTTTTGTAGTTCTACTCTGTTGTTCTTCTTTTGTACTCTTCCCTTGTGGTTTGATGATTTTCTTTAATGCTGTTTGTGTTTCTTTCTCTCTAGTTTCTGTGTATATGTTGTAGGTTTTTGATTTGTGGTAATCATGGAGTTTATATATGTTGACCTATATCTTTTTTTAAACTGACTGTCATTTAAATGCAAACACATTCTAAAGTCTCTATATTTTTCACTCATTCCCACATTTTTTGGTGTTATATTCTACATCTTCATGCATATCCCTTAACTCTTTATTGTAGTGATAGCTGATTTTACATTGTTTGTCTTTTAAATTTCATGCTAGTTTATTTAAGGGGCTGGTCCACAGCCTTTATTATATATTTGCCTTTACCAGTGGAATTTTCCCCTTCCTATAATTTCTTAGTTCTGTAGCCTTTTCTCTTTCCCTTAAGTAGACCCTTTAATACTTATTATAAGGTCGGGTTAGAATTGATGAACTCTTTTAGTTTTTGCTGGTCTGAGAAGTTATTTACTTCTCCTTCAATTTTGAAAGATAATCTTGCTGGTAGAGTATCCTAGGTTGTAGGATTTTTCCTTTCAGTACTTTGATGGAGGTCTCCATCTAGAGCTAGTTTCGCTCCCTTCTGAGAGTGTGCACAGAGACAACAGCAGAGGTTCTCTCTGCCCTGGAGCTACTTCACACTCTCCCAAGTGTGTGCACCAAAGCATGCACTGGCAATGGCTGCTTCTGCCCTGATCAGAAACAGGGGCTGGATTCATTCTGGTTTGCTCCCTCAAGTATGTGCTCCCTATTAGTAGTGGCAGCCTTTGGCTTACTGGTCAACAGCCCCAGAGCATTATGGGCCCAGCACAGACAGGCAAGAAGAGTGGCACGCTTGAGTGGTGCTGGAGGAACAGCTAGATCCCCAGACAGTTTTCAATTTGCTGTCTTTGTGCTGTAACTGGGAGTAAGCAAGGCTGTGTGTTTGCTTTTAAGAACAGAGTCTTGGATTCTTAAATCCTTCTGGTAAGCCCCATTGGTTTTCAAGCCAGCTAAGAGAGCTCCTCTTCCTGGTATCAGACTTCAGGCCTGGGGTATCTAATATGTAGTTTCAACCCCTCAATACCCTGAGTCTATAATATCCTCTCCTTTTCTGTGTTCCCCGCTGGGGGTGAGAGTCCTAAACAGATCACATCTCCTCCCTTTCCATCAGAATCCATGGGGATCTCTCTTTACAGCTTTGGTTGTAGAAGAACAATTCTGCTAGTACCTGTATCAACTTCAGTGAGAGTCACTATATATGTAGCTGTAGTTTTCATATATTTATGAAGGGGGATGAGCCAGCTTCCTCCTACTCTACCATCTTGAGCTCTCTCCTTTCAAAATGTCTTTCGACTAAGGTTTGACTGACTTTTTTCATAATTAAACTCAGATTATGTATTTTGGGTAGAAATATCACACTGAGGTTGTGTGTCTCTTTGTAAATGGCAATCATAAATGTGAGTAATTGTTAAAGGAAGTGTCTACCAGGTTTCGCATCTATAAAGTTATGTTTGTATGCTTTTAAGAGCAGAGTCTTGGATTCTTAAATCCTTCTGGTAAACATTTAAATGTTTACAATTAATAAACATCTTGTGGGGAGATCATTTGAGAGTGCATAAAACTTTATTTCTCACCAATAAAAACTGTAATGACTGTGCTGGATTAAAAACCTTCTGAGAATTGATTTGAGACTATGCATCAAAAGTTACAGTAACTTTTAATACAGTAAATTTATGATACCAAATTATACTTAAAAATAAGAAGTATCATTCAAGATTTTTATTCAAGAAATTTAGCGCATTATTATTTATAGTAGTAAAAATATATAAACAATCTAAACATGTAACAGAAAAATGGTTAGTTAAGTAATAGTATATCCATAAAAGAAAATATTTAACAAATGATTACAATGAAGCTGTTGAAGACTGGAACCAGCTGGAGTAATCTAAAAATAACAAACCCTAGAAAGTGTCCTTCATTCCATTGTGTTACTTTGCTTTTATTCACTATCATTCTAAGCCCAAGGATCAAGACCAAAGCTCAGCCTCTACCTTTCTTCTACTTTCATTGCTCTGATCCACAGCCTCTTCATGGCCTTCTTCACTTCAGCATTTCTCAGGGAGTAGATGACAGGGTTGAGCAGTGGGGTGATCACCGTGTAGAACACGGCCACTGTCTTGTCCACAGACAGGGTGGTAGGTCTCAGATAGATGAAGATGCAGGGCCCAAAGAACAAGGTGACCACAGTGATGTGGGACCCACAGGTGGACAGGGCCTTGCGCCGCCCCGTGGAGCTCCGAGTCCTCAGATGGAGCAAGATGACCATATAGGAGGCTAAGAGGACCATGAAGCTGATCACAGACAGGGTCCCCCCATTGGCAACGATCAGAAGACCAATGAGGACGGTGTCAGAGCAGGCAAGTTTGAGCAGGGGAAGCACGTCACAGAAATAGTGGTCAATCACATTGGGGCCACAGAAGGGCAAGTGGAAGATGAGAAGGATTTGGGCCAAGGAATGCACAAAGCCCCCCACCCATGCTGCTCCCACCAGGAAGGCACACACCTGCCGGCTCATGATGGTGGTGTAGCTGAGGGGCTTGCAGATGGCCACGTAGCGGTCATAGGCCATCACAGTGAGCAGGAACATTTCAATGCCACCAAACAAGTGCATAAAGAAAACTTGTGACATGCAGCCCCACAGAGGTATGGCTTTCCTCTCAGCCAACAGATCTGAGATGAGTCTGGGGACTATCGTCGAGGCGTAGCAGATCTCCACAAAGGACAGATAGCTCAGGAAGAAGTACATGGGGGAGCCAAGGCTTCTGCTGCTCATGACAGTAAGGACAATGAGGAAATTCCCCAGCACAATGGCTGTGTACAGGAGCAGAAACATCACAAAGCAGACTTTCTGCACCTTCTGACTGGGAGAAAGTCCCAGGAAAATAAATTCTGTCACATTCTGTGTGTTAGCCATGAAATCACCACCAGAAGGCAAGAATTTCAATGGGTGATCTGAAATGAAACAAAAGACTCATACATTGAGTAGGAAAATTGCATAACAATCCCTTGCATGTCTGAGAAGCTTGTGAACTGGATACTGAAAGATTAGTAGGAGTTAGTCATGTGAAAAACAAGGGAAGAACACTCCAAAAAAGCAGAAGAGGATGTACAAACAACGGAAATTCATTGAGTAAGGCTGGAGTAAAGTGGAAATAGAAATACTAAAGCTGGACATAGATTATAGTATCACTTTATAAAAGACTCCTGTGGATTTTGGAGTTCAGTCAACAGACAATGGGGAATCCTGAAGAAAAGTTAGGCAACTGAAAAGTAAAAGCGTTTTGTAGGTAGAGGTTGGGCTAGTGGGTTAGACTTTGAACTGTGAAACAGCTGAAAGTATTAGTCTCTCAATTAAGTCTTACTCCTATGAGCAGTAGCCCACCAGGCTCCTTCGTCCAAGAAATTATCCAGGCAAGAATACTGGAGTAGATAGCCATTCCCTTCTCCAGGGGATCTTTCTCACCAGAGGATCAAACCCAGGTCTCCTGCATTGCAGGCAGATTTTCCAGAAAAACATCTACTTCTGCTTTATTGACTATACCAAAGCCTTTGACTGTGTGGATCACAACAAACGCTGGAAAATTCTTACAGAGATGGGAATACCAGATCATCTGACCTGCCTCCTGAGAAATCTGTATGCAGGTCAAGAAGCAACAGTTAGAACTGGACATGGAACTACAGACTGGTTCCAAATCAGGAAAGGAGTGCATCAAGGCTGTATATTGTCACCCAGCTTATTTAGCTTATATGCAGAGTACATCATGAGAAATGCTGGACTGGATGAAGCACTAGCTGGAATCAGGACTGCCAGGAGAAATATCAATAACCTCAGATATGCAGGTGACACCACCCCTATGATAGAAAATGAAGAAGAACTAAAGAAATTCTTGATGAAAGTGAAAGAGAGAATGAAAAAGGTGGCTTAAAACTCAACATTCAGAAAACGAAGATCATGGCATCTGGTCCCATCAGTTCACGGCAAATAGATGGGGAAACAATGGGAATAAAATGGATTTTATTTTTTTTTTGGACTCCAAAATCACTGCAGATGGTGACTTCAGCCATGAAATTAAAAGATGCTTACTCCTTGGAAGGAAAGTTATGATCAACCTGGATAGCATATTCAAAAGCAGAGACATTACTTTACCAACAAAGATCTGTCTAGTCAAAGCTTTTCCAGTAATCATGTACTGATTGTGAGAGTTGGATTATAAAGAAAGCTGAGTGCCAAAGAATTGCTGCTTTTGAACTGTGGTGTTGGAGAATACTCTTGAGAGTCCCTTGGACTGCAAGGACATCCAACCAGTCCATCCTAAAGGAAATCAGTCCTGAATATTCATTGGAAGGACTGGTGTTTAAGCTGAAACTCCAATACTTTGGTCACCTGATGTGAAGAACTGACTCATTGGAAAAGACCCTGGTGCCAGGAAAGATTGAAGATGGGAGGGGAAGGGAACAGAGGATGAGATGGTTGGATGGCATCACTGACTCAATGGACATGAGTTTGAGTAAACTCTGGGAGTTGGTGATCAACAGGGAATCCTGGTGTGCTGCAGTCCATGGGGTCGCAAAGAGTCAGACACAAATGAGTGATGAACTGAGCTGAATGGAGCCACCAGCAAATCCAAGACTTTGGACTAGGAGAAATATATTAAAAAATTGGTTGCCCAATTGGGTGATATAGGGGCAGAAAGGATAGTGTTGCTATCTTCATGATAATCGTCTCTGTATTGACTTTGAATGCTTTGGCTTTTACCTCCAAATTTCCTTTGTCTCACTGTCTTTTGCTCCTTTTCTCTTTGTGGCTTACAAAATAGGATTCTCACCTCCCTAAATATCCTTCAGAGTCTTCTGAAGAAATTTCACTTGACACTCAGGACTCCTTATTTTTGCTTCTCCTCCTAATTATCTGCTTCTACAATTAGACACTAGGTGACCTAGTCCCTTGCAAAAGCTCCAGTTCAACACACTCACAATTCTCTACCCGGGTACCTTCACTTTTTCAATTGTGAAGTGGCACGTATATCCCCAGTGGCAACATAAGTGCAAACGACTTCTCCACCCAGAATTCCAACTCATGCTATGACAAATCCTCCTCTGAAGTCCAACCGTACATCACCTAAAGCATCACCAAGATTGTGCACTTGCACTAACTGATTAGCAGACTCTTTCTATCCATGCTGGATTTATCCAAGTTGACTGAGATCAGTGTGTATCAACATAGGCCCTTGTGTAGTTAAGCTCCAGGGTGCTTGACACTAGGAGTCATATGACATCAACTCACGCCACAAAGCTTCCTTCCTTTAGCACTGGAGACAGGCCCCGATGATCGAGGACTATCATGAGTCACCACCATGAAGAAACCGATAGAGTTTACGATTGCAGAGGCCAGCACTAACCTCTCAGATCAGCTTGGAAATTTTACCAAATCACTCATGGAAGAAAGCACTGCTTGGACTCCTCGGTATTCATACCAATATCCTTAGGTGGTAACTTATTTGGAAAGTTATTTCACCTCACAGAGACTCAAGACCCAAATTGTACCACGGAGTCAAAACCTACCTCACAGGTAGGTGTCATACATCTCCATCCCAGGAGAAGTTAAGGACTCATTCACTGTGTGCCGTGGACGCTTCTCAAAGATAGGAAGTCCATCTTCTGAATCCACAGGCCTTGCAGTCAGTGGCCTTCTACTCTCAGGACGTTTTGGAATCACAGCACTTTACTCACTGATTTATGATTGTGTCATGTGACCATCTGCCCCACTAAGTTATGAATTTGCAGAGAATATGTCCTGCTCAACACTCCATCTCCAGTGCTAACTGAATATCCTCCATAATATAGCACTCAGCGGTGTACATAGAATGTAAAGTGGCTTCAGATCTGGTGGCTCAGATGGTAAAGAAACTGCCTACGATGCAGGAGACTGGAGTCCCCCTGGGTCGGGACCATCCCTTGAAGAAGGGAATGCCAGCCCACTCCAGTATTCTTGCCTGGAAATTCCATGGACAGAGGAGCCTGGTGGGCTACAGTACGTGGGGTCACAAAGAGTCGAACACAACTGAGACTAACACTGACTAACTACCGTCATAGCACGATATTTGGCAACATTGTAAGTGTTCATAACATGTTGAAAGAATAAAGGTCTCCAGGGACTAAGACCACATATTCTTCATCCCTGAATTCCAATACTTGGCACAGCGCTTGCTTCTGGCAAAGACCAGACCAATGTGAGAGCACTTTGTAAAATGCCATGGGCAGCTCACTTTGCTTTCAAAGTGGAATTGTAATCGACACATGCTCACAAAACAAAACTCACCCCAGTGTTTCTGTGGCTCTGTTGTCTCACCACAATTCTTTTTTCTGACCACAGAAGGCAGATGATGCCTAGAAACTACCCCACAGAGCATGCAGGTTTCCCGGTTATTCAATCTGAAAGCACTAAGACCAAGCTCTCAACCAGAGCTCATACATCTCAGGAGTTGCCACATGGAAAATATGATCCACTTCCAGCCTTAGGCTTGCAAATGTTGAGACTAAGCCAGTGTGTCTACTCCACCTGATTAAAAATAAAAGCAGAGTAGACGTGCCTCTCTATGTTCCATAAATAAGAAGTCTAACAGCTCAGCCTTGAGTTCACTCTGCTGAGAGATACCAGGGGAAGGCATGTGATCAAGTGAGAGAAGATTGGTCCCCAGAGACCCGTGCCTGGCCCCTTCCTAATCAGGCACCTACCTCATGGGAAGCAGGACCTAGATACGAACATCTCAAACTTCCTTGTAGGTAACATAACTTCAGAAATCAATAGGAAATGTTAAATTAATTTCAGCCAGTGTTCACAGGGCACTTAGGCTATTGACCTCTATGCCTGTTCAGAAGTCAATTAGACACACCTCTTGCTTATCCTGAACTCAATCACGTGACTTTACATGAAATGATACCATTTCAAGGATGGGTCCCAGGAATATGGGCCACAAGTGTCAGAATACTGAAATAGCACTTCCTGGCCATTGATGAGGATAAGGTATAGTGGTTCTGAATCGTGGGTAGTTTTTGCCCCCCAATTTCTGGAGACCTTTTTTATCGTCCCAATCTGAGTGGGGAAGACATGCTGCTGGCAACTTGTGAGAAGAGGCCAGAGATTCTGAGCAGTATCTTACAATGCACAGGACAGCCCCCCACAACAAAGGTTATCTGAGCCCAGAGCAACAATACTACTGCTATTGAGATACCCTGCTCAAGAGGAAATAAAATTTGTCCAAAACAGTATTTATTCAAGCTGGATTTTGGTTACATGTGATTATATTAATTTGTCTTGACAACACCTGGATATGTATTAAAATTTTTGTAGTGAAAGCTCTCACCAGCGCCACAGTGGCACTTTGTACGATCAGTGTGCTCTACACCAGTGCTACTCAGGGTATCATTAATTCAACGCTGATTAAAGTTCTAACGAGATGCCAAGTTTTAACAAATGATTAAGGAGAAAATCATTATACATTTTAATATCATTTTAAAGACTTTAATGCAATTGCTTTTGAGAGTGAAAACCCTGAATTAACCATTACCCTTTATGTTGCAAAAGAGTGTGTAAAATAGCTAGTGGAAAGCTACTATGTGGTGTGGTCGTTCAGCCTAGCGATGCTCTGTGATAACCTAGAGGAATGGGATGGGGGTGGGCGGGAAGCCTAAGAGGAAGGGGATATATACCTGTACACTTATGGCTGATTTGCATTATTGTATGGCAGAAACCAATGCAACATTGTAAAGCAATTATCCTCCAATAAACTTGGAGAAGGAAATAGCAACCCACTCCAGTATTCTTGCCTAGAGAATCCCATGGACAGAGGACAGCCCATGGGGTCGCAGAGACTCAGACACAACTGAGTGACTTCCACTTCACTTCACAAAAACACACTAGGAAAAAGATGAGCAAATAATTATATAAAAGTTTCCAATATTTAAATAATATTAAGTATGCATGAGTTTTGACAAATTTAGCAGTTTATGATGGATTTGTTTGTATTATTTGCAGAACGAAATGGCACTCCACTCCAGTACTATTGCCTGGAAAATCCCATGGACAGAGGAGCCTGGTAGGCTACAGTCCATGGGGTCGCAAAGAGTCGGACACGACTGAGCAACTTCACATCACATCACATCAGACTAATATCTACATGTTTTTTTTTCATGACTTATCAAGCTTTTTCTTAATTTTTTAGATCTGTGCTCCATGGTTCATCTACCAGCTCTTTCAAATTGTCACAAACCTCGAGAAATTTTTCAACATATTTATTGGAAAGTATCCTCAGATAAGTGATCCTGCACAGTCCAAATCCGTATTGTTCAAGGATCAGTCATGTAAGCATATTTAGCATAAAGAATAATAGAGATGCTATGTTACAGACAACATCTATGTAACAAGTACTTATTGAGGTACTGTACCTGGCAAACAAAAACTATTAAGCAACAGAGGCCAAAGAAGCTTCAAAAAGGAAGAATTTTATTGCCTCAAATGCTTGAAAATGGAGAGTGACGGCAGCATCAGGCTGACATAAGATGCGCTCAGCTCCGCCCCCTCCCTTTAACAGTAAACACTTGGTATCCACCCATGAGCAAAAGTGCCTCTATGGGAGCTGTGAGATCCAGCTCCATAGGCCAAGAAACTCACCAAGAACCTCACCCACAGGTGTATGGGGCAAGAGGCAGGCAGATGTCAGGACCAGCTGTGGGGCCCACAGGAGACTGTGAATGAGTTCTGGTCCCTCTTGGCCCTGCCATGGGAGGGCCAGTGGGAACACTAACTGGGGATTTCACCTACATATGAGAGAATCTTTGTGGAGGTGAGACTTTTCAATGGAACTTTCACACTCCATTGAAGCAATATTCGTGTATAACACACACACGCACACACACATGCACACATATATATATATATATATATATATATATATATATATATATATATAACTTTGGATGCACTAGGGTGTGAAGAATGAACATCTTGACTTTGCAAGCATCACTCCTCCCCCAAAGGGGCACAACTTAGGGCTGACCTTGGTTGCTTGTGATTTTCCCATGGGACAAAAGGAGAGCTGGTGAATGAACATATGATTTCACCAGCTCTGCAGGATGCTGCTGAGAAGGCTCATTTCACCCTTACAGCTTCCAGAGACTTGTATGGGGGGTTCATGATTAGCACAGATAGGGAGGGAAGGAGGAAGCAGATGGGTGATAAGGATTTTTGGATTCTTGAATTTATTAAACAGACTTAAGTTCACCCTGCTTTTTTAATTTATATGCACAGTATATCATGCAAAATGCCAGGCTGACTGAATCACAAGCTGGAATCAAGATAGCCAGGAGAAACATCAACAACCTCAGATATACAAATGATACCACTATAACTAAAGAGCCTCCTGATGAAGATGAAAGAGGAGAGGAAAAACCTGGTTTAAAACTCAATATTCAAAAAACTAAGATCATGGCATCCAGTCCCATCAGTTCTTGGCAAATAGATGGTGAAACAATGGAAACCATGACAGACTTCATTTTCTTGAGCTTCAGAATCACGGCAGATGGTGACTCCAGCCATGAAATTAAAAGATGCTTACACCTTGGGAGTAAAGCTATGACATGCCTAGACAGCATATTAAAAAGCAAAACATCACTTTGCTGGCAAAGGTGCATATAGTCAAAGCTATAGTTTTTTCTAGTAGTAATATACAGATGTGATAGTTGGACCAGAAAGAAGGCTGAGCACTGAAGAATTAATGCTTTTGAATTGTGGTGTTGGAGAAGACTCTTGAGTGTCCCTTGGACAGCAAGGAGATCAAACCAGTCAATCCTAAAGGAAATCAGTCCTGAATATTCACTGGAGGGACTGATGCTGAAGCTGAAACTCCAATACTTTGGCCACATGATGCAAAGAACTGACTCATTTGAAAAGACCCGGATGTTGGGAAAGATTGAAGACAAAAGAAGTGGGTGACAGAGGATGAGATGGTTGGATGGCATCACCAACTCAATGGACATGAATTTGAGTGAACTCTGGGAGATAATAAAGGACAGGGAAGTCGGGTGTGCTACAGTCCATGGGGTCGCAAAGAGTTGGATTACAGCTTAGTGACTGAACAACAAGTTCATACTGATTGAATTCTAGATTCCATCAGGAAGATTGTTCACAAGTCATGGAGCATATCTCACCCAGGAATACCCAGCTATACCACTGGCATCCCCAGCACACTGCATGCAAGCTCCCACCTTCCCCTCTTCTGCAGCCAACTCCCAATGCATACTCCCAAGAGCAACAGCAAGAGCAGGTTCTAACAGATCGGCAGAGATGTAGAAATAGCCCCAGGTGTGTGGGCATAAACCTGTACTGTACACTGTATTCAGGGGAAAAGGAGAGAGACAGTTCCATTGACACATTGTAGCCTCAAAAGAATGCAAATAATCTTAAGAATTATGCCACTAAGGAAGCAAGAGGTTTAGAGCTGGTACATCTATACAAGGTATGAGAAAGCCTTAGAATCTATAACATCTTAGAATCAATAGCAAGACTGATGAAAGATATTTTATCCTAACACAATTGGTAAGTAACAGAGCAAGTGGCAGTTAAATCAAATGCAAGAACAACAATACAAAATTCCCAGGAACATAAAATATTAAGGAAACAAGACAACACCAAAAGATTGCGGTAATCTTCCTGTAACTAAACCCAAAGATATGGAGATCTACAATTTACCTGATAGATAATTCAAAATCTCCTTTAAGGAAATTCACTGAGTTTCAAGAAATCATAGCAAGACAATCCAATGAAATCAGGCAAACAATACATGATCAAAATGAGATAATTAACAATGATTAGTGATCATACAAAACAACCAAACAGAAATTCTGGAGTTTAATTTCTGAAGAATTCAATAGACAGAAAATGCAATAGAGAGCATCAACAGCAGAGTAGACCTAGAAAAAAAAAAAAATCAGTATACACAGAATGTGTTTAGTTGCTCAGTCATGTCCAACTCTTTGTGATCCCACAGCCAGGCTCCTTTGTTCATGGGGATTCTCCAGGCAAGAATACTGGAGTGGGTTGCCATTCCCTCCTCCAGGGGACCTTGCCAATCCAGGGTTCAAACCCACGCCTCCCTCATTGCAGGTGAATTATTTACCATCTGAGCCACCAGGGAAGCCCAGATACAGAACAGAAACATTGGACTATCCAATGCTGAATAGAAAAAATTAAAAGGTGAAGAAATGTTACCTATAGGAGACCATAAAAAAAAATCAATATCATTGTCATTCCAAAGAAAAAGAGAAGGGGTCAGACAGCTTATTTGAAGAAATTACAGAAGACTCTCCAAACCTGGAGAGAGATTTGGACATTCAAGTCATGAAAGTAATAAAGTATTCATTATATCAATCCAAAATGACCTTCTCAATACATATTATAACAAACCTGTAAAATTCAAACACAAAGGGATAATCTTCAAAGCAGAGAGAGGAGAGAAGTTTGAAGCCTGCAAAGAAATCTCCATTAGATTATCAGCAGATTTCATAGCAGAAATCTTGCAGGCTTGAACAGAAAGAAAAGATATTCTCAAATTATTGAAAGAAAAAACGTGCCAACCCAGAATACTCTATCCAGAAAAGTTATCATTCAGAAATAAAGGAGAAAAAAACTGTCACAGACAAACACCTAGGATAATTCAATATCACTAGACATACCTTGCAAGAAGTGCCGAAAGTTCCTTATGGTAAAATTAAAAAGAAAATAAAACAGTGACTAGTAACATGAAAATATATGGAAAATATTCAACACATAAAATAAAGCAAATGTATAGTCATATTCTGAAAATCTAATACTGTAATAGATGATGTGTTAACCACTTAACTGTGGTATAAAAGTTAAAAGATATGAGTAGCAAAGTAATCATAGCTACTATAATTTATGAAAGAATACACAATATTAAAAGAGGCATATTGTAATATTGAAGACATTTAGGGGATATAAGAGGGTAAAGTGTTTGTATGCAATTGAATTAAGTTGCTAACAACATAAGGTAGACTGGTTGTTGTCTTCTATGTAAGCCTCATGATAACCACAAGGCAAATCTACAGTAGATTGACAAGAAATAAAGAAATAAGAGGATAATGCCATACAAAGTCACCAATTCAGAAATGTAGGTAACAAGAGTATTAAAAATTAACCACAAAACAGCCAGAAAGTATTTCATCAAATGGAAACAGTAAGGCTTTACATTTGAATGATTACTGCAAGGATAAATAGACTGAATCTCCAATCAAAAGGCACAGAGTTGCTGGATGGATTTTTAAAAAAGAAGAGAAATTCCTTGACAGTCTCATGGTTAAGACTACATGGTTTCAATGATAAGGATGCAGTCTCCATTCCTGCTCAGGAAATTAAGATCCCACAAGCAACACAGCTGGACTGGGGGTGAAAAATGGATTCACACAAGGTAAAAAAAAAAAAAAAATATATATATATATATATATATATATAATATATGTAACTATTTGTGGTGATGGATGTTAATACCAAGACACAAAGGCTCAGCCTCTACCTCTCTTCTACTTTCATTGCTCTGACCCACAGCCTCCTCAAGGCCTTCTTCACTTCAGCATTTCTCAGGGAGTAGATGACAGGGTTGAGCAGTGGGGTGATCACCGTGTAGAACACGGCCACTGTCTTATCCGCAGACAGGGTGGTAGAAGGTCTCAGATAGATGAAGATGCAGGGCCCAAAGAACAAGGTGACCATGGTGACGTGGGCCCCACAGGTGGACAGGGCCTTGCACCGCCCCGTGGAGCTCCGAGTCCTCAGATGGAGCAAGATGACCACATAGGAGGCTAAGAGGACCACGAAACTGATCACAGACAGGGTCCCCCCGTTGGCAACGATCAGAAGACCAATGAGGACTGTGTCAGAGCAGGCAAGTTTGAGCAGGGGAAGCACATCACAGAAATAGTGGTCGATCACATTGGGGCCACAGAAGGGCAAGTGGAAGACTAGAAGGCTATCAACCAAGGAATGCACAAAGCCCCCCACCCATGCTGCGCCCACCAGGAAGGCACACGCCTGCCGGCTCATGATGGTGGTATAGCTGAGGGGCTTGCAGATGGCCACATAGCGGTCATAGGCCATCACAGTGAGCAGGAAAGCCTCAGTGCCACCAAACAAGTGGATAAAGAAAAACTGTGTCATGCAGCCCCACAGAGATATGGCTTTCCTCTCGGCCAGCAGATCTGAGATGAGTCTGGGGGCTGTCGTCGAGGCGTAGCAGATCTCCACAAAGGACAGATAGCTCAGGAAGAAGTACATGGGGGAGCCAAGGCTTCTGCTGCTCATGACAGTGAGGACAATGAGGAAATTCCCCAGCACAATGGCTGTGTACAGGAGCAGAAACATCACAAAGCAGACTTTCTGCACCTCTGGCTTGGAAGAAAGTCCCAGGAAAATAAATTCTGTCACACTGCGAATGTGAGCCATGAGGTCACCACCAGGAGGCAGGAATTTGGAAGGGTGATCTGAAATGACAGGAAACAAGACTCCTACATTAAGTGGGAAATTTGCATAACAATCTGTTTTAAGTGTGAGAAGCTTGTGAGCTGGATACTGAATGATAAGAAGGAGTTATTTAGAAAAGAAGGGGAAGAACACTCCAAGGAAGCCATGGAGGAAGTGCAAACTATAAAAATTTGAGCAAGGCTGGAGTAAAGTGAAGAATAGCAACCATAAAATTGGAGACAGGATCTGGTACCAATTCACAAAGGACTATTATGGACTTTGGGGTTTGCTCAACAGACAATAAGGAATCATCAAAAATGTTAGTGGACCCAAAGGCAGAACACTTGGTGTGCAGAAATTAGACCAGTGGACTAGAGGTGGAACTAGGAGAGCATATCTATTAGAGACTGATTGCCTCACTGGTTGATGTAGGGCAGCAGGTATAGCATTGCTCTGTCCATAAAAACTGTCTCTATTGCCACTGAATGCTTCTGTCTTTTGCCTGCAGATTTCCTTCATCCTACTTCCTTTTGCTCCTCTCCCTTTCTGCTTTTCAGGATAGGAGTCTCACCTTCCCATATACCCTTCAGGGTCTTCTGAAGAAATTTCCCTGGACATTCAACACACCCTCTTATTTCTGCTTCTCCACCTAATTATCTGCTTCTACATTCAGTCACCAGGTGATCTAGTTCTTTTCAAAAGCTCCAGTTCAATCCATTAAAAATTCTTCTCTTTACAGGCACCTTCACTTCTTTCAGGCTTCTGTCCCTCAGTGGCATTAGAAGTACAAACCACCTCTCCACCCAAAATGCCGACTATGACACATCCTTATAAGAAGGCAGACCTTCCAACACCTCAAAACATCGCCATGATTGTGCATTGACTGGTTAGCAGACGATCTTCACCCATGCTGGATGTGGTCAAGGTGACTGAGATCAAACTGTATCAACATGGTCCCTCCTACAGGTGGACTCCAGGGCACCTGAGACCAGGAGTCATGTGACATCCACTCACATCACAAAGCTTCCTTCCTTGAACCTTGGGAACAGATGATTACGGACTATCACAAGTCACCACTATAAGGAAATCACCAGTAGAGTTTATGACTGCAGAGACCATCACTAAACCCTCAAATCTTTTGAGAACTTTACCAAATCACTCCTAGAAGAAACCACTGCTGGAATCCTAGGTTCACATTCCAATTATTACAGGTGATATCTAGAAAGTTATTTATCCTCTCAGAAACTCAAATCCACACTGTTCCATGGAGATAAAACCTACCTCACAATCGGATGCCATATATCTCTCTCCTAGCCCATCCCAGAAGAAGTATTCATACACTGTGCTGCCTTGGAAGCTTCTCAGATATAGGAAATCCATTTCCCAATCTATAGACCCTTACAGTCAGTGATCCTTCCTCTCTCAAGACATTTTGAAATCATAGCATTTTACACACTGATTTATAACTGTGTTCTGTGATCATCTGCTCCACTAAATTGTGACTTTACTGGGGCAGAGATTATAAGCTGCTCAACACTCCATCTCTGGTGCCAACTGAATATCCACCACAATATAGTACTCAGTGAATATGCATAGAATGAGCAGCAAATACAGATCTTTCCTAGCTTCTGAGCACAGTATTTGGTACAATGTAAATGTTCATTAAATGTTGAAAGAATAAAGGATTAACACCAAATATTCTCCATCTCTGTGTCCCGTGTCTAGCACAGTAATTGCCTCAGGCCGAGACCAGATCAATGTGGAGCACTTTGTAAAATGCCATGGATGTCTTACAATATTCCCTTTGCTTTCAAAGTGAAATGGCAACCATCACATGCTCACAAAATAAAACTCACCCCAGTGTTTATTGTCTCACCACAATTCTTTTTTCTGTTCTGACCACAGAGAGGCAAATAATATCCCCAAGAACATCCCCTAGAGTATGCAGTTTCCCAGTTATTCAGTCTAAAACCATCAAAGCCAAGCGACCACAGAGAGCTCATACATCTCAGGATTCGCCAGATGGAGAATCCGCTCCTCTGCAGCCTCAGGCTTGGGAATGTTGAGACTAAGCCAGAAGGTCCACTCTGCTGATTTAAAACAAGAGCACAGTAAACTTGTGTAAACTCCCTTGTGTTCCCTAGAGATATAAGAATCCTGGTGGCTCAGCCTGAGTTCACGTAGCTGAGAGATACCAGGGAGGAAGGCATGGTGATCAAGTGAGAGAAGATTGGTCCCCAGAGACCCATGCCTGGCCCCTTCCTAATCAGGCACCTACCTCATGGGAAGCAGGACCTGGATACTAACACCTCAGACTTCCTCGTAGGTAACATAACTCCAGAAATCAATCGGGAATGGTAAATTAATTTCATCCAGTGTTCACAGGGTACTTAGGCTATGGGGCTCCTTGCTGTTTAGAGGTCAGTTAGATCCAGCTCTTATCGTGAACTCAGATATGTGACTTTACATGAAATGACACCGTTCAAAAGATGGGTCCAAGGAATATGAGTGGTGTCAGTAAACTGAGATAGCACTTCTACTGGCCTTTGGTGAGGATGAGGGTGCAGAAGAGTAGATCTCAACCGTGAGCAATTTTTGCCTTCAAGAGTATATTTGGCAATATCTGGACACATTTTTCATTGTACCAACCTGCAGGGGAGGAGGTGTTATTAGCATCCAGTGGGCAGAGGCCAGAGATGCTAAGAAACATCCTATAATGCACAGGATAGCCTCCACAGCATAGCTTATCTGAGCCAAATCACAATAGTACTGCTATTCAGATACCCTGCTAAAGAGGGAAAAAAATCTGAATTGGCATTTATTAAAACTGGACTTTGATTGCATATGAGTTTATTAATCTGCTTTGACTCTGCAACAAAACGTTTTACCAATGCCATAATGGCACTTTGCAAAATCAGTGTACTCTACACCAGTGCTATTCATGAATGTCATTAATGCAGTCTTGAGTAAAATTAAAGCTGAAACAAGATGAGAAATTTCAACTAATAATTAAGGAGAAAATTATAATGACATATTTTAAGATTGTTTTAAAGACTTTAATGCAATCACTTTGAGAATGCAAAACCTAATTAATCATTATTCTCTATATTGAAAAAAAGCACAAGGAAGAAGATTACCAAATAATTACATAAAAGCTTCCAATATTTAAGTAATATTAATATTAAATGTGTATATTTTTGACAAATTTTCACTGCTTGTGATGGATTTGTGTATATTTAATTGTAGCAAAGGCAGAGGAACCAGAGATCAAATTTCCAACATCCACTGGATCATCGAAAAAGCAAGCGAGTTCCAGAAAAACATCTATTTCTGCTCTATTGACTATGCCAAAGCCTTTGACTGTGGGGATCACAATAAACTGTGGAAAATTCTGAAACAAATGGGAATACCAGACCACCTGACCTGTCTCTTGAGAAACCTATATGCAGGTCAGGAAGCAACAGTTAGAACTGGACATGGAACAACAGACTGGTTCCAAATAGGAAAAGGAGTATGTCAAGGCTGTATATTGTCACCATGTTTATTTAACTTATATGTAGAGTACATCATGAGAAATGCTGCACTGGAAGAAGCACAAGCTGGAATCAAGATTGCTGAGAGAAATATCAATCACCTCAGATATGCAGATGACAGCACCCTTATGGCAGAAAGTGAAGAGGAACTAAAAAGCCTCTTGATGAACATAAAAGAGGAGAGTGAAAAAGTTGGCTTAAAGCTCAACATTCAGAAAACGAAGATCATGGCATCTGGTCCCATCACTTCATGGCAAATAGATAGGGAAACAGTGTCAGACTTTATTTTGGGGGGCTCCAAAATCACTGCAGATGGTGACTGCAGCCATGAAATTAAAAGACGCTTACTCCTTGGAAGGAAAGTTATGACCAACTTAGATAGCATATTCAAAAGCAGAGATATTACCTTGCCAACAAAGGTCCATCTAGTCAAGGTTATGGTTTTTCCAGTGGTCATGTACGGATGTGAGAGCTGGACTGTGAAGAAAGCTGAGTGCCAAAAAATTGCTGCTTTTGAACTGTGGTGTTGGAGAAGACTCTTGAGAGTCCCTTGGACTGCAAGGAGATCCAACCAGTCCATCCTAAAGAAGGTCAGTCCTGAGTGTTCATTGGAAGGACTGATGCTGAAGCTGAAACTCCAATACTTTGGCCACCTCATGTGAAGAGTTGGCTCACTGGAAAAGACCCTGATGCTGGGAGGGGTTAGGGGCAGAAGGAGAAGGGGACAACAGAGGATGAGATGGCTGGATGGCATCACCAACTCTATGGACATGAGTTTGAGTGAACTCCAGGAGTTGGTGATGGACAGGGAGGCCTGGGGTGCTGCAATTCATGGGGTCACAAAGAGTCAGACATGACTGAGAAACTGAACCAAACTGAACCGTAGCAAATGATAAAGTAGATTCATATCTATTCATGTGTATTTTATGCTAATGACATACCTAACTTTGTCATAATTTTCAAGGTACTTCTATGCTACATGGTTCCTCTAAAGTTTTTCAAGCTGTCACAAATCTCCAAAATTTTTTCAATATATTTATTGGAAATAATCCTCATATAAGTGGCCCTGCATAGTTCAAATCCATGTGTTTCAAGATTCAACCATATAAGCATATTTAGCATAAAAAATAGGAGAGGTGCTATGTTACAGACAATATCTATGTAACAAATATTTATTAAGCAGCTATATTGTGTCAAGTACTGTGCCTGGTAAGCAAAAACTATTAAGCAAAACCAGCCAAAGGAGCCTTGAAACAGAAGGACTGAATTGCCTCAAATGCCTGAAAATGTAGAGTGACGGCAGCATCATGGTAGCTTAAGACACCCTCACTTTTGTCTCCTCCCTTCATTTAACAATAAATATTTGGCGTCTACCCATGAAGAAGTCCATCTATGGGACATGTGGGATCCAGCTCCATATGCCAAGGAACTTGAGAAGAGTCTCATCCACAGGTGTACGGGGCAAGAGGCAGACAAAACTCATTATGCCAATCCAAAATTACCTTCTCAAGACACATTCTAATAAAATCGTAAAAATCAAGAGCGAATCCTAAAAGCAGCATGAGGAAAGAAGTTTGAAGACTGCAAAGGACCTCCATGAGATTATCAAAAAGATTTCTCAGCTGAAATCGTAGAGGCCTGTACAAAGTGAATTGATATTTTGAAATTATTGAACAAAAAAAAATTATTCCAACACAGAATACTCTATCCAGAAAAGTTATCACTCAGTAATAAAGTAAAAAGACTTTCTCAGACAAATAGCTAAAAAAATTCAGTTCCACCTACCTTACAAGAAATGGTAACAGTTTGTTTGGTTAAAATAAAAGAACATTAGGTAGAACAGGGAAATATATGAAAAATATATCAGATCAGATCAGATCAGATCAGTCTGCTCAGTCGTGTCCGACTCTTTGTGACCCGATGAACTGCAGCACGCCAGGCCTCCCTGTCCATCACCAGCTCCTGGAGGTCACCCAGACTCACACCCATCAAGTCAGTGATGCCATCCAGCCATCTCATCCTCTGTCGTCCCCTTCTCCTCCTGCCCTCAATCCCTCCCAGCATCAGAGTCTTCTCCAATGAGTCAACTCTTCGCATGAGGTGGCCAAAATACTGGAGTTTCAGCTTTAGCATCATTCCTTCTAAAGAAATTCCAGGATTGATCTCCTTCAGAATGGACTGGTTGGATCTTCTTGCAGTCCAAGGGACTCTCAAGAGTCTTCTCCAACACCACAGTTCAAAAGCATCAATTCTTCGGCGCTCAGCCTTCTTCACAGTCCAGCTCTCACATCCATACATGACCACAGGAAAGACCATAGCCTTGACTAGGCGAACCTTTGTTGGTAAAGTAATGTCTCTGCTTTTGAGTATGCTATCTAGTGCTATCTAGGTTGGTCATAACTTTCTTTCCAAGGAGTAAGCGTCTTTTAATTTCATGGCTGCAGTCACCATCTGCAGTGATTTTGGAGCCCAGAAAAACAAAGTCTGACACTGTTTCCACTGTTTCCCCATCTATTTCCCATGTAGTGATGGGACCAGATGCCATGATCTTCGTTTTCTGAATGTTGAGCTTTAAGCCAATCTTTTCACTCTCCACTTTCACTTTCATCAAGAGGCTTTTTAGCCCCTCTTCACTTTCTGCCATAAGAGTCGTGTCATCTGCATATCTGAGAAAAATATATAACACACTGAAAAAAAGAAAATGTATAGTCAAATTCTGAAAATCTAATACTGTAACAGATGGTGTGTTAACTGCTTAACTCTAATATAAAGGTTAAAGGACATGAGTATCAAAAATAACCACAACTACTGTAATTTGTGAAAGAATATGCAATATAAAAAGAGGCATATCACAACATTAAGGACATTAAAGGAGACGTAAGAGGGGAGGGTTGTTGCAACTGAATTAAGTTGCCATCGACATACTGTGTTGCTGTTTCATGTAAGCTTCATGGTAACCACAAGCAAAACCTACAGTAGATTCCAAAAGAATAAAGGCAAGGAAATCAGAGCACAACACTAGCTCTGATAACAAAGCTACCAATTCAAAAATGTAGTCAGCAAAAGAATCAAAAATCAACTAGAAGACAGCCAGAAAACAATCACATGGCATAGTAAGTCTGTACATTTCAATGACGGCTGTAAGGATAAGTGGATTGAATTCTCCCATCAAAGAGCACAGAGTTGCTGGAAGGATTTAAAAAATAGGAAGACTCAGTTATATGCTGTTACACAATACCCATTGTCAGCTTTAGGAACATCTACACTCAAGAGAAGGAAATGGCAACCCACTCCAGTGTTCTTGCCTGGAGAATCCCAGGGATGGTAGAGCCTGGTGGGCTGCCGCCTATGGGGTTGCACAGAGTTGGACACGACTGAGGCGACTTAGCAGAAGCAGCACACTCAAGAGAAGGGCTTCCTCATAGCTCAGTTGGTAAAGAATCTGCCTGCAATGCAGGAGACTTGGGTTCAATCCTTGGTTGGGAAGATCCCCTGGAGAAGGAAATGGCAGCCCACTCCAGTATTCTTGCCTGGAGAATCCCATGGACAGAGCAGCTTGGCAGGCTACTGTCCATGGAGTCACAAGAGTTGGACACAATTTAGTGACTAAATCACCACCACACTCAAGAGTAAAGGGGTGAAAAAAAATGCTCATGCAAATGGAAATCAAAAGAGGGCAGAATAGCAGTATATTTATATCAGACAAAGTAGACTTTAGGGCAAAAACTGGAATAGGAGGTGACGGTCATTAAGTAATAATAAAGTGGTCAATTCATCAAAAATATATATGCGTTTGTAAATATATATGCAACTAACACTGAAGCACCTAAATATTTTGTTGGCCAAAAAGTTCATTCCATAAGATTTTATGGAAAAACTCACACTAATTATTTGGCCAATCCTATATGTTAAGCAAATACTAACAAGGAAAATCAACAATAATACAATTAAGGCAGGGGACTTCCACATGTTCAGGCCCATGAAAAATGTCATGTATTGGACAGGGATCACATTAAATCTGTAGATTGCTTTGGGTGATATGGCCATTTTAACAATGTTAATTCTTCCAACCCAGGAGCATGGGATATCTTTTCATTTCATTGAATCATCTTCAGTTTCCCTTATCAGTGTTTTATAGTTCTCAGCATATAAGTCTTTCACCTACTTGGTTGGGTTTTCTCCTATGATATCTTTTTATGCTACTTAAACAGGGATTGTTTTTTCACTTTCTCTTTCTGATATTTCAGAAAGAAATGCAATAGATTCCTGTATTCTTTTATATGCTGACTTGCTGAATTCATTTGTCAGTTCTAATGGTTGTTGTGTGGAATTTTAAGGGTTTTCTACACAGAGTGTCATGTCATCTGCATATAATAACAGTTTTACCTCTTCCTTTCCAATTTGGATAACTTTCTTCTTTTCTTTATTTTAGTTGGAGGCTAATTCTTTACAATATTGTAGTGGTTTTTGCCATACATTGATATGAATCAGCCATGGGTATACACGTGTTCCCCATCCTGAACCCCCCTCCCACCTCCCTCCCCATCCCATCCCTCAGGGTCATCCCAGTGCACCAGCCCTGGGCACCCTGTCTCATGCATTGAACCTGGACTGGCGATCTGTTTCACATATGATAATATACATGTTTCAATGCTATTCTCTCATATCATCCCACCTTCACCTTCTCCCACAGAGTCCAAAAGTCTGTTCTTTACATCTGTGTCTCTTTTTCTGTCTCACATATAGGGTTTGTTACCATTTTTCTAAATTCCATATATATACGTTAGTATACTGTATTGGTGTTTTTCTTTCTGGCTTACTTCACTCTGTATAATAGGCTCCAGTTTCATCCACCTCATTAGAACTGATTCAAATGTATTCTTTTTAATGGCTGAGTAATATTCCATTTTTTTTGTTTGTTTGTTTGTTTGATGACTGTGACCAGGACTCTCAATACAGTGTGGAACAAGTGGTGAGAGGGGTCATCCTTGTCTTTTTCCAGATTTTAACAGGAAGACTCAGTTTTTCACCACCGAGTAGTATGTTGGCTGAGGGTTTGTTGTAAACAGCTTTTATTATATTTTGATATGCTCCCCATATACCCACTTCAGTGAGAGCTTTTATTATAAATGGATGTTGAATTTTATCAGATGCTTCATTGTATCTAATGAATGATCATATGATTTTTATCTTTTCTTTTGTTGATGAAGTGCACCACATTGATTGATTTGTGTATGTTGAACAGTCCTTGTGACTTGGAGATGAAATAACCCAATGGGATCTATCAAACTTCTAAGTATTTGCACAGCAAAGGAAACCATAAAACAAAACAGAAGGACACCTACAGAATGGGAGGAAATATTTGCCTTAGGAAAGAGAGAGGGCAGAAATGGAAAAAAAAAAAAATGGTTGGAAGTGGTAGAAAGTCCAAGACCTGTTCCCATGGACAAACTTCACTGGCCCCACCTAGAACGTGTGAGGAGTGAGGATTCAGGGGTGGGCACTGATATTGGGGTCCATGTCTCATGCACACCCTCACCGCATCTCAGGCATCACCCCAATCCACACTCACACCTTGAAACCCTTCGTTTTGTTCCTCCAGCTCAGCTACTTTTCTGAGAAAGAGCTGGGTGCTTGCCTGTATTGAAGAAACACAAACACAGATTGGAAAAAAAAAAAAGAACATGCTAAGTTCCTCACATGCTAAGTGATCAACAGACATATGAGGAAGGACTAATCAATATGGTTATTAGAGGGCTTTAGATCAGGGACAAAGTGGGGAATAGGAAGAGAAAAGGGATTAGAAGACACTATAAAGGAACAGTGACAGCAACAGCATAAAGGAACAGAGGTAGCAGCCACCTCTGAACAACATTCTTTGATATAAGAATGTATAAAGTCCTGAAGGTCCCCTTGAAACCTTCTGAAGCTGGTATTATTACTGTCTCCATTTGTATTTGTGGAAACGGAGACCCAAATGAATTCAATGATCCATGAATGGTTACTTCAGTAGGACTTCTAACCCTGCTCTTCAAATTCCATCCTAAACAAACTGGCCCTCTCTAGAGTAAATAGGGCAAAGCAAAGGAGATTAATGTGGAACCATCCCTGTTCTGCTGGAGAAAGGACTGGACACTACTGAGTGAAATGCTAACAACCTATTCTCCCCAGCTCTGCTCCCCAGCATCCCAGGAAACCATCAACCATTGGTCCCCAAAATTCCTGGTCCATCCTGCTTGGTAGCCATGCACTCAGTCTTTGTCATGGAGTCCTCTGGAAGTGGTAAGAGTCCTGGAAGCAGACTTACGATCCTGGTCGCCACCTTGCTCAAGACTTACTGTGTGACTTGGGTAAATCTTTTAACCTTGCTACATTTATTTCCTCAGCTGTCTCCTGAGAGCACAAAATGAGGAATATGAGTAAAGTGCCTTGAATATCATAACCAAAGAGAAGGTGAACTTCAACAACTATTGTGTTAATAAAGGAATTATTGAGTGCTATTGCCCTTTTTACAGATGAGATACCTGTACATTCACAGGCGGTCACTGGTTTCCTGAATGAGCCTTTAAATACCACACTAAGAGCCTCACAAAGGCTTCCACTATGGCTCAGATGGTAGAGAATCTGCCTGCAGTGCAGGAGACCCAGGTTCAATCCCAGGATCAGGAAGATCCCCTGGAGAATGGAACAGCTAGCCACTCCAGTCTTCTTTCCAGGAGACACCCACGGACAGAGAACCCTAGCAGGCTACAGTCCATGGGGTTGCAAAGAGTCAGACACGACTGAAGCAACTTAGCATACATGAGCCCCCCTGCACTATGACCCCACCTCGAGTGTAGTGATTACAATTTACTTTTATTTGTATTCCCAGTGCCTCACTCATTGCAGATAATAAATATCTGCAAAGACTGAGGGGCAAGTGGAATATTATTAGAAAAAGAACAAGAGTTGTCATTACAAGCATCAGACCAGAGATGCAAAACCGTCTTAGATGCTACAAAGACGGGAAGTCTCCCAAGTTCAGGCTCATGAGAAGCCTTGTAGTTTCACTTCTCCCCCCAAGCTCCCCTTGACCCCGAAGATCTTCCTCATGGCATTTTTCACCTCACTGTTCCTCAGCGTGTAGATCAGAGGGTTCAGCAAAGGTGGCATGACAATGTTAAAGAGGATGACGAGTTTGTCAGCGGCCAGGGTGGTAGAGGGTCGAATGTACATGAACATGGGGGGCACCAGGACCAGAAGCACAGTGATGATATGGGAGCCGCATGTGGACAGAGCCTTGCGCCGGCTCTCAGAAGACCGGCTTCTCAGGTTCAGTAGGATGACCACATAGGAGATAATAAGGATGATGAAGGATACTAAAGAAATCATGCCGCTGTTGGCCACCACAATGAGCCCCACCACGTAGGTGTCCGCACAGGCCAGCTTCAGCAGGGGATGGACGTCACAGAAGAAGCTGTCCATCTCGTTGGGCCCACAGAAGGGCAGCTGGACCGTGAGGAGCGATGCAGGATGGAATGCAGGAAGCCAGCCACCCAGGAGGCCCCCGCCAGCAGGCCGCACTTCCGGCGGCCCATGATGGTCGCGTAGTGGAGGGGCCAACAGATGGCCACGTAGCGGTCATAGGCCATGGCCGTGAGGAGGAAGATCTCGGTGCCACCAAAGAAGTGGGCAGAAAAGAGCTGGGTCATGCAGTCCCCGAAGGAGATGGTCTTGCGCTCCACCAAAGTATCAGCAATCATCTTGGGTGTGGTAGCAGATGGATAGCACATGTCTGCAAAGGACAAGTGGCAGAGGAAGAAGTACATAGGCGCGTGCAGGGTCTTGCTGGCATTGATGGTGATGATGACCAGAAGGTTCCCCAGGACCGTGAGTGCATGGAAGAGGGAGAAGACCAGGAAGCAGGCACGCTGCATCTCCCGGCTCTGGAAAAGGCCGAGCAAGACAAACTCAGTCACGTTGTTCTTGGAGCCCATGGATTGTCTGTTCTGAGCACTGACAATCTGGTTAGGTCTGCAAGGACACAAACTGCAGGATATAAGAAAGCTTCCCATAGAGAAGGGGCTTATGGACACGGGGGGGGGGGGGGTGGGGAGGGAGGGCGGGATGAACTGCGAGAGCATTATTGACGTATATACATAGGCTGCCGTGTGTACATACATAGCTAGTGAGAAGCTGCTGTGTGGCACAGGGAGCTCTGTGATGACCTAGAAGGGAAGGGATGGGGGGCGGGGTGGGAGAGAGGCTCAAGAGGGAGGGGATATATGCGTTCTCACAGCTGAATCGTGGTTGTTGTACAGCAGAACTTTGCAAAGCAATTACAGTCCAATTTTTAAAATAAATTTTAAAAAAAAATTACAGATCGTTTCCCAAATCCAGGAGTCACTACACTGTATTCAAGTCTGATAATGATTTTAACACCTTATTTCAAAGGGTGTTAAAACTAACATTCATAACTTCTTTCTATGCCACCATAGCTAAAATACAGTATGTGGAAAGCATTTTGTTATCTAGAACCTATAAGATTTCATGCACAGATCTACCCTAGAACATACACGTATCAGAAAACAGAGCAGAGACAGACCTGGTAAAATAGGAAAGCATGTAAAACAAATAAATGAAAGATTAAGTGAATGCATGAACAAATGTCTCAGATACTAAATAATTTATAAATGATTAAGAAATAAAAAATTGCATTAAATTCAACAAAAATTGTTGAGCCCTCTAAGTGCCAACAAACATTGTCACTGATCCTTAATTGCCTAGAAGCATATCAAATGTCCTTAACCACAGGGATATGTATAGCATATAATTTAAAAATTTTAAGGGGGAAGGTGAGAGATGCCAACATTACAAAGCTGGGCTTTGTGTACATCAATCAGAAAGTATGAAAAACCACCATGAGTACCTCAGTAACAACCAAAGAGTGCCGGATGGTAATAATTTAATAGTCAAGGGCAGGTTGGTAGAGTGTAGGGGAAAAGGAAGGGAACTCATACAAGACTGTTTTGAGTAGTGCTTTTATCACAAGTGTCTTGTTATCGTGGCTGTTGAAACGAAACGGCAAATAACATTTATGAATAGCAGAACAGTAAAGTGACAGTTGCTCAGTCATGTCCAACTGTTTGCGACCCCGTGGACTGTAGCCACACCAGGCTTCTGTCAATGGGATTCTCCAGGTAAGAATACTGTGGTGGGTAGCCATTCCCTTCTCCAGGGGATTTTTAGGGATCGAACCTGGGTCTCCCACATTGCAGGCAGATTCTTTACCGTCTGAGCCACCAGTGAAGCCCAGCAGAACAGTAAAGATGATCACATTGGGGACTTTCCTAGTGGCCCAGTGGCTAAGTCTCCACACTCCCAATGCCAGGGGCCCAGGTTCAATCCCTGGTCAGAGAACTGGATCGCACATGCCACAACTAAAGATCCTGAGTGCCACAACTAAGAAAGGGCACAGTCAAATAAATAAATACAATAAGTGTGTTTTTACAAAGATGATCATATTTTATGTGATAAACTCCAGTCCCTACATTCTCAGACGACTTAGGATCCTGGAAAAGATTCACAGAAGACAGAGAGGAAGACTCAAAACACTTGGGACATTGACCCACAGAGGCTGACACAAAGAATTCACACTCAGAGCCTCTTCAACTCCTGCTGCTGCTGCTGCTAAGTCACTTCAGTCGTGTCCGACTCTGTGCGATCCCACAGACGGCAGCCCACCAGGCTCCCCCATCCCTGGGACTCTCCAGGCAAGAACACTGGAGTGGCTTGCCATTCCCTTCTCCAATGCATGAAAGCGAAAAGTGAAAGCGAAGTCACCCAGTTGTGTCCGACTCTCAGCGACCCCATGGACTGGAGCCCACCAGGCTCCTCCGTCCACGGGATTTTCCAGGCAAGAATACTGGAGTGGGGTGCCATTGCCATCCAGGTCCCAAACACACTGCTTGTCTTCAAGCAGTTGAATCTGCTTTAAGCTGAAATTTAAAACAATAAACAATGACAATGCCAGAGGCAAGAACAAGGAAAAAATTGTCATGCCCTGGGATATTACCCAGACTTATTTAGCATCTCCCTTATCCAGAAGTTTCCTAACATCCAGGACCTTACAGCAAGATTCTTCTACTCCCTGCTCAAATTGTGAAAATGCTTTGATCAGATGGTTAAATTCACCTACAAGGCAGAGAGGAGAGAGAGCGCTGGAAATAGACAGCCAGTTCCTGCCAGTCACTGCAGGAAAATGCTATAAAAAAAGTAATAATACAATCATTGTGCACACCCCAAAACAGACTTGGATAGCAGATAAATAATTTAACCATTATTTCCATGAAAAAAATTTCTGCCATATTTTGTTTTTATTTAGTCTTGTAATAAATGTAAAATACACCCATTGTTTCTATCTGGTCTTTTGTCATGCATAAAAAAAAAAAGGACATTCTGATGTGAGATCAAATGCTTGGAATTGCACAGTTGGTGTTCAGGCCATCAAATGAAAACTGCTTTGTGAGGCAGTATCACAGCCAGCAAGAAGCTAGACGCTAGAGACAAATTCTGTGACACTGATTTCCGGTTCTTCCATTCCCTCTCTGGATGACATTGGACAAGTTGCTTGACCCCTTAGAAACTGTTTCCTCCTATATCAGATAATAATACATATCACCTAGGCTGCCATTATAAGAAAAGGTAAGAGTGTTTAGGACTTCCCTGGTGGCACAGTGGACAGGAACCCTCCTGCCAAAGCAGGGGACATGGGTTTAGTCCTTGGTCCTGGAAGACCCCACAAGCTGCAGAGCAACGAAGTCTAGGCACCACAACTCTTGAAACCCACTCACCGTAATGGAAAATAGCTGCTACTCGCTACAAATAGAGGAAATCTGTACACAGCAACAAAGACCCAGTGCAACCAAAAATAAATAAATAATTTTTTAAAGAAAAGAGCATTTAGCCCAGTTATTTGCCCTTAGTAGGTGCTCAGTAAATACCAAGTATTATTAGGTCTCAATGGCTTCACATCATTTGCAGGTGGGAGATTGGTTTGCAAGGGCCATCTCCTAGGATTTATTGCCAAGGTGATCTGCCATTTAATTTCCAAACATTTTTATTAAATTTCTAGTACAAAGAATCATTAAACTTGAGATATCTAATGAAAAAGACGGTCATCACCTGCTCTTAAAGCCAATGCCTCTGAGGACAAAGAGGGAACAGTATGTTTGGGTGATGCAAGTCAAGATTTATTCTCACTTCCCTTTAACTCATGAGACTCTGTTCTGACCCAGACGCTCCCAGAGAACATCATCTTCATCATATGAGCTTTACTTTTATGATTTGTATTTTAAAATAATACATGCCTTTGTTATTTAATCCAGAGTATATATTTACTGTCCTTATCCCCATTTTACAGATAAGAAAAATTAGGCTCAGGGAGATTAACTAATTTGCTCAAGTTCAGCATATTCATTAGATATACTTTGGAAAGTAGTGAAAATACTATTAGAAGTTAGAAGTCATTATTATTACAGTGAGCTTCTTTTGGTTGTTTCCTTCAGTTATGAAGACATTTTTATGAATTTGAATGAGATGTATACATAGTATTATATTCAGCATTTTCCCTTAACACTTTCTTTAAGCATTTCCCCAAGGTGATAGTTTTCAAGAGATTGTTTTTAATGGTGCATCTGAAAACACATACCCTAATTTATTTGACTATTTTTTTTTATTTATGAACTTTGAGTTGCTCCTTATTTCGTACTCCAGTGTATGGCCTCCCTCTGTAAATATCTTGGGATCAATTTCTTGGAAGGGAAGACTGAGGTAGAGGGCATGATGATTTTTTAGGGTCCAGCTAGAATCTCACGCAGTTTGAAGGAACATCATTTGCTGTTCTCAGGAGTAAACACTGTGAAACAAGAATGCTCATTAACTCCCAACCCAGACCACTTTTCCGCAACCTAAGCATCTTCATACACCTTCAGCCTCTCCTCCAAGGACTCATTTCTGTCCTTGTTTGCTCCTCTCTAGTTCCCCCCAAAGTCCTCACACCACCCTTAACCTGTAAACACACCTTTGGACCTTGCAGCCTGTGAGGACCTGAACAAGACTGCGTGGAGTGCAAAAAGGACTTTTCACCTCTTGCAGCTCATGCTGCCGTCACCCTGGCAGAGCTGCTGCGGGTCAGGCATGGCTCATGACCTTCACACATTATCCAAGTTCACACTCATCACAAACCTTTAAAATAACTATTAATATTCTCACTTCAGAGATGAGGAAAAGGAAGTTCAAAAACTTTAGTGTTTAAGGGACTTGCTTGAAGTCACGGATAGCAAGCACTATGACAGGTGTTACAAGCTGATCTGAAAGACACTTGTAGACCTTATTGTCAGAGAGTTCTCCCTATTCCAATTGTGAATGAAAACCACTGCCTGCTGTATCCGCAAGCAAAGGATGCTGCAGCCATCAAGCCATCACAGCCACGCCTCCAGTGAGCCCTGAGGGAACTCAGGTCAGAAAGAGGATGCCTGACATCTAGCAGCCACCTGCCGCAGCCTTCCTCAAGGGCACGCCCTGAGGAGACTGGGATGAGGAAACACAGGACCACAGAGAGCTGAGGTGCATATCAAAGGGGCAATTTCAGGGAGCCCAGACTCCTGCATCCTCCCACACTTAAAAAAGTGCTGAATTCGTCAACTGAAGCTATCTGGTTTTCTTTAGTTAACAATGATCTTTGGTGTTCCAACTGCCTGGTCTTTGTTGCAAAAACTCCTATATTTCTTGATTCCCGTCCCTGCCTCTTCAGACCAGTCCCTCAGAGTTATCTGAGAGGCTGTGTCCCTGGCTTAAATCCTCAGTTGTGTCTACCAAATCAAACATAATTCTAAACTTTTAGGTTGAACCTTTTTTTTTTTCAGTCAATACAACAGTCCCTGCACCCCATTGCAACCATTTCCTCCTACTCTCTCCCCTACAGTACTTGTTTGCTACAGACTCCTACCTTCTCTACTCTCAACCTACTGAAAATTTTCAGGTGATTAACATAGACTTGACTTTGCCCAAAAGAAGCAGCTTGAAATCCTGAAAAGGGCACTGATCTGGAAGTCAAAAGACCTCAATATTAGTTCCAGCTTTGTTGTTTGCACTCACCTCAAACAACTCTCTTTCTCTCTCTGCCTTGTGCCCTATTTCCCCATCTACTCAAAATGATAGTAAGACAAAGTACTGTGATTTAAGCTGGGAAAGTAGAAATACACAGCTCCCAAATTAATTTCACTGATAAACATCATCAGTATTGTGGTGAATTTTAAAATAACTAGAAAGCAAGTAAATACCTTTATATGATTACTCACATCTTTCACTCCTTTGCTTAGGCACTGGTGGGGGTTTGGGGTATACATTTCATATTTCCCATGCCTTACATTGAATTTGATTGAGCTCACACGAGTTTTCAGATATATTCTCTCTCTTGAAAGAGAAAGGAAATTTGTAATGCAATTTAGAAACATTTCTACCTTAAAAGATTAAAATATCAGTAAGTCTTTTAAGAGGCGTTGAGACTTCAGGTATCTAAGGAGTCACTGACATGAAAGACTACCTTGCCAGCTGGGCTTTGGGGAAAGAGTGCTAAGACTGTGCCTCAGTAAAATACACTCTGGAATCTGCTCGAATTTCCGGGAAGTTGACTGGTGTCAGGGACCACACACTAGGACAGCCCACGGGAAAGGCTGGGAACTAAGCCTTCTCTCGCACTCTGATCCTTCCATTCTGCCTTCAGCAACCCCCAGCCAAGGACCGGGCATTCATATGGCAAGCCCCTAAATAATAAAATACTTGTGAAAACACTCTCTGAGTCTGAACGTCTCCACAAGTAGAGGGAATGGTCACCCAAGCACGAAGACATTTGCTTGCATTTATTAAGCAATGCTGTCTGCCAAGCCCTACGAGGAGCACTTAAAATGCATCATCTCAGTAAATCCACTCAACGATACTTGGAGGAAGCTATGATGCTTGTGTCTCTTTTTCAGATGAGGGAAATGAGGATTAGAGCAAATGAGTGACTTGGCCAAGTTCTCAGACCAGTAAGAGTTAGAGCCAGAAGTGCAGCCCAAGGTGCTGCTGCTGCTGCTAAGTCGCTTCAGTCGTGCCCGACTCTGTGCGACCCCATAGACAGAAGCCCACCAGGCTCCCCCGTCCCTGGGATTCTCCAGGCAAAAATACTGGAGTGTACACAGCTCCAAAGTTGTGCTCTCGGTTGTTGTACGACACTCCTGACTAGGAAAGTAGGAGCATTTGATCATCCAAAAAGTAGGGAGATGATGGCTGAAGGCAGCAGACAGGAGTTCAGCGATGAAAGGTGAGCACAGGATAAATAGGACCCTGGAAAAGATGCTTTTAGGGCATCCCTGCTTTGTAACCACAAAAATGCCATGTCTTCAGGAAAAAAAAAAAAAAGACCAAAGGAGAACAATTACATCAATATGGTGACAGTGCATTGGGAGGAAGCTTGAAAAGTTCAATTCCTTTATTTCTTTAAATTACTAAGATGAATCCACAAATATGTTACAAATTCTGGAATGCTTCTTTTTAAATCTTTACTGTAGAGTGAATTTCTATTTTTCATCTAGATACTTTTAATTTTGTTTAAAATAAGGCAATCTAAAAAAGGAAATTTTCTCAAATAAATAATTCTATGATATATTGCTGTTGTTCAGTCACTAAGGTGTGTCCAACTCTTGCAACTCCATGGACCGTAGCCCACCAGGTTCCTTCTGTCCATGGGATTTCCCAGGCAAGAATACTGGCTGCTGCTGCTGCTAAGTCGCTTCAGTCGTGTCCGACTCTGTGGGACCCCATAGACGGCAGCCCACCAGGCTCCCCCGTCCCTGGGATTCTCCAGGCAAGAACACTGGAGTGGGTTGCCATTTCCTTCTCCGATGCATGAAAGTGAAAAGTGAAAGTGAAGTCACTCAGTTGTGTCCGACCATCAGTGACCCCATAGACGGCAGCCCACCAGGCTCCCCCGTCCCTGGGATTCTCCAGGCAAGAACACTGGAGTGGGTTGCCATTTCCTTCTCCGATGCATGAAAGTGAAAAGTGAAAGTGAAGTCACTCAGTTGTGTCCGACCGTCAGTGACCCCATGGACTGCAGCCTTCCAGGCTCCCCCGTCCCTGGGATTCTCCAGGCAAGAACACTGGAGTGGGTTGCCATTTCCTTCTCCAATGCATGAAAGTAAAGAGTGAAAGTGAAGTTGCTTAGTCATGTCCGACTCTTAGCGACCCCATGGACTGCGGCCCACCAGCTCCTCTTCCATGGAGTTTCCAGGCAAGAGAACTGGAGTAGGGTGCCATTGCCTTCTCCATGGTTGCTATTACTTTCTCCAAGGGATCTTCCTGACCCAGAAATCCAACCCACATTTGCATTAGCAAGCAGGTTCTTTACCACTGAGCCACCAGGGAAGCCCCTCTATGATATGTATGTGTGTGTGTATATATATATGTATAAATGTTTACTGGCTGAAGCAGAAGGATTCTAGTGATGCCATGGGAATATGAAAAGAAATCAATTTGACACTTTATGCATTTAAAGGCAACGACCTGAGAAACACTAAGATACTGTGCAGCAGGACTTCTATCTTTGTATTGAGAACAAAACAGAGAAAGCACAGAGCAAGTGAGAACATCTGTTTTCTATAAGAGTCCTTGGTTGGTTCAGGTTTATTCTAGCTAGAGAGTCCCCCAGAAAACCATGACTACATGAGAACTGACCTTAGTGAGCTCCACCCTCCTTGCTGAGCAGTGAGAGTAAAGGACTCTGGCCAGAGAAGTGAAGGGTCTCAGGAAACTTTTAAGCACAGTGTTCAGGGAATCTTACACAGAATTTCCACAGGCAAAGCCATTGTAGAGCTTGGACACCTCTTCTTCTGAAGTGTCAGCAACACACATTCATGGTTGGCAAGAGCACCTTGAGGTTTGCTGATGAGACCCCAAAGGCATTACAATCCAATTAGAGGAGCAGGCCACAGAGACAGGCACAGCTCCCTTGTCGCATTAACTTAGTGGCTCAGACAGACTTCAGAGGCCACCACCACCACCACGCTGTGCTTTGTTGTGTCCAGCTCTTTGCAACCCAATGGACTGCAGCCCACCAGGCTCCTCTGTCCATGGAAACCACTTTTTTATCCTGACTTTGGATTTCCGTACTGAATCATCCCAAACTATTCACTCAACTGTATTTATTAAGCCACTACTACATACAGGGCACAGTTTCCTGTTATCAATTTTTTCTGATGACACAAAACTGTGTTATCAGAATTTTGCCAAGAGAATGCACTGGTCACAGCAAACACCTCTACCAACAACACAAGAGACATGGACATCACCAGATCATCAACACCGAAATCAGATTCTTTAGCTGAAGATAAAGATATTGTTTAGCCAAAGATGGAGAAGCTCCAAACAGTCAGCAAAAACAAGACCAGGAGCTGACTGTGGCTCAGATCATGAACTATTTATTGCAAAATTCAGACTTAAATTGAAGAAAGTATGGAAACCACTAGACCATTCAGGTATGACCAAATCAAATCTCTTATGATTAAAGAGTGGAAGTGACAAATAGATTCAAGGTATTAGACCTGATAGAGTACCTGAAGAACTATGGAAGAAGGTTTGTAACACTATACAGGAGGCAGTGATCAAAACCATCCCAAGAAAAAGAAATGCAAGAAGGCAAAATGGTTGTCTGAGGAGGCCTTGCAAATAGCTGCAAAAAGAAGAGATGCGAAAAGCAAAGGAGAAAAGAAAAAATATATCCACCTGAATGCAGAGTTCCAAAGAATAGCAAGGAGAGATAAGAAAGCCTTCCTAAGTGGCCAGTGCAATGAAATATAGAAGGGCAATAGAATGGGAAAGACTAGAGATCTCTTCAAAAATATTTAGAGATAGCAAGGGAAATTTTCATGCAAAGATGAGCACAATAAAGGACAGAAATGGTAGGGACCTAACTGAAGCAGAAGATTTTAAGAAGTGTCAAGAATACACAGAAGAACTATATTAAAAAGATATTAAAGACCCAGATAGCCGTGATGGTGTGATCCCTCACTAAAACACAAATGCACTCATTTCACATACTAGCAAAGTAATGCTTAAAATTCCCCAAGCTAGGCTTCAACAATACGTGAACCAAGAACTTCATGATGTCCAAGTTGGATTTAGAAAAGGCAAAGTTACCAAACATCAAATTGCCAACATCCATTGGTTCATAGAAAAAAGCCAACAGAATTTCAGAAAAACATCTATTTCTGCTTCATTGACTATGCTAAAGCCTTTGACTGTGTGGATCACAATGAACTGTGGAAAACTGTGAGAGATGGGAATACCAGACCATTACCTGCCTCCTGAGAAACTTGTATGTATGCAACAGTTAGAACCAGACATGGAGCAATGAACTGGTTCCAAGTTGGGAAAGGAGTACATCAAGGCTGTATATTGTCACCCTGCTTATTTAACTTATATGCAGAGTATATCATGTGAAATGCAGGGCTGGATAAAGCACAAGCTGGAATCAAGATTGCCAGGAGAAATATCAATAACCTCAGATATGCAGATGACACCACCCTTATGGCAGAAAACCAGGAGGAACTAAAGAGCCTCCTGAGGAAGGTGAAAGAGGAGAGTGAAAAAGTTGGCTTAAAATTCAACATTCAAAAAACTGAAATCATGGCATCCAGTCCCATCATTTCATAGCAAATAGATGGGGAAACAATGGAAATAGTGACAGACTTTATTTTGGGGGGCTCCAAAATCCCTGGAGATGGTGACTCATGTCCACAAGATTCAAAGGGCTATAGCAAACTAAGCAATGGCTCCTTAAAGGCTTGAGGGAAAACTCATCTGCCTGAGTTCAGCACAGAAGCAGCCTTTGGAAAAAGTACCCAGGCTTTATGTCAAAGAGCTTTCCCAAATTAAATAGATGTTAAACCCAATCCCTACCTATCTACTCTGCAATTTTAGCCAAAATTATCTGAGTATTAGCCAAATCATGTAAATTGGGGGTAATAACACCTCCCCCAATGCCTACATTATGTGATGTCCTGCATATGACCACAGCCATGTCATAGGTGACTATGACTCTGTCAGCTCTAACACTGTTTATGATTCCCCAGGGTAGGTTTTCACACACAAGAAAATCACCATTTTCAGAAGATATACAATGTGGTCAAATCTGTTGCAACATCTGGCTTTTCAGACTTTTCCTAAAGAAGCCACATCTCTGTTTTGTCTCTGCTTCCCAGAAATGTGACTAAATGTGGATGTCAAGCAAGGCCAAGAAGCAAGAGAACCAGGCAGATGTCTCTGAAGATGGTTTATCAACTGATGAAAGCCTGCTGCTGCTGCTGCTGCTAAGTCGCTTCAGTCGTGTCCGACTCTGTGCAACCCCATAGACGGAAGCCCACCAGGTTCCCCCATCCCTGGGATTCTCCAGGCAATAACACTGGAGTGGGTTGCCATTTCCGTCCCCAATGCATGAAAGTGAAAAGTGAAAGTGAAGTCGCTCAGTCGTGTCCGACTCTTAGCGACCCCATGGACTAGAGCCTACCAGGATCCTCCATCCATGGGATTTTCCAGGCAAAAGTACTGGGGTGGGGTGCCATTGCCTTCCCCGGATGAAAGCCTAAACACCTAGAATTCTGAATATAATTTACAAAGAATACATTTGAATCAGTTCTAATGAGGTGGATGAAACTGGAGCCTATTATACAGAGTGAAGTAAGCCAGAAAGAAAAACACCAATACAGTATACTAACACGTATATATGGAATTTAGAAAGAGGGTAACAATACCCTGTATGCAAGACAGCAAAAGAGACACAGATGTATAGAACAGTCTTTTGGACCCTGTAGGAGAGGGCGAGGGTGGGATGATTTGGGAGAATGGCATTGAAACATGTATAATATCATACGTGAAATGAATCGCCAGTCCAGGTTCGATGCATGATACAGGATGCTCGGCGCTGGTGCACTGGGATGACCCAGAGGGATGGTATGGGGAGGGAGGTGGGAGGGGGGTTCAGGATGGGGAACACGTGTACACCCATGGCAGATTCATGTTGATCTATGGCAAAACCAATACAATATTGTAATTTGCCTCCAATTAAAATAAATAAATTTATATTTAAAAAAAGAATAAGCTATGATAAACCTAGACCATGTATTAAAACGCAGAGACATCACTTTGCTGACAAAGGTCCATATAGTCAAAGTTATGGTTTTTCCAGTAGTCATGTATGGATGCAAAAGTTGGACCACAAAGATGTCTGAGCACTGAAGAATTGATGTTGTCTAACTGTGGTGCTGGAGAAGCCTCTTGAGAGTTCCTTGGACTGCAAGGAGATCAAACCAGTCAATCTTTAAGGAAATCAGCCCATTCATTGGAAGGACTGGTGCTGAAGCAGAGGCTCCAATCCTTTGGCCACTTGATGTGAAGACCCAAGTGGAAAAGACCCTGCTGCTGGGAAAGAGTAAATGCAAAAGGAGAAGGGAGCGACAGAGCGTGAGATGGTTAGACAGCATCACTGACTCAGTGGGCATGAATTTCGGCAAATTCCTGGAGATAGTGAAGAACAGGGAAGCCTGGCATGCTGTAGTCCATGGGATCGCCAAGAGCTGGAATGCAACTTAGCGATTGAACAATGGTTCACCCAATTCCCTTGAGATTAACCACACACATAAAGTACAATACTTCTAGTTCCATACAAAGTCTCACATTTTTTAAAATTTTTAAAAAGACTCTGAGTGCTATGAGTCTCATGATACAGTATGGAGTTATAATAGAACGAGACAATAGTGATATCATCCCAAGAGGGCTGAGCAGGCTGAGTCAACAACTGCATGTTCAGAAGCATTCACCCTGCTTGGACGTGCTACATATTCTGAGGCATGCCTTCCCTTTCACTGAGGAAGGTCTTGCCCTGACTCTCTGGACTTGAACTTTAGATGCTTTCCCTGCTCAGCATGTAAGTAATTTCCTAAAGCCTGCCACTCCATAACCAAGCCATGGAACCTGGCCATAACCAATCAAGAAAGAAGTGTGAGCATATTATATTATGGTGACTTTAAACTTTTTTAAGGATTTGAATATTTTTATCAACGTAGATCAACAAGATATATGTTGATAAAAATATTTGATGTTTATCAACATAAATCTTACATAAAATGGATTTTTAAGAGCTAATTCACTGCTCTGATTGAAAGTCCTCACATGCCTGTTAGACTGCATCCTATCCTCTCCTGCTCTGCTCCCCCACCAGCCCCTGACATACCTGAAGAATTCTGAATTCTAAATCATAGTCCACACACAACTTGTAGAGAAAAAACATCAAGGGTTTTAGAAGAGTCTTTGACCTGAAGTTTCCTCAACTGCAAAGTGAGCTTTGTCCCCTGAGATCTAATTTTAGGAAACTTATTGGTGGACGCTCAATTCATAGTAGTCATTTGATTCATACTTTCTATTGTCTGATCTGTGTGATATTCTCAAGATTTGTGCCATTTTCAGTATTATGTCACTAGGAAAAAAAAACTCTCTTCTTGGCCAACACATTGAGTTTAGTTTCCATATTTTAGGTAACTCTCACAGCTCAATGCCCAGGTTTTGCCTCCATAAGAAGAGGAGGCTGAGCTGACAGAAATATCATATCTTTCTGTTTTAATGCCCTTTACTTCCAGATCTGCAGCTCAGGTTTTCTGTGGACCCAGAAACATGAAGGGAATCATGCAGCAATTTTTTTAAACATTTATTTTTACCCTGAAGTGTCTGGAAAGAAATACCTGACAGTAAAGAAATGATCAGGTCTCTCAGATCAGAATTCAGAAACTTAGATGTATTTATGTTTTGGTGATCCTTAAAGAGAAGCAGAGGCATGTACAGAGAGAACTAGGGCTTAGAAACCAGGCAAACCTGAGTTTGAACCCAGCTTTGTGGGCACGAACTCTGTGACCTTAATCGAGACACTAATCTCCCAAAGGTTCAGTGTCTTCACCTGTAAAACAAAGGATACGTATTCATCTCACCAAAGTGTTTTCTTGTTAATAATAGGGTCAAATGAGATAAAATATATGAAATCACTTGGATAATTGTAAAATATACACACATACACATATTTATTCTTTGTATACAACATTATCCTCAGAAATAATACAAGGTGTAACTATTCGTCTGTCTTAAGCTGTGTGATGTTGGCGTATTATTTAGATAATTGAGATGAACCAAAATAATAGAGATATAACAACCACTGGAGAAGGAAATGGCAACCCACTCCAGTGTTCTTGCCTGGAGAATCCCAGGGACAGGGGAGCCTGGTGGGCTGCCGTCTATGAGGTCGCACAGAATCGGACTCGACTGAAGCGACTTAGCAGCAGCATAACAACCATTGTTCACTTACAACCTGAAGCACTATGGAATTCTAGAAACTTAATCAGCAAAATATTTACTGAGTTTTACACTATGTCACTTAGAGCAAGATACAAATAAATAGGATTCAGGCCATATTCTCAAAGGAGTTATATTCTAATGGGGGAAATGAATACTGAAATATAGTTATTAAAGGTCTTAAAATATTCCAGCTTTTAAGCATTATGGGAGTTCAAAGAAGGAAAAAGGCATATTCAATTTGGATAATTTTGGAAGCTCCCTAAAGGTAGCAGCATTTCTTTTTTTAATATAAATTTATTTATTTTAATTGGAGGTTAATTACTTTACAGTATTGTATTGGTTTTGCCATACAGCATTTCTGAGGGGCATTGTAAAGTAGGTAATGTGCTAAAAGGTAGAGATGGGAAAATATTTTAAAGGAAAAGCACTAGGGATGTTCAAAAGCCAGTGAGCTTTACCAGAACACAGCTTAAAAAAAAAAAATAGAACATTAAGAGTAGGCCATACCTTAAGGGTATTACAGGTCAAGTAGAAGTTTGTGGTTGATTCAGAAGGCAATGGGGAGTCATGGAAGAGTCTTGAGGAGAGAAATGCTGAAATCAGAGAAGTGATTGCAGGGTGATTTCTGAAAAGAAATCATCTGCAGTGAGTGAGGGTCAGGGCCAGGGTTAGAGTTTGAGGGGTATGTTCTCCTAATGTGGGGAGGTAGTTATAGATATTAGGACTCAAAAAAACATGATTGACAAGCAGTGAGGCCTCAGGGGCAGTTGATTTATACCGTGGTCAACAGGCAGCTCCAGAGTGAGGCATAGAGAGGAGCAGGAGTGCTCATGGATGGAGAGCGACAGGGTTGCACAAGAGAGCGGGTTGTTGGGGTGCTTTTTTCAAAGGGCTGAGAAACATGAGAAGCCAAGAGGCTGAAGAGAGAGAAGACTAATGGGCCAAACAATGAAGGCACAAGGAGGGAAAACAAGAGGGAGAGAAAAGGACAGACAGAGGTGAACAGAAGAGAACTTTAGACATCAACATGGTAATGGTACATGGGAAATATCTGTGCCTAAGTGGATGTCATCACCTAGAGCTTTCAGACCTCTTAGAATCTCCTTGTGGTACCATTTAATAGCATGAGCTTATATGAATATCTGTCGAAAGCTAAAACACCTTCTATTCTGAGGACTAAAACCTCCAGGATCAACTTGGCCTGCCTAGAACCCACTGGGCAAATCTTTGGTATGTCAGAACAATAAAATTTCTAAGCATTGGAAGGGCCACTATTTCTCTCCTAAACTTTCACCTCCCTGAAGCAGCTCCTTCTCCTTTTCCACCTACCTCTTCATTATTCCCAGAGAGCCCCTGGTTTTCTAGAGAGTTCATTCTCTCCAAATCAGCCAATCTGCCTCAAGAGCACTGTCAAATGTGGAAGTGCAGCACCAGAAGACCCTTCCTAGGCTTTGTCCTAGTGACCCCTTCAATCCTGTCCAGTCCCATTAAGATGAAGAAACTAAAACTTGGGCATATATCCAGAGAAAAATTTGGCTCAAAAGTATTCATGCACCCCAATGTTCAGAGCATCACTGTTTACAATAGATAAGACATGCTGCTGCCACTGCTAAGTCGCTTCAGTCGTGTCCGACTCTGTGCGACCCCATAGACGGCAGCCCAGCAGGCTCCACCCTCCCTGGGATTCTCCAGGCAAGAACACTGAAGTGGGCTGCCATTTCCTTCTCCAATGCATGAAAGTGAAAAGCAAAGGTGAAGTCGCTCAGTCATGTCCAACTCTTAGCGACCCCATGGACTGAGGCCCACCTGGCTCCTCTGTTCATGGGATTTTCCAGGCAAGAGTACTGGGGTGGAGTGCCATTGCCTTCTCCAAGATAAGACATGAAAGTAAACTAAATGTATATCAACAGGTGAATGGATCAGAAAATGTGGTATATATACACAATGGAATATTACCCTGTCGTTAAAAAGAGTGAAATAATGCCATCTGCCACAGCATGGATGGACCTGGAGATTATCATACTAAGTGAAGTAAGTCAGACAGAAAAACACAAATATCATATGATATCACTTGCTGCTACTGCTAAGTCACATCAGTCATGTCCGATTCTGTGCGACCCCATAGACGGCAGCCCACCAGGCTCCTGTCCCTGGGATTCTCCAGGCAAGAATACTGAAGTGGGTTACCATTTCCTTCTCCAGTGCATGAAAGTGAAAAGGGAAAGTGAAGTCGCTCAGTCGTGTCCGACTCTTTGTGACCCATGGACTGCAGCCTACCAGGCTCCTCCGTCCATAGGATTTCCCAGGCAAGAGTACTGGAGTGGGGTGCCAGTGCCTTCTCTGAATGATATCACTTACATGCAGAATATTTTTTTTTAATGATACAAATAAACTTGATTTTAAAAAAGACTCACAGACTTAGAGAATGAATTTATGGTTACCAGTGGGGAAGAGTGGGTTGGGGAAGGGATAGACTGGGAGTTTGGGATGGACATATAAACACTGCTATATTTAAAATAGATAACCAACAAGGACCTACTGTACAGCACAGGAATTTAGTTCCGTATTCTGTAATAACCTAAATAGGAGAAGAATTTGAAGAATAGAAAAGGAAGGAAGGAAGGAACAAGAAAGGAAGAAATTATATGTTTAAAAAAAAAAAAAAAAAAGATGGTGGCTGGGCCAAGACCTCCAGGTCAGTTAAATGTAGACAGTGAAATCTCGGTACCCCAATTTCCTATCCCTTGCTCCCCATTTTTCCCTGATGGAATCATCTATTTTTCTTCCCAACTCCCTTTCCTCCCCATCAGTCTCCTCAGGGCGTTTTTCACTTCAGCGTTCCTGAACGAGTAAATGATGGGGTTTAAGAGAGGTGTGACCACCGTGTAAAACACAGCAACTATTTTGTCTGCAGGGAGGGTGACACAGGGCCTCATGTAGACAAAGGAACAAGGGACGAAGAACAGGGCCACGACCGCAAGGTGGGAGGCGCAGGTGGAGAGGGCCTTGCGCCGGCCTTCTGAGGTCTGGGTCCTCAGGGAGCGCAGGATGACCACGTAGGAAGCAAGCAGCCCCGTGAAGCTGACCACTGAGATGGAGCCACCATTGGTGATGATCAGCACGCTGATGAGGAAGGTGTCTGAGCAGGCCAGCTTCAGCACCGGGTGGACATCACAGAAGTAGTGGTCAAGGACCTTCAGGCCACATAAGGGCAGCTGGAAAATGAGGACGGTTTGCCCGACCGAATGCAGCAAGCCCCCACCCCACGCCGCCCCCACCAGGAGGCCACACGCCCTTCTGTTCATGACGACCGTGTAGTGCAGGGGCTTGCAGATGGCCACGTAGCGGTCGTAGGCCATCAGCGTCAGGAGAAAGATCTCGGTGCCACCAAAGAAATGGAGGAAGAATATCTGTGTGATGCAGCCCTTGAGGGAAATGACTTTCCTCTCCATAAAAGAGTCCAGGATGAGTTTGGGGGCTGTGGCAGAAGAGTAGCAGATCTCCACAAAGGACAAGGAGCTGAGGAATAGATACATGGGGGAGGTGAGCCCTTTGCCGGCCATGATGGTCACCACAATGAGGCCATTACCCAGCAGGATGGCCACATACAAGAGGAGAAACAGCACAGAAATGAGCTTCTGGGCACCTCGGTTCTGGGAGAATCCCAAGAAAATGATTTCAGTCACATTGCTTGTAGCAGCCATGTTCTAAAACTCAGGAGCTGACACCTGAAATCACAGAAAGCAAAGATGTCTCTTCAATAGTTCGGAGCATCCTTTTCAGACCTTGAGGAAAACTGTCCTTCTGATCCTTCTTGATCCCCTCTGCCTTGAGCTTGTCCAAAACATGCTCTCCTTGAGACAAATGGACAAGACGATGGTCATAAAATCTTGATATTATTCCCAAAGCAGGAGCTGAGCTTGTAATAATGCTTCTTTGGGGTGTTTCAGTCACTGATTCCGTCACTTCATTAACTAATGAATCTTCACAAGGAAATAAGAGAATATTTAAAAATTGAAGCTCAGAGAAATTCAGTCACTAATTTAATGACACACAGCTCATCTTTAAATTGATGTCTGAGTCTCTCAAAATGTAGCTGCTGCTGCTACATATTCTACTCCTGAAGTGTGCACATGGATCAAAACCTACATGGTACATGTAAGCAACTTTTGCAGTGGCTGCTAAACATTCTCAACCTCAATTACCTTGCAGTTATTGAATTGCAGGCTGGCTCCCTAAAACGCATAGGAGAGAGGCTGAAAGGGAAGAGACAGTCAGCCTGCTTCATCTGCTGTCCTTGGAGGTGGCTCTGGAGCGAAGGAAATGTAAGTCTTTAGAGGGCCCTGCAAACTGACAAAGAGTGATCAGACAAAGAAAATTGATAATCACATTTCTGAAGCCATCTTTCCCTCAAGGTAAACAAGCTCGGCCAGCAAACCTAAAGGCATCCTAAGACCATATTCACACACTTTGCAATCAGCCGCATTCCAGGTCAGCATCTGTGTGTTGACCCAGTGACAGAAACACAGGGTTTGAGGTCCGGAGATGCGTTTTCAATTCCAGCACAACTATTTAGTAGCTCTGTGATATTAAACAAGTCTATGATTTTCCTCCATGCCTATAAATTTTATCTGAAAAACAGAAATAAAAGTACCTTTTCCATGGTGCTGTTCTTCATGGTTGAATGAGCTCACACGTTTTAAAACAAATAGTAATTGTATAAGAGAATAATTGATAAGAATATCAGATATAATTTTATTGGAGTTTAATTGCTTTACAATGTTGTGTTAGTTTCTATGAAAGCAAAAATTAAAAAAAATAGAACCCAATTAAACTTAAAAGCTTTTGTACAGCAAAGTGAAAGTGTTCATCTGTCAGTCGTGTCTGACTCTTTGCAACCCTATGGACTATAGCCTGCCAGGCTCCTCTGTCCATGGGACTTCCCAGGCAAGAATACTGGAGTGGGTTGCCATTTCCTTCTCCAGGGGATCTTCCTGGGTCTCCTGCATTCCAGGCAGATTCTTTACCATCTGTGCCACTGGGGAATCCAAGCTTTTATACAGCAAAGGGAACCATAAACAAAATAAAAGCAATCCTTAGAATGGGAGAGAATATTTGCAGATGAAGCAAGAAATGAAGGATTAATCTCCAAAATATACAAACAACTCATGCAGCTCAATATCCAAAAAAAAAAAAAAACTGGCAAAAGACCTGAATAGATATTTCTTCGAAGAAGATATACAGATGGCCAAGAGTCACATGAAAAGATGCTCAATATCACTGTTAGAGAAATGTGTATCAGCGTATAATTGATTTATGCTTTTATTCTGCCTTATCACCCTATTGGTGCAGAGTCTGATGGGGACTCAGTGCTCCCCACCTCAGAAGGCAGGTCTGACACCCATCTTTGTGTGCATGGACTTGCAGCAGCCTCAGGATCTGACTTAAGCATCTTAGAACTAGCTTATGGAATAGTGGGCTATGGAATAACACAGGACTGAATATGCTAGGTGACATGCTAAGTCAGCTCCAGAAAGAAAAACACTGAATGGGACCACTTGCATGATGTTTGTAGGGTAGGAAAATTCAGAGAGACAGAAAGTAGAATGGTGGTTTCCAGAGGCTGGGGGTGGGGGTACATGGAGTTACTGCTTGGTGAGTGCATGCACAGAGTAGTTTGTGACAATTAAAGACATTCTTGAGATGGATGATGGTGATGGTTGCACAAGAGTGTGTATGCTCTTTAATACACTGAACTGTGCACATAAAGGCTTCCCTGGTGGCTAAGATGGTAAAACGTCTGCCTGCAATGCAGGAGACTCGGGTTCAATCTCTGGGTTGGGAAGATATCCTGGAGAAGGAAATGGTAACCCACTCCAGTACTCTTGCCTGGAAAATTACATGGACAGAGGAGCCTGGTAGGCTACAGTCCATGGGGTTGCAAAGAGCTGGACACAACTGAGAGACGAGACTTCACTTGTGCACATAAAAATGGTTAAAGTGGTAAATTTCATGTTATTTGTGATCTACCACAGATAGACAGACAGATGGACAGAGATGAGAGAGAGACAGAGATAGATAAACCCAAGAGACTCACATTTCCCCTCACCCATACCAACCTCCAAGAATAGAGGCTGAAGCTTGGAGACTTTGTCCTTTCCACTTCCTTTCCCTTTTCTCTTATATGTACTGGGGCACCTGGTTCATTTCAAAGGTTGCAGAGTAATTGAAAAAACAGCACTAGCTGTAGGAAGTCCACAATACGACACTCTTGCACATTCAACATAGGCACTCTTCAAGAGTAAGAGAGACAGTGGAAGCATCTACACTTTGGAAAATACAGATATCTGTATTTTCAAACTGAGCTTTGTGGCCTAGAGCAAGGGACTGGACCTCTCTGAGTCTCACTTTCCTCATGTATAAAATAGGCATCACGAACTGTATTTGTTGCGCATCCTTCCCTTACCTCCCCATCAGCCTTCTCTGTGTATCCAGCTGACTCTCTTGCTGTGTGCCAGTATTTCATCCTCAGGGTGTTTCTGTGAAGATCCGGAATCATAGGTGGGCATGCTCAATCCTCATGGCAAAAATGGCTGTGTTAGAAATGAACAATTTTTTCACAAATAATTAAGTTCACAAATTATTTTTGTGAAATTTAGCTTTGAATGTGAATGCTACCTGTTTCTATAATTGCCATTGTTTGGGGGTGCCAGTGGGAGAGATTCTTTCAGAAGATTTGTAAGGACCACTTTGGTTTTCAAGTTTAAAAAAAATTAGTTGTGATTTTCTATCTAGCATCCTTGAAGGTTAACAGAATAACATGTATATTTGGTGCAATCAAGTGTTCTCTAAAAAGTTAAATTTTTAAAGTAGATCGGAAGAAAGAAAAATAAGTTGACATCTATTGAACTTCTGAATAGAAGTGGAAAACCTTTGAGAAAGAGTTGCATAAAGAGGTCATCAGACTGTATATTATTGACAATGGCAGTGACAGTCTACCTGTGGGGTAATTTTAGTTTTAATTCTGACATTTTAACTGGCAGGACCAGAGAAGAGAGTCTGAACGATAAGATAATGTAGTCTCGTCAGTCAGGCAGTAACTGCACATATCCAGGGTTTACGGTTAAGAAAACTGAAACAAGGATGAGCACAGAAGCTTAAGACAGATCAGACCCAATAAACAACTTCTGGGAAACTTCTTCATTCTCATCTCATCTATGATTTCTTATCATAATTTTCCTATCATAGAACTCTAGGTCCTGGGACATCTGGAAAATAAGATTGGTCTGAAGAGCTATCTGAGAAGCTGTATTCTAGGCTTAAGTCTTCAATAAGCCCAACAAATAAAATATAATTTTAAAAAAAAATTCGTCCGACTGACTTTTCCAGTCCTCATTTTCTCCTGCTTTTTCTCCAAAGATATTCTATCACCAGAGGAATCAGATGCCCAACCTCTCCTCGCTAGTGTCGCTTACTCAGTAAAATAAACTGTTAGATTTGGAAGGAAGCTCGTGGATTCCTCTTCTTACAGAAGACCCAGACTCACACAGCGGGCTGGTGCAGAGCCTGGACTGCGATCTGTCTCCACAGCTTCCTGTCCGGTACTTTCTCCCCCACACATCTCATCCCCTGACTCCTCCTACTGGTGCCCACAGACAGCAGGCTTCCACACTGAATAGAGAGCATGGAGAGAGAAGAGAGGCGTGTTGATAACAAAAGGCAAAGCAAAGCTAAAGAGTAAGCTCTAAAAAAAATAACAGTGAACAATAATGGGCTCCTACTTTCCATCCTTACAGGTTTCTACCGGTACACCTCACAAAGGGTAGGGAACTCAGCAGAGTTAACAAATATTGGAGGTTTGACCCCTGCACTCTGCATCTGTCTACTATTTCAAAACTAAGGTATTGTTGCAAGTATCTTATAAACTATATATATATATAAGTATAATGAAGGTATGTAGTATAGAAAGTATGCTTTTTGAAAATAATTCCAAAGTATGCCCCTATAGAGATTACATGAATAAGGTTACCTTGAATATTGCTTATTGTCTTGATTCTTAGCTTTATCTTCTGAAACTTCCATAGTCATAAAACTGATTCACTTGCACAAATCACTCCAGGCAGACAGAGATTTTTGTTTCACAGACACAAGGAAATATAAATAGTATGTTAGTTTGCACTGATATAAAACTTGGAAATCTTGGGCCAAGATTGGTCCTCAGCAATATTTAGGTTTCTGTGTAGTTCTATCCCCAGGTTTGAAAGAAACTAATGCCGTCATTTTCACCAGAGACTTTCAGGCATGAAAATGTTTTAGCCAGCCCCCTTGAATTTTTCAAAAGGATATTCTTACATGACTCAGCAGAGATGAAAACTAGCTTTAACACTCCCACAGTGACCATTTTACAAGTGGTTCTGAGGAAGGTGACTAATATCTGCTCTAAGTCAAGCTACAGAGTCACTTTCTCCTCCTGTCATTGAAGTTGGCAGGAGAGACTTTAATAGGATGGTATCTAAAGTGTGACCCATCTGCTGAAAGAGTGGACAGATCTAAGAAAGACTGCCCATGATTGAAATGCATGGAAGCTAGAGTAACACAAATGAATGGTGCAATGTGTGTGAAGACACTGCCTGAGTCAGAATCTGTTCTACCCAAAAAAAGCACCAGTTAACGCCTACCTTCTTCAACAGACTCACAAGGCACCACCCATGCCAATATTTGTCTGTGCCAAGTCCAGCACTTAATGACTTTCTCATGAAGAAAGTTATAGGGGAATAGAAAAAGATCAATCTATCCTAAAATTCAGTAAAATGAAGATTTAGAAAAATATTTGCTGGGCGGTGTATTCACTTATGTATTTAAGTGAATGAGATGGAAAACTGAGACAAGAGAATTGAATTCCCTGAACTTTTCTGGCATCCCCTGTCTGGGGAATTTCTGAGAAGAGCAAAAGTCAACTTCCCAACTGTTTCCTTTCAGAGGTTAAGGAACTTATCTCTAATTAATCCAATTAAAATGTTGGGACTTCTACTTGCCCCTGTATAATTAACAACCTCTTGTCCTGGCCCCTAGAGGTTTCCATCTGCATTTCAAGCAAATGATGGAGGAGAATCCAGTGTCACATCATCCTTCTGTCCCACCCCAGACATCCACAAGAGGCTTTTGCCGGCCGATTCTCACCTCAGCCCTCACTAGCTCAGTGAAGTCAGGGAGTTCCAGGGAGACTGTAACCAAGAGGACCAGGACCACTTCACGCACATAGTCCACATGTGACAGTTGAATCACAGAATGCTAGTCACTGAAGGGCCTTCGGGATCATTTCGCCCAACTCATTCATTTTAAAGATGCCCAAACAGTCAAAGAGAGACAATCACTGTGCCAAGCCACCCTGTGTAGTGATAGCATGGTTAAACTCTTTTCCTAACTCCTTTTAGTACAGAGGTCCTACTACGACTCATTCTTAAAGTTCTAAGCATTTTACTGCTGCGAGCACATGGTTTTCATGTACCAGGGCTTCAGAAAGACTACAGTTCCCTAACTTCTGGGTATAGTGTCTTAAGTAACAGCACAGCACATTTGTGCCTTTCCACTTCTCTAACATCTCACATACAGTCACAGTAACACTCTACTAGAGCAACCAGCATTCCCACCTGACAGATCAGGTCACCGGGGTTCATATAGATGATGAGAATGGTTCAGACCTATATAAATAATACATTTCCCCGTTGTGTCAAATGACTCGGTGTAGCATCTCCCATCCACACAGACTATGCCACCAGCAGCTGACGCCCCACTATGAAGCAAAGAGGCCAGAAGGAAATAAAACTACGCCCCCAGTCTGCAGCCCTGCTACTTCTTCGGAGCTTTGTATGTTTGGCCAAATTGTGAAACAGTAGTGTATGCGTGTGGCCTCTTCCTGTAACTCATCTTAAATACTTCAAGAACAGAACTCTATTTTTAAAGCCCCAGGATTTCTCACTACTTAAAGGAACATATGTTAAACCTTTCTCCATCAATGCCTATCTCCATAACTTTTTTTTTAACTAAACGGCATTGGCTACTGTAATAGGCTCAGGATTTCTTCACTTCTCACCATTATAACTCTGAAAAAGAAATAAATGTAGTAAAACCACTGTATGTTTAATAGCCTTTTTACATCCAGAACCTGGACTGGACTTCTAGGAATAACATAGGCTGATGGAATAAAATGAAGTGATATAAAAAATGGGCCATGGTGTGCATTTCTGTGGCCAAAGATGTGGGAAGACAGAGTTTCCATTCTGCCTTACCTCACCCCTTTTAGTCAGAGACCCATGCATATACATGTACATGCACGTGCACACACACACACACAGGTGCATGTGAAAGTGTGTGTGTGAAAGCGTGGAGTCCTAACAACAGGATTTCCAGGGAGTTCCCCAAAAGATGTTCAACCTCATTCCAAATAAGAGAATTGAAAATTAAAATTATTTGACTTCCCATTTTTTCAGTTACTGCATTAGCAAAATCCCAAAATTCATTGCAAAACATTTTACAAGAAAGACAAAGTTGTTGGTGAGAGTAGAAATAGGTGAAGGACGGTTTGGCAATATCTAAAGCAGTTTTATTTCTAGAACTACACCGTACTTTAGCTGCACATATTTAAATCGAAGTTATTCTCTGCAACACTTGAAAACAATCCAAACATTTATCAGTGGAAGACTGGACAAGTAATGACAGTACACTGTTCAATGAACATGGAAAAGTACAAGAAAGGGGATGCTTTCCTTGTACTAATACACAAAATTTCCCAAGATATATTGTTAAGTAAATAAAGCAAATTTCAGATTCATTTACATAGTGTGTCTATGTAAAACACACAGATAAGGGATATATATATATATATATATATATACCCACTAGATAAACAATTTTCTTAGTTCTCTTTTTTGCTTTTGAGGTTTATTTAAGCAAATACTAAAATATATATATAATATAATATATAATTCTAATATTATATAAAATATATTATTTATTATGTTTTATTTGTATTAATACTTATAATGATCATATATTAATAATTAATTATCAGATCAGATCAGATCAGTCGCTCAGTCGTGTCCAACTCTTTGCGACCCCATGAACCGCAGCACGCCAGGCCTCCCTGTCCATCACCAGCTCCCGGAGGTCACTCAGACTCGCATCCATCGAGTCAGTGATGCCATCCAGCCATCTCATCCTCTGTCGTCCCCTTCTCCTCCTGCCCCCAATCCCTCCCAGCATCAGAGTCTTCTCCAATGAGTCAACTCTTCTCATGAGGTGGCCAAAGTACTGGAGTTTCAGCTTTAGCATCATTCCTTCCAAAGAAATCCCAGGGCTGATCTTCAGAATGGACTGGTTGGATCTCCTTGCAGTCCAAGGGACCCTCAAGAGTCTTCTCCAACACCACAGTTCAAAAGCATCAATTCTTTGGCGCTCAGCCTTCTTCACAGTCCAGCTCTCACATCCATACATGACCACAGGAAAGACCATAGCCTTGACTAGGCAAACCTTTGTTGGCAAAGTGATGTCTCTGCTTTTGAATATGCTGTCTAGGTTGGTCATAACTTTCCTTCCAAGGAGTGAGCATCTTTTAATTTCATGGCTGCAGTCACTATCTGCAGTGATTTTGGAGCCCAGAAAAATAAAGTCTGACACTGTTTCCACTGTTTCTCCATCTATTTCCCATGCAGTGATGGGACCAGATGCCATGATCTTCATTTTCTGAATGTTGAGCTTTAAGCCAATCTTTTCACTCTCCACTTTCACTCTCATCAAGAGGCTTTTTAGTTCCTCTTCACTTTCTGCCATAAGGGTGGTATCATCTGCATATCTGAGGTTATTGATATTTCTCCCAGCAATCTTGACTCCAACTTGTGTTTCTTCCAGTCCAGCATTTCTCATGATGTACTCTGCATATAAGTTAAATAAACATGGTTACAATATACAGCCTTGACGTACTCCTTTTCCTATTTGGAACCAGTCTGTTGTTCCATGACCAGTTCTAACTGTTGCTTCCTGACCTGAATACAGATTTCTCAAGAGGCAGATCAGGTGGTCTGGTATTCCCATCTCTTTCAGAATTTTCCACAGTTTATTGTGATCTACACAGTCAAAGGCTTTGGCATAGTCAATAAAGCAGAAATAGATGTTTTTCTGGAACTCTCTTGCTTTTTCCATGATCCAGCGGATGTTGGCAAATTGATCTCTGGTTCCTCTGCCTTTTCTAAAACCAGCTTGAACATCAGGAAGTTCATGGTTCACATATTGCTGAAGCCTGGCTTGGAGAATTTTGAGCATTACTTTACTCGCGTGTGAGATGAGTGCAATTGTGCAGTAGTTTGAGCACTCTTTGGCATTGCCTTTCTTTGGGATTGGGATGAAAACTGACCTTTTCCAATCTTGTGGCCACTGCTGAGTTTTCCAAATTTGCTGGCATATTGAGTGCAGCACTTACACAGCATCATCTTTCAGGATTTGGAATAGCTCCACTGGAATTCCATCACCTCCACTAGCTTTGTTCGTAGTGATGCTTTCTAAGGCTCACTTGACTTCACATTCCAGGATGTCTCTCTAGGTCAGTGATCACACCATCATGATTATCTGGGTCGTGAAGCTCTTTTTTGTACAGTTCTTCTGTGTATTCTTGCCACCTCTTCTTAATAGCTTCTGCTTCCGTTAGGTCCATACCATTTCTGTCCTTTATCGAGCCCATTTTTGCATGAAATGTTCCCTTGGTATCTCTGATTTTCTTGAAGAGATCTCTAGTCTTTCCCATTCTGTTGTTTTCCTCTATTTCTTTGCATTGATCGCTGAAGAAGGCTTTCTTATCTCTTCTTGCTATTCTTTGGAACTCTGCATTCAGATGTTTATATCTTTCCTTTTCTCCTTTGCTTTTCACTTCTCTTCTTTCCGCAGCTATTTGCAAGGCCTCCCCAGACAGCCATTTTGCCTTTTTGCATTTCTTTTCCATGGGGATGGTCTTGATCCCTGTCTCCTGTACAGTGTCACGAACCTCATTCCATAGTTCATCAGGCACTCTATCTATCAGATCTAGGCCCTTAAATCTATTTCTCACTTCCACTGTATAATCATAAGGGATTTGATTTAGGTCATACCTGAATGGCCTAGTAGTTTTCCCTACTTTCTTCAATTTAAGTCTGAATTTGGCAATAAGGAGTTCATGGTCTGAGCCACAGTCAGCTCCTGGTCTTATTTTTGCTGATTGGATAGAGCTTCTCCATCTTTGGCTGCAAAGAATATAATCGATCTGATTTCGGTGTTGACCATCTGGTGATGTCCATGTATAGAGTCTTCTCTTGTGTTGTTGGAAGACGGTATTTGCTATGACCAGTGCATTTTCTTGGCAAAACTCTGTTAGTCTTTGCCCTGCTTCATTCCGTATTCCAAGGCCAAATTTGCCTGTTACTCCAGGTGTTTCTTAATTATATAATTAAATATTATATATAATATTATATAATATAAATATATAATATATATTATATATATATACTCTAGTATTTGCTTAAAGAAATGCCAAAACTAAGAAAATTGTTTATCTAGTGGGGATGTGGGAATGAGGAAAAGAATGGAATGAAACTTTCCACTTGGCTGTCTTTTTATTTTGTTGATGTTTTCTAATGTTAAGAATATATTATCATTCCACAAAATTAAATTAAAATTTTAACTGATTTCTTTAAATATGTAAGTTTAGTTGATCTTGTAAGATAATCTAAACAGACACAATTCAAAAAATCAAAAGAAAAAACTGATTAATGTGACTATGTGGAAATGTAAAGCTTTAAACATTAAAAAATTTGTAAAAAAGAGTCAAAGCTAAATAATAATTAAAACTATCCTACTCACAAAAAGAACTAAAAATGCAAGTTGTACAACAAGCTATTTAATTTTCAAAATATTTTAACTTTAAAATAATTTCTGGCTTACAAAAAAGTTGCAATAATAATACAAAGGATTCTTGTATATGCTTGATCCAAATATCCCAAATATTAATTTTTATCACATTTTATCGATCTCTCAATTGATAAATAGATAAGCAGAATTTTTTCTGAAATGTCATGAAGTTGATGCTATTGTTCATTTACTTTACATATCTTAGTGAGCAATTCCTTGATCCAAGGACTTTCTAAGACGTAAACACATTACAATTGTCAACATCAGGAAATTAACTGTGAGATAATTTATTATTAAAAAATACCTCACCTACAGCACTTTCATCCACTAATGACCTTCATCTAGCACAGGATCCAGTCAGGGATCACAGGTTACATTTGGTTATCATCTCTCTCTAATCTAGAAAAATTCTTCAATTCTTTTGCCCTGTATTTTACTCTAAGAACATAGATAATAATTTTGCAGGATATTCCTTAGTTGGGGTTTCCATGATTTTTTGTCATGAATTAGACTCAGGTTACATATTGTGGTAGGATTACCACAGTAATAATACCATGTGTCTCTCCAGTTTCAATACTGATGATGCTAACTATGAGGAATTGTTTAATGGAGGTGTCGTCCAGGTTTCTCCACTGTAGACTTTTGCAACTAATAAATATCTTGTGGGGAGATAGTTTGAGACTACGTGAAATCTTATTTCTCACCAAGAGAATGTTAAGTGATCATGTTCAATTCTGTCATGACTACTTTCACAAGGAAGGTTACTACAGCATTTCTAAACCTCAATTTAACATTATGCCTTAAAGATTTCAGTAACTTTTAAAACAGTAAGTTATTTACAGCAAGTGAAAGTGAAAGTCACTCAATCATGTCCAACTCTTTGCAACCCCATGGACTATACAGTCCATGGAATTCTCCTGACAAGAATAGCAAGGGAGCTTCTTTTAAAAATGCAGTAAAATACTTCCATTCACAGATACTGACCTCAGCATTATTTTTTCCCTCAGTGTTACTTATATGACTAAAAATTAGAAATGGTCTAAACTTCTAACCAAAGCAATGGCTTAAGTAACAGTATATCCATAAGAGGAAATATTTTACAATAATTATAATGAAGTTGTTTGTCAGGGAACATCTAACAGGAGGGTTTCTGCCTGCTGTTTTCTATTTCTCAAGGATTCTCTGTTCCTCATCAGTTCCTATTCCAAAAATGAGTAAAGCTGCCCGCAGTTCTCAGGACTGAGGTCATGGGATAAGACAGGCAATGACTCCTTTCAGCATCAGTGACCTTGCATGTATTAAACCATCCATATTGTGGCTATTGACAAAATTTCATCCTGTGCAATAGCTGAGTAAATCATCTTACTAAAGATATATAAGCCTGCATTTCTGCTAATAAAGCACCTTTGCTCCATCAGAGCTTGGGTCCATGTGTCTTTCTTTCTCTCTCGCTCTCTCTCTCCCCTTGGCTGATTCTCTGGAGTGCAGAGACCCGTCTTGCTCACTCTCCTGCCTGGGTTTCTAAGACTCTCTCGAGAAGGCGCCCCGTGCCTTCAGCACCGTTGAGAGGGCTCCCGGAGCCTTCGTGAGAGACACAAGTCCTGTGTCAAGGACTTTATTGGTTCTGTGCATAAACCAGGGAATATTAGCCTCTTTCTCTCTTTCACTTTCTCATCATCGCCTCCAGACCGCCAGGTCCTGGTCCATTAAAGGACCTCAAGAGTTGTTGAGCATGGAAACCAGTTAGAATACTCTAGAACTAACAAGTCCTGTGAACTGAACTTCGTCCCATTCTGCTCCTTCAGTTTGGACTAGGCATCATTTTTTTTTTTTGACTACTGAAAAGATGGAGTAGATTTCCTTCCAGTCTTTACATCTACTTAGACAGTATTCTGGCCTGGAGAATCCCAGGGATGGGGGAGCCTGGTAGGCTGCCGTCTATGGGATCGCACAGAATCAGACACGACTGAAGTGACTTAGCAGCAGCAGCAGCAGACATAATCTTTTACATTTTTATTGAATGCAACAATATACATATTTTTATTAAAATGTTTATTGTAAGCATTTCTCTGTTTTTATTTTCCTCTATAATAGGATTTTTAAATGCTGGTCTTAGCATCATTCTAAACCCACAGATCAATACCAAGGCTCAGCCTCTACCTCTCTTCTACTTTCATTGCTCTGACCCACAGCCTCTTCACAGCCTTCTTCACTTCAGCATTTCTCAGGGAGTAGATAACAGGGTTGAGCAGTGGGGTGATCACCGTGTAGAACACAGCCACCGTCTTGTCCGCAGACAGGGTGGTAGAAGGTCTCAGATAGATGAAGATGCAGGGCCCAAAGAACAAGGTGACCACAGTGACGTGGGCCCCACAGGTGGATAGGGCCTTGCGCCGCCCCACGGAGCTCTGAGTCCTCAGATGGAGCAAGATGACCACATAGGAGGCTAAGAGGACCACGAAGCTGATCACAGACAGGGTCCCCCCGTTGGCAACGATCAGAAGACCAATGAGGACTGTGTCAGAGCAGGCAAGTTTGAGCAGGGGAAGCACATCACAGAAATAGTGGTCAATCATATTGGGGCCACAGAAGGGCAAGCGGAAGATGAGAAGGATTTGGGCCAAGGAATGCACAAAGCCCCCCACCCACACTGTGCCCACCAGGAAGGCACACGCCTGCCGGCTCATGATGGTGGTGTAGCTGAGGGGCTTGCAGATGGCCACATAGCGGTCATACGCCATCACAGTGAGCAGGAAAATCTCAGTGCCACCAAACAAGTGGATAAAGAAAACTTGTGACATGCAGCCCCACAGAGATATGGCTTTCCTCTCTGCCAGCAGATCTGAGATGAGTCTGGGGACTGTCGTCGAGGCGTAGCAGATCTCCACAAAGGACAGGTAGCTCAGGAAGAAGTACATGGGGGAGCCAAGGCTTCTGCTGCTCATGACAGTGAGGACAATGAGGAAATTCCCCAGCACAATGGCTGTGTACAGGAGCAGAAACATCACAAAGCAGACTTTCTGCACCTCTGGGTTGGAAGAAAGTCCCAGGAAAATGAATTCTGTCACATTGTGTGTTTTAGCCATGACATAGCCACCAGGAGGCAGGAATTTGGATGGGTGATCTGAAATGGCACAAAACAAGACTCCTTCCTTAAAGAGTGAATTATATAATAGTCCCTTGCGCACCTGAAATGCTACCATTCAGACTCTATAAACTTAGAGTCTTCTCAGAAATAGGAAATCCATCTCTGCAATCCATAGAACCCTAGGCTCAGTGACCCTCCTCTCTTAGAACATTTTGGAAATACACCACATTGAATTGTAGGGCTTCCCGGGTGGCACTAATGGTAAAGAATCACCTGCCAGTGCGGGAGATGCAAGAGACGTGGGTTCAATCCCTGGGTTGGGAAGATCCCGTAGAGGAGGGCATGGCAACCCACTAGAGTGTTCTTGCCTGGAGAATCCCCTGGACAGAGGAGCCTGGTGGGCTACAGTCCATGGGGTCGCAAAGAGTCAGACACGACTAAAGCGACTTAGCATGCACACCACATTGAATTTACTGTAATTGTTTTACGTGACCATCTGCCCCACCAAACTGAACTTTCTAGAGAAGGTATTATTTCTTACTACACTCCATCTCCAGGGCTGACTGACGCACCTGAACAAAATCACACTCACTGAATGTACATAGGATGGGAACAGTGCATACAGATCATCCTAGCCTTCCTAGCGCAGCATTTGGTACATCACAGATGTTCAGCAAATACTGAAAGAACAAAGGTCACCAAGGACAAAGGCCACATCTGCTCCATCCCTGAATCCCACGTCTAGTGCAGTGCTTGCCTCAGACAAAGACCAGATCAATGTGAGAGCACTGTGTAAAATGCAACGGCCTTCCTGGGAGCACCCCCTTTACTTGCAAAGTGGAATTGTAATCATCACATGCTCACAAAACAAAACTCACCCCAGAGTTTCTGTGCCTTTGATGTCTCACCCCAGATCTTTTTTCTGCTCTAATCACAGAGAGGCAAACAACACCCCAAGAACAGCCCTCACCTAGTGCCGGTTTCAGAGTTGTACAATTTCAAAGCAGTCAGGCCAAGCTCACAACCAGAGCTCGTACAGCTCAGGAGTTGCCAGATGGGGAATCGGTTCCCCTTCCAGCCTTAGGCTTGGGAATGTTAAGACTAAGCCTGATTCTACTAAGCCTAAGTCTACTCCACCTGATTAAAAAGAAGAACACAGAACTCTTGTCTGTCCATGTTCCACAGAGAAGAATAATTCTGGCAGCTCAGCCTTGAATTCACCCTGCTACAGGATACCAGGGGGAAGGCATAGTGATCAAGTGAGAGAAGATTGGTCCCCAGAGAGCCGTGCTTTCCCCTTCCTCATCAGGCACCTGCCTCGTGGGAAGCAGGACCTGGGTGCTAACATCCCAAACTTACTTGTAGGTAACATAACTTCAGAAATCAGTAGGGAATATATTAAAGTAATTTCACCCAGTGTTCACAGGGCACTTAGGCTGTGGGTCCCTATACCACGCAGAGGTCAGTTAGATCCAGCTCTTGCTTATCATGAACTCAGTCATGTCACTTCACATGACAAGACACCATTCAAAGGATGGGTCCAAAGAATATGGGTGGTATGTGTCAGAAAACAGATGGCACTTCTCCTGGCCTTTGCTTTGGACGAGGTTACAGGCATCCCCCACTTGTCAAAGGTTCACTTTACACCACCACTATTTTCCACTGATACCCTGTTTCCCGAAGAGGATTTTTCCTTTTACAGGAAGAGATAAAAGGGGGAAATAGCAGCGTTTGTCTTAACAAGTGAGCGTTATAGAGGCAGCACACACTCCGAGCAATGGGCATTGCCAAGCATTTCAGCATCAAGCTACCATACCTCTTAGCTCAGCTGTGTCCATGAGCACCGGTGGTTTATCTTGATTTGATTTCGTGTCTGTTAGCAAGATGCGTCCTAAGGTAACTGCCACTTCGCTTTACCTCATTTCAGTTTACTGAGGATCATATAGGAACACTCTAATTTTTTTTGTTTGTTTTGGGAATTTGGGGTGTTTCCGGTTTTTATCTACTTCCTGGGCTGTGTCAGGCCTTAGCTGTGGCACACGAGATCTTCCCCTGCAGCACGTGGACTTTCTCCAATGCCTGGGCTTCTCTCCAGTTTTGGCCCCGGGCTTAGTCGCCCTCAGGCATGAAGGATCTTAGCTCCTGACCAGGGATAGAATCGCATCAGCGTTGGAAAGTGGATTCTTAACCACTGGGCCACCAGGGACGTTCCAGGAACACTCTTAATTTTGGATAAAAGGAGAAACTGGTACAAATCAATGGTTCTTAATTGGGAGCAATTTTCCTCCGAGAGGACATCTGGCAATATCTGGAGACATTTTTCCTTGTCACAATTTGGGGGGAGAATGTTCCTACTGGCATCTGGTAGATCGAAGCCTGGGATTCCAGGACACATCCCGCATGAACAGGACAGCCCCCCAAAAGTATCTGAACCAAAATCTCCACCATGAGGCCATCAAGAGGCCCTGGTAGAGACATAGCAAGATTTCTCCTAAATTGATCATTATTGAAACTAGGTATCTGGTACAGGCGAATCTAGGAACCATGCTATGATAACAACTGCATATGGTCTAAATTTCTTGTAACAAGAGATGTTTTAAATTTTACAGAAGAACTCACATCCTAGGGCCTCAATCCTTTATCACTGGTCAGGGGAAAAAAATCAGGGTGTGCTGTCAGCAGAACAGTGTTGCTAGGAAAATGGTTCTTGGGACTTCTCTGGTGGTCCAGTGGGTAAGACTGCATGCTTCCAATGCAGGGGCCCCAGGTTCAATCCCTGGTTAGAGAACTAAGATCCCACTTGCTGTGTAGCACGGCCAAAAGAATAAAATGCTTCTTGCACTTGGCCCAAACTTTCATGCTAATTAAGGAAACTGAATTACGGGTTTTAGTCACTTGCTTGGGGTTGCACAATCTCTAAAAGGTTAAACTCGATTTCAGTTGAAGACTCTGGCACCAGATTCAAATCCTTTAACACTGTGCCCACATCACTATCCCCCAGGGTTCCCTCTACCAAAACTCCCTGTGGCTAAGTCTTTTCAGTCGTGTCCGATTCTGTGCCACCCCATAGACGGCAGCCCACCAGGCTCCCCCGTCCCTGGGATTCTCCAGGCAAGAACACTGGAGTGGGTTGCCATTTCCTTCTCCAGTGCGTGCAAATGAAAAGTGAAAGTGAAGTCGCTCAGTCGTGTCCGAACCTCAGCGACCCCATGGACTGCAGCCTTCCAGGCTCCTCCATCCATGGGATTTTCCAGGCAAGAGTACTGGAGTGGGGTGCCATTGCCTTCTCCGATCTCCCTGTGGAGACTTCCCTTATTTAATGAAAGAACTCTGGTATTATTGAACACCAGTGTGACCAGTTCAGAGGAAACAATGCTTGGTCTAATATTATAATCCCATTTCTATTTTCACTACTTACTATTCCAGCCTCCTCTGCATCTCGGCATAGACATATGACCTAGTTCTAGTCAGTAGGAGTCAGAGTTGCTCTGGGGAATTTCTGGGAAATATTTCCCACAATAAAATGAGAACCTCTCCCTCCCTGCATGGGAGCAGATAACACCAAGAGCTGCTATAGACATCTAACAGCCATGATGGGACAGCCTACAGAATTGAAGGGGCACCAGCCAGATGCTTGGGCATCATAGGAATAGCAAACCAACCCTGGGACCACTGGCTTCCCAACTTCTTGTTGAGTAAGTAATAAACATCATTATGGCTTAAGCCAGGGACAGGCAAATTTCTCTAAAGGGTTACATAGTTAAGTATTTTAGGCTATGTAGAGCACACTGTGTCACAATTGCTCATGGCAATCTAACACAAAAACTGCCATAAATAAGAAGTGAAATACTGGGTACAACTATAGTCCAGCGAAACCTTATTTGTGGTCACTAACATTTGAATTATGTGTAAGTTTCATGTATCACAACATATTACCCTATTTTGATTTTTTTTCAAACATTTAATATGTAATAACAATTCTTCAGATCAGGTCAGATCAGTCACTCAGTCATGTCCAACTCTTTGCGACCCCATGAATCACAGCACGCCAGGCCTCCCTGTCCATCACCAACTCCTGGAGTTCACTGAAACTCATGTCCATTGAGTTGGTGATGCCATCCAGCCATCTCATCCTCTGTCATCCCCTTCTTCTCTTGCCCTCAATCCCTCCCAGCATCAGAGTCTTTTCCAATGAGTCAACTCCACATGAGGTGGCCAGAGTACTGGAGTTTCAGCTTTAGCATCATTCCTTCCAAAGAAATCCCAGAGCTGATCTCCTTCAGAATGGACTGGTTGGATCTCCTTGCAGTTCAAGAACTCTCAAGACTCTTCTCCAACACCACAGTTTAAAAGCAGCAATTCTTCAGCACTCAGCCTTCTTCACAGTCCATTTCTCACATCCATACATGACCACAGAAAAAACCATAGCCTTGACTAGACTAATCTTTGTTGGCAAAGTAATATCTCTGCTTTTGAATATGCTATCTAGGTTGGTCATAACTTTCCTTCCAAGGAGTAAGCGTCTTTTAATTTCATGGCTGCAGTCACCATCTGCAGTCATTTTGGAGCCCAGAAAAAGAAAGTAAAGAAAGTCTGACACTGTTTCCACTGTTTCCCCATCTATTTCCCATGAAGTGATGGGACCAGATGCCATGATCTTCGTTTTCTGAATGTTGAGCTTTAAGCCAACTTTTTCACTCTGACTTTCACTTTCATCAAGAGGCTTTTTAGTTCCTCTTCACTTTCTGCCATAAGGGTGATGTCATCTGCATATCTGAGGTTATTGATATTTCTCCCAGCAATCTTGATTCCAGCTTAGCTCACAGCAAAAGCAGACGACGAACTGGACTTGGATTGAATCGTATTTCAGTGGCCAGATAACAACCATCTAGAAAGAAAAGAAAACCATCTTGTAAAATTATCCAAATTAAGATATTAGTGATTAACAATGGTCTCCCTTCTAGCAAAGCCCTAGTGCCCTGAACCAAAGCTCCTACTGGGGAATTTCAGATATTAGAATCATATTAATGGGATGAGGGCACCAAGGAAGTTAGAAAAGCCTTCCTGGCACTCCTATGCCATCACACTGATAGGGAGGGATAATACAAAAATGTAATCTTCTGTTTCCAGATTCAATCCCTGATCCAGAAAGCTCCCACATGCACAGAGAAACTGAGCCCATGCACCACCACTAGCCTGTCTCTAGAGCCCAGGAGCCGCAACTGACGAGCCCATGCGATGCAACCACTGAAGCCTGTGCACTCGAGCCTGTGCTCTGCAACAAGAGAAGCCTCCACAATGAGAAGTCCGAACACTGCAAGCAGAGAGTGGCCCTTGCTCACCCCAACTAGAGAATATCCGCACAGCAATAAAGACCCAGCACAGCCATAAATAAACAAATAACATTATTTTTTTAATTATAATCTCTCTCCACATGCCACAATCTTTCCACAAATCACAGTGTGCTGACACCAAGAGAAAAGTGAATGAACCCAAAATGTTGTACAGGTACAAGACGACAGGGTGGGAATTTAAGTCCAGGTGTTCCTCCCTAAAATCTGGGCACTTTGCCTTATGGATCACCAAAGAAGAGAAGGCATTAAATGAGGACAGCCCAGAAAGAGCTATGATTGATACCAAGGAGTACAAGGAGCTTATCTAAAACACAGCATGACATGAACTACTCAGGGAAAAGACAGTATATGAGAAACCAAAAATAATTTGGGTGAAAACACAATCTCAGATGCTCCATACAGAAAGTTGACAACGTGGCAATTCTATCTTAATCTCATCCAAATCATGACTTGAAGCAATATTTCTTATGTCATCATTACTCAAGCATATTAACAAGTTTTACTCTCTAATGATAGCATCACTGTTACTCTTGAGAGTCCCTTGGACATCTAGGAGATCCAACCAGTCCATCTTAAAGGAAATCAGCCATGAATATACATTGGAAGGACTGATGCTGAAACTGAAACTCCAATATTTTGGCCACCTGAAGCAAAGAACTGACTCATTTGAAAAGACCCTGATGCTGGGAAAGATTGAAGGTGGGAGGAGAAGGGGACGACAGAGGATGAGATGGTTGGATGGCATCACCGGCTCAATGGACATGAATTTGAGTAAGCTCTGGGAGTTGGTGATGGACAGGGAAGCCTGGCACGCTGCAGTCCACGGCATCGCAGAGCTGGACACGACTGAGTGACTGAATTGAACTGAAGTGAATGATATCACACCTGTTAACATTAAGACAGTTAATGTGGATTGTTTGTTAATTGGAGTGATTCTATAATGCCAAGTGAAAATTTCACCATTTACATGCAAAGAAAATAATTTTAAAAGTATACTCTAGAAATTGAAGCTTAAGATTGGATGCTGAGGCCACAGGACATTCTTTATTCTTCACATCACTGTGTATGAACCTTGACACCAGCGTTTACATGCCATTCACATATTCTGTTATCCATTAATCTATTTAATTTTTTGTTCATTTATTTGACTTTGCTGAGGACATAGTATGTGCATAAAATTATGCTGACACTGAAGTAGAGCATAAAGGTAAGCAATGTTCAGCCCTCAAGTAGACTTCAAGGCATACACATCCAGAAATAGCAATAGTATAAAATACACAGGCTTAAATACCCAAAAAGCTGTCCATATAAGCAAAGAGCAATTAGTTTTCAGAGGAAGTTAAGTCTTCCCAACCCAAGGAAACTGGCACAGGTTTTATGAAAAGAATGGTATCTGAAAGAATTTTGAGGCCCGGTTCTGACCAGACTGAGATAGTGAAGGCTTAGACGGGTTTAGACAGAGCAGGAGCCAAGGTCTTCTGGAATTGCCAGGGAAGTCTGAGGCCACATAGGCTGATAAAAGGGTCCCTTTATGTCATCACTCAAAGTAGACAGACAAGCTTGGTTGGATTCTCAGGAACAAGTCAGTTACTATTTTGGAAACCAGCTTTTTCAGTCATTCAGTAAATTTATTAGTGATACCTAGATCTTCATTTGAGCTTCCCAGGTGGGTACGCGGTAAAGAATCCACCTGCCAATGCAGGTGACCTGATTTCAATTCCTGGGTCAGGAAGACCCCCGGGAGAAGGAAATGGCAATCCACTCCAGTATTCCTGACTGCAAAATCCCATGGACAGAAGAGCCTGGCAGGCTATAGCCCCCGGAGTTGCAAAAAAGTTAGACACCACTTAGCAACTAAATCACCAACAACAAATCTTTATTTATAAAATAAGCTTTATAGAAATTAAATAACCACACATATCTAGAGTACCTAAATAATTATATATTTTACTGTTTAATGACAATGAAGATAGAATAAAAGAAAGCTGACACAAATTTACAAGCGTGAATTCTGTGGGGAAGTTGGGTTTAATGATGCCAGCACTGAAGTACAAGGAAAGTTCGGGATGTTCTGGTGGTGTCTAAAGGAAAGGGAAAATTAAACTCTCATCATCACAGGGCAGTGTTGTAAAAACTAATAAAATAAAATACAACAAAAAAACGTGAACAGGTTAACTTTTCCTCTCTTGCTTATATTCACTAAAGTCAGAATGCACATTTGGTCACCCTATACATACTAACCCTAGCCCTTTATTTTTGGGGGCTCCAAAATCACTGCAGATGGGGACTGTAGCCATGAAATTAAAAGACGCTTACTCCTTAAAAGGAAAATTATGACCAACCTAGATAGCATATTCAACAGCAGAGACATTACTTTGCCAACAAAGCTCCGTCTAGTCAAGGCTGTGGTTGTTCCAGTGGTCATGTCTGGAGGTGAGAGTTGGACTGTGAAGAAAGCTGAGCACTGAAGAATTGCTGCTTTTGAACTGTGGTGTTGGAGAAGACTCTTGAGAGTCCCTTGGACTGCAAGGAGATCCAACCAGTCCATTCTGAAGGAGATCAGACCTGGATGTTCTTTGGAAGGAATGATGCTAAAGCTGAAACTGTGGTACTTTGGCCACCTCATGCGAAGAGTTGACTCATTGGGAAAGACTCTGATGCTGGGAGGGATTGGGGGCAGGAGGAGAAGGGGACGACAGAGGATAAGATGGCTGGATGGCATTACTGACTCGATGGATGTGAGTTTGAGTGAACTCCAGGAGTTGGTGATGGACAGGGAGGCCTGGCGAGCTGCAATTCATGGGGTCACAAAGAGTTGGACATGACTGAGCAACTGAACTGAACTGATGCATACTAATTTTTTTAATATTTTCATTTTTATTGCAACCCTGAGTTTACCTTCCTGCCCCACAACCTCCTCATGGCAATTTTCACCTCTGCATTTCTGAGTGTGTAGATGATGGGGTTCAGCATGGGGGTGACCACCGTGTAGAACACAGCCACCAGCTTGTCCTCAGTGAAGGTGGAGGGGGGCCGCATGTAGAGGAAGATGGCGGGTCCAAAGAACAAGACGACCACCGTGATGTGAGAGGCACAGGTGGAGAGGGCTTTGCGTCTCCCCTCTGCTGAATGGTTCCTCAAGTTGACCAGGATGACAACGTATGAGGACACCAAGAGGAGAAAGGAGAAGATGGAGAATAATCCACTGTTGGCCAACACAACGACCCCCTCCACAGAAGTGTCAGTGCAGGCAAGCTTGAATAAGGGATGGAGGTCACAGAAGTAGTGGTCAATCACATTGGGACCACAGAAGGATAACTGGAGAGTAATAATGATCTGAACCATGGAGTGAACAAACCCCCCCAGCCAGGAAGCAGCCACCAGTTGGTGACACAGAGACCGGCTCATGACGGTTGTGTAGCGAAGGGGCTTGCAGATGGCCACATAGCGGTCATAGGCCATCACCGTGAGCAGGAAGATCTCAGCAACTCCAAAGAAGTGAAAGAAGAATATCTGAGCCACACAGCCCTCCAGGGAGATGGTTTTAATCTTGGAAAGTAAGTCTGTGATGAATTTAGGGACAACAGTGGAGGAGTAACTGATCTCCACCAGCGACAGGTGACTGAGGAAGAAGTACATGGGGGGAACGCAGGCTCTTACTGACTCTAACTGTCAGAACAATGAGGCCATTGCCCACCACAGTGGCCAAGTACACGGGCAGAAACACTGCAAAGCACGCTCTCTGCACCTCTGGATCCTGGAAAAGACCGCTGATAATTAATTCAGTCACATTATTGGTCCTCGCCATGGAGTTGATTCATATGTACTGGACCGGATATAATCAGAAGTCTGCAATAAAATAAACACTGATTATAACAAATTCACCTCATTTATAGCAAGTTGGAGAGCAGAAATCAGTTTACAACAAAAATTTATCATGAACTCATTTATTTAGGCAATATGAGCTCCTTGAGCATTAAATATGACCAGTCTAACAATAGTTTATATAGTATAAAACGAGGGCTCAGAGAAATGGTTATTTACCCAGGATCACACAGAAAATAGCCCACTGTAGGATTCAGAATCAGGTTGAATTCATAGGGCTTCTTCTAACCCACCACGAGATATTCTGAATTTAGGGAGTCATTCAAGTTCAGCTCTTATATTTTTACGATCTTCATTGCATTTTGATGGATCTGTCTTATTGGGAAATCCCCATGACACACTACTACTCCTAAATTCTGAATTCCTTCTATCCCTCATCTTCTCTTCAGGGAACCATCGTCCCACTGTTAACCCTTCCCTTTCCAAAAGGTCCTCTGTGCCGTTTTCTTCACTCCATTCTAATCCTGAGCTCACTCAGGTCAGAGTCCTTCACCAGTCTTGCAGCTTCAATAATTGAGCTTATAGAACAAGTGCTCAAACACTTTGTAGAGAGTTCCACTCAGCAGTATGTGTCCATCACTTCACTCTCAAACTCTTGGCACACTGCTCAAAAGGCTCACAGATCCTGAACTCACAGAGGGGGTCCTCTGAGAGCACTGTTGTGCCTGACCAGACCACTGTTGTGCCTTTCCCAGTTCCCGGTTGGTAGCCAGCAGCAAAGTATAAAAAATAATTAGAAAAGTATTTACAAAGATAATTAGATAAAGATTACATCACCAGTCAAATTCTTACACACGGGTAGACCGGCGGAGAGGTTTTAAGGGGGAAAAAAAAGAAAGAGAGAGACATGAGAATAAGAGAGGTGCCAGATAAACAGGTATGATTGAGAGATGTCGAAGAAGCCGGGAAGGGGAACCTGGCAAACACAAGGGCAGAGAAGCATGAGAAAAAACAAGAGAAGAGAAAACCAAGAGGATAAACTAGAGAAGCATAAACATAGACACAAACACAGACACACACACACACACACACACACACACTCACAAAAAAAAAAAAAAAAAAAAAAAAAAAAAAATAAAAAAAAAAAAAAAAAAAATAAATATAGATAAAATTTTGTGGTTTTTTTTTAACATAAAACATAAAAGAAAAAAAAAAAAAAAAAAATATGAAGACTTATTTTTTTTTTTTTTATTTTTTACTTTTTCTTTTTTTTTTTTTTTTTTTCATAATACATTTTTAAAAAAAAATAATTTTGGAAAAGTAAAGATGTACTTGTTCATTAAGGAGTAGAACAACAAGAAAAAAAAAAAGAAAGAGAAAAAGACAGAGAAAAAAAAAGACGTGGGGTTCCGGTTAAGATGGCGGAGGATTAGGACGGGGAATACACTTTCTCCTCCACAAATTCATCAAGGGGACATCTAAACGCCGAGTAAATTCCTCAAACAGCTTCAGAATGCCGGCAGAGAACATCGGACACTGAGAAAAGCAACTCACTCCCCTCTAAAGGAGGTAGGAAAGAATATAGAAGCCAGAGAGGGACAAAGAGGGAGGGGCGGACCTCTGTCCGGGGAAGGGAGCCTGGAAAGGAAAAGAAAAGTTTCCAAACACCGGGAAACTCTCCCTGTAGAGTCTGTGCCAACCTAGAAAACACGGAGAATATCATAACAGGGAGGAAAACAATTGAACAATTAAGACCCACAGACTACGAGCCCTGCGGTAGCCTCTGCGGCGGGAAGGCATCATCGCAAACACCCGCTTCCGCCAGTAGCAAGCCGGGGCTGGGCGGGGAGACGCTGCGGGCTGCTCCCACGCCGCCGGCCGCTCCCCCGTGGGAAGCACCCACGAGGAGCGCTCCCCCCCCCCCCCCCCCGCCAGCCGCTCCCGCGTGGGCGCGCACCCACCCCCTGTGCCGGGGGCTCCCGAGCGGGTCGACCCCCACCGCCGACCGTTCCCCTGCACCATCCCCTCACCGCCGCTCCCCCGCCAGCCATTGCCGCGCGGGCCGTTTCTGCCGGGAGTGGTTTGGGCCGGCGGACTGGACTGCGGCGCCGACCACAGGAGGGGCCAGCCCAGGCCCAAGACACTGCGGGGCCCGCACACAGAACAAAGGACTATAGCGCGCACCCGCCCCCTGCACCGGGGGCTCCCGCGCGGGTCGACCCCCACCGCCGACCGTCCCGTTCCCGTGCGAACCATCCCCTCGCTGCCACTCACCCGCCAGCCGTGGCCGCGCGGGCCGTTCCCGCCGGGAGTGGGTCGGGCTGGCAGACCAGACCGCAGCGCCGTCCACAGAAGAGGCCGGCCCAGGCCCAAGACACTGCGGGGCCCGCACACAGAACAAAGGACTATACAGACCAACTACAGAGAAAGGGGCCTATAGATCTTGAGAAACTTAAGCCGGAACAAGGAACTAGCCGAAAATGAACTGAACCCACAGCAATAAAAGAGAAACTCTTATACATATTGTTACTATTTTTACCAACATTATTTCCTTTTCTTTTTTTTTTTTTTTTTTTAATATATGTTTTTTTAAAATTTTATTATTTTTTTGTTGAAAAGAGAAAGGGGAAAAAAGGAAAAAAAAAATTTTTTTTTTTGTTGTTTTTGTTTTCTTTTATTTTTATGTTTTTATCCTCTAGTACTTCTTTAATCTCCACTGTTAGATATAACTTTTGCGACCCTGTTTTGGTTTTTTTTGTGTGTCCGTGTGTTTTTTTTTTTCTTGTTTTTGTTTCTTTTATTTTTATGTTTTTATCCTCTAGTACTTCTTTAATCTCCACTGTTAGATATAACTTTTGCGACCCTGTTTTGGTTTTTTTTGTGTGTGTGTGTTTTTTTTTTTTTTTTTTTCTTTTTGTCCTTTGCTTTTTTTCTTTCCTTTGTTCTTTTCTTTACTGATTACTGACTGGATCTGTCTCTCTCCTTGACACTCCCTCCTTTTATCCTCCTGACCAACTCTATCTCCCTCCTCCCTTTCTCCTTCTCCGTATAACTCCGTGAACATCTCTGAGCAGTCTAGTTGTGGAATGCAATATAGAAGACGAACTTTTTGAGACTACTGCAAAAATAAGACAGATAACAGGAAGCAGGAGGCTTAAGTCCAAACCCTGATCCCACGAAACATTAATTGACAGGAGCTCATCAAATGCCTCCATACCTACACTGAAACCAAGCATCACACAAAGACCAGCAAGTTCCACGGCAAGACATACCAAGAAAATCCTCTAGAAAAACAAGAACACAGCCCTGAGCTCCAAGTCACAGGCTACACAAAGCGACCTCAAAACCATAGACATCTCATAACTCACCACTAGACACTCCACCGCACCCCAGAGAAAAGAAATCCAGCCCCACCCACCAGAACACCAATACAAGCTTCCATAAACAAGAAACCTCGACTTGCCACCGGTACAAACCCACATATAGGGCAGAAAAGCCACAATAAAGAGAACTCCACAGACTGCCAGAATACAGTAAGGACTCCCCAAACTCAGCATTTTAAACAAGATGAAGAGACAGAAGAATTCCCAGCAGGTAAAGGAACAGGATAAATGCCCACCAAACCAATCAAAAGAGGAAGAAATAGCAAACCTACCTGATAAAGAATTCCGAATAATGATAGTGAAATTAATCCAAAGCCTGGAAAGCAAAATGGAATCATGGATAAATAGCCTGGAGAAAAGCATCGAGAAGATGCAAGAAAGATTTAACAAGGACCTAGAAGAAATAAAAAAGAGTCAATATATAATGAATAATGCAATAAATGAGATCCAAAACACTCTGGAGGCAACAAATAGTAGAATTACAGAGGCAGAAGATAGAATTAGTGAATTAGAAGATAGAATGGCAGAATTAAATGAATCAGAGGAGAAAAAAGAAAAACGAATTAAAAAGGAATGAGGACAATCTCAGAGACCTCCAGGACAATTTTAAACGTTACAATATTCGAATCATAGGAGTTCCAGAAGAAGAAGACAAAAAGAAAGACCATGAGAAGATACTAGAGGAGATAATAGTTGAAAACTTCCCTAAAATGGGGAAGGAAATAATCACTCAAGTCCAAGAAACCCAGAGAGTCCCATATAGGATAAACCCAAGGTGAAACACCCCAAGACACATATTAATCAAATTAACAAAGATCAAACACAAAGAACAAATATTAAAAGCAGCAAGGGAAAAACAACAAATAACACACAAGGGAATTCCCATAAGGCTAACAGCTGATCTTTCAATAGAAACTCTTCAAGCCAGGAGAGAATGGCAAGACATACTTAAAGTGATGAAAGAAAAGAACCTACAGCCCAGATTATTGTACCCAGCAAGGATCTCATTCAAATATGAAGGAGAAATTAAAACCTTTACAGACAAGCAAAAGCTGAGAGAATTCAGCACCACCAAACCAGCTCTCCAACAAATACTAAAGGACCTTCTCTAGACAGGAAACACAAAAAGGATATACAAATTCAAACCCAAAACAACAAAGTAAATGGCAACGGGATCATATTTATCCATAATTACCTTAAATGTAAATGGGTTGAATGCCCCAACCAAAAGGCAGAGACTGGCTGATTGGATACAAAAACAAGACCCATACATATGTTGTCTACAAGAGACCCACCTCAAAACAGGGGACACATACAGACTGAAAGTGAAGGGCTGGAAAAAGATTTTCCATGCAAATAGGGACCAAAAGAAAGCAGGAGTAGCAATACTCATATCAGATAAAATAGACTTTAAAACAAAAGCTGTGAAAAGAGACAAAGAAGGTCACTACATAATGATCAAAGGATCAATCCAAGAAGAAGATATAACAATTATAAATATATATGCACCCAACATAGGAGCACCGCAATATGTAAGACAAATACTAACAAGTATGAAAGGAGAAATAAACAATAACACAATAATAGTGGGAGACTTTAATACCCCACTCACACCAATGGATAGATCAACTAAACAGAAAATTAACAAGGAAACACAAACTTTAAATGATACAATAGACAAGTTAGAACTAATTGATATCTATAGGACATTTCATCCCAAAACAATGAATTTCACCTTTTTCTCAAGTGCACACGGAACCTTCTCCAGGATAGACCACATCCTGGGCCATAAATCTAGCCTTGGTAAGTTCAGAAAAATTGAAATCATTCCAACCATTTTTTCTGACCACAATGCAATAAGAGTAAATCTCAATAACAGGAGAAAAACTATTAAAAATTCCAACATATGGAGGCTGAACAACACACTCCTGAATAACCAACAAATCACAGAAGAAATCAAAAAAGAAATCAAATTCTGCATAGAAACGAATGAAAATGAAAACACAACAACCCAAAACCTGTGGGACACGGTAAAAGCAGTCCTAAGGGGAAAGTTCATAGCAATTCAGGCATACCTTAAGAAACAAGAAAAAAGCCAAATAAATAACCTAACTCTACACCTAAAGCAACTGGAAAAGGAAGAAATGAAGCACCCCAAGGTTAGTAGAAGGAAAGAAATCTTAAAAATTAGGGCAGAAATAAATGCAAAAGAAACAAAAGAGACCATAGCAAAAATCAACAAAGCCAAAAGCTGGTTCTTTGAAAGGGTAAATAAAATTGACAAACCACTAGCCAGATTCATCAAGAAACAAAGGGAGAAAAATCAAATCAATAAAATTAGAAAAGAAAATGGAGAGATCACAACAGACAGCACAGAAATACAAAGGATCATAAGAGACTACTATCAGCAATTATATGGCAATAAAATGGACAATATGGAAGAAATGGACAAATTCTTAGAAAAGTACAACTTTCCAAAACTGGATCAGGAAGAAATAGAAAATCTTAACAGACCCATCACAAGCACAGAAATTGAAACTGTAATCAGAAATCTCCCAGCAAACAAAAGCCCAGGCCCAGACGGCTTCACAGCTGAATTCTACCAAAAATTTAGAGAAGAGCTAACACCTATCCTACTCAAACTGTTCCAGAAAATTGCAGAGGAAGGCAAACTTCCAAACTCATTTTATGAGGCCACCATCACCCTAATTCCAAAACCTGACAAAGATCCCACAAAAAAAGAAAACTACAGACCAATATCACTGATGAACATAGACGCAAAAATCCTTAACAAAATTCTAGCAATCAGAATCCAACAATACATTAAAAAGATCATACACCATGACCAAGTGGGCTTTATCCCAGGGATGCAAGGATTCTTCAATATCCGCAAACCAATCAACGTAATACACCACATTAACAAACTGAAGAATAAAAACCATATGATTATCTCAATAGATGCAGAGAAAGCCTTTGACAAAGTTCAACATCCATTTATGATAAAAACTCTCCAGAAAGCAGGAATAGAAGGAACATACCTCAACATAATAAAAGCTATATACGACAAACCCACAGCAAACATTATCCTCAATGGTGAAAAACTGAAAGCATTTCCTCTAAAGTCAGGAACAAGACAAGGATGCCCACTTTCACCATTATTATTCAACATTGTTCTGGAAGTTTTGGCCACAGCAATCAGAGCAGAAAAAGAAATAAAAGGAATCCAAATTGGAAAAGAAGAAGTAAAACTCTCACTGTTTGCAGATGACATGATCCTCTACGTAGAAAACCCTAAATATTCCACCAGAAAATTACTAGAACTAATCAATGAATACAGTAAAGTTGCAGGATATAAAATTAACACACAGAAATCCCTTGCATTCCTGTACACTAATAACGAGAAAATAGAAAGAGAAATTAAGAAAACAATTCCATTCACCATTGCAATGAAAACAATAAAATACTTAGGAATATATCTTCCTAAAGAATCTAAAGACCTATATTTAGAAAACTATAAAACACTGCTGAAAGAAATTAAAGAGGACACTAATAGATGGAGAAATATACCATGTTCGTGGATTGGTAGAATCAATATAGTGAAAATGAGTATACTACCCAAAGCAATTTATAGATTCAATGCAATCCCCATCAAGCTACCAACGGTATTCTTCACAGAGCTAGAACAAATAATTTCTCAATTTGTATGGAAATACAAAAAACCTCGAATAGCCAAAGCTATCTTGAGAAAGAAGAACGGAACTGGAGGAATCAACCTGCCTGACTTCAGGCTCTACTATAAAGCTACAGTCATCAAGACAGTATGGTACTGGCACAAAGACAGAAATATAGATCAATGGAACAAAATAGAAAGTCCAGAGATAAATCCACGCACATATGGCCACCTAATCTTACAAGGGGGAAAAAATAAGCAATAAAATAAAAAAAATTTAAAAAAAGGTGGTGGTGGGAAAAGGTGGAAAAAAAAAAAAAAAAAAAAAAAAAAAAAAAAAAACAAAAAAAAAAAAAAAAAAAAAAAAAAAAAAAAAAAAAAAAAAAAAAAAAAAAAAAAAAAAAAAAAAAAAAAAAAGAAAAAAAAAAAAAAAAAAAAAAATAACACAAACAAAATAACAACAAGATACTACAACATCACACCCAAAAAAAAAAAAAAAAAAAAAAAAAAAAAAAAAAAAAAAAAAAAAAAAAAAAAAAAAATAAAAAAAAAAAAAAAAAAAAAAAAAAAAAAGAAAAAAAGACAACAAAAAAAGGAAAAAAAAAAAAAAAAAAAAAAAAAAAAAAAAAAAATAAACAAAAAAAAAAAAAAAAAATTTAAACAACAAAATAACAAAAAAAAAAAAGACCAAATAAAAAAATGGGCCAAAGAACTTAATAGACATTTCTCCAAAGAAGACATACAGATGGCTAACAAACACATGAAAAGATGCTCAACATCACTCATTATCAGAGAAATGCAAATCAAAACCACTATGAGGTACCATTACACGCCAGTCAGAATGGCTGCGATCCAAAAATCCACAAGCAATAAATGCTGGAGAGGGTGCGGAGAGAAGGGAACCCTCTTACACTGTTGGTGGGAATGCAAACTAGTACAGCCACTATGGAGAACAGTATGGAGATTCCTCAAAAAACTGGGAATAGAACTGCCTTATGACCCAGCAACCCCACTGCTGGGCATACACACTGAGAAAACCAGAATTGAAAGAGGCACGTGTACCCCAATGTTCATAGCAGCACTGTTTACAATAGCCAGGACGTGGAAGCAACCTAAATGTCCATCCACAGATGAATGGATAAGCAAGCTGTGGTACATATACACGATGGAGTATTACTCAGCCATTAAAAAGAATACATTTGAATCAGTTCTAATGAGGTGGATGGAACTGGAGCCTATTATACAGAGTGAAGTAAGCCAGAAAGAAAAACACAAGTACAGTATACTAACGCATATATATGGAATTTAGAAAGATGGTAACAATCACCCCGCTTATGAGACAG